>BPLQ01001534.1:1067419-1667419 GCA_021605075.1 Caerostris darwini
ATGTGGGCTGAAAAGTTCGTAGGCATGTGGGCTGAAAAGTTCGTAGGCATTTGGGCTGAGTAGTTTGGAGTAGTGTTTCTTCCGTCCGTAGCACATTTTCAAGTTACACGTGTCCCCTGGGTAGTGCAACCCTTGCTTATGGCTTAAAGATAACTGTCTCTGTATTGCCAACTGCATTAGTTTGTTTGGTTTGTTGCTCTACTGTCATCTTGTGCACGTTTTTTTTAGGCTAAACAGATCGGGCCCTACGGCTTAAAGTGGATTCCGAACCACTACAAACCCCCATGGCACCGTCGGGAGTCAAACCCGAAACCTGTGGTACCGAGCGGCAGACCAACTACATTAGAAAAAAAAAGTTCATTGCACTGTCATCTCAGCGTTCGTAAAGCGATGCAATTTTTTCCTACGACTTAAATAAAAAAAAATTGCAAAATCGTGTTCAGGAGCGAACACTTATCACTTTTCGATAGCGTTTCGCTATCTTGTATGAAAACAATTCTATTTGACTTCTCTTCCATGTTGGTCGTATTGAGACACTTTGTCTAAAATGTATGCCTATAAGAAATTTAACACTTCATAAAAAAAATTACGTTTATTCTGACACAAATTGCCTCCTTCCTCTTTAAAGAAAAACATTACATTTCTGAAACAAACAAAAAAATTATTTTTCTGAAACAACACAAGTCAAGAAAAGATGCAATACCTATCAAAAATCCTTTATTGATAAAAAAGATAGAAACATTTGATAATGGGCATGTTTTTAATCCGAAATTTTTCCTTCAAATGTTTTGTCAGGTATTAAAGATTAAATTCAGTAAGTTCTAATTAATAAGATACATTTTACAGATTTATATTTTTGAGAAACTTGTCTTAAAATACCAATTCATTAATTATGCAATCATTCTACATTCAATCCTGAGTAATCATTGCAAAAGTTAAAATTGATCAACTGTAAGAACTATATGACCATGAACCAACTGTATTACCATGAAACTAAGAGAGTTTTTTGTGAGTACCTAATAAAAATGGAATAAAAAAATATATAAGGTTTCAAAGACTTATTTGTTCCATCCTAACATAAATTCAAACTTTGAAGAATAAATATCTTGCTTACACTTTTTCAAATTTAACTGAAATGGCAATCATTAAATATATTTTTCTATAATCTTTTCCTTTCAACTTATTTTTATTCCTATAAATAAAAAAATACTGTTTATAAAAAACATTTAACTACACAGATTAAAATTAATTACAATTCTGAATCCTTTTATTTACAAAGAACACAAAAGCGTACCAAAACGTTGAGACCATAATCATTTAAAAAAAATCTAAACATGTTAAACATCAAATTTTAATTATTGTATACATTTGTACATAATTCAATAGTACAGCTTATTTTGATATCATCAAAATAATTTTGCTTTTTCTGAAAAAAGTAGTTAAGAAATCCTATACATTACAGTCATATAAATTTTTTTGATGTTAGAAAACAAAAAAATATTTTACCATCAAAAAAAGATTCTTCAAAAAAATTATTGTTGGAATTACATACGAATATTGGATAATTTCTTTGAATAAATTTCTATATTCAACACAAATAAAATATGAGAAAGTAATAATGAATAGTCATACGAACAGTGTTGCTTCAGGGAGAAAATGCTTTCCATTCTTATAACTATAACTTCCATTAAAAATGGCTTGCTACTTTTGCCTAATTTTCTTATCTTCTAGAACCTCTTATATTATTTTCTCCATAGTGAAATATGATCATTACTAAGGCACTAAGTGTTATTCTTATGTTTGTAATAAACAGAGCTCTCTCTCACCCAGAATGAACAAGGAATCTTAAATCACAAGAATAAAGGTAAAGAACTAGCATCATAATAAATTCATATTTGAATTATTCCTAGTATTGTGATTAAATTTAATAAATAATATTTAATATGATGAGAAAAACTGTTAATTGCCGTCAACGGTGTTAACCACTTAAGGTTAATTTAAATGAACGGTTAATTTTACCGTTAAATTTAACAATCCTCAATTTCCAAATGTGTGTAAGTTAGTTACATGAATACTATACAACCAATTCTGTAGATCCCGGTTTGTTAAGCCCTCGTATGAAGATGATGACCGTAGAGTGGCAAACAAACAATATGTAACCAATTGTATTAATTTAAATTGTAACATTGTTTATATTTATCGAGAAACCCATCAAGAGAAATATCACATTTTTTGCTATAATTTCTCTATTAAACATCATTATATATTTTTTTTTTCATATGCAGAAAATTTAATTTTCTAATTCAGTATGCTGAACTAAAATGATTAAACGCATTTTGTTTCATTTCTTAAAATTTTATATAAAATACTACTATGCCCAAAAAGTAAGGCCAATTATTTTTTTTCAAAAAAAAAAACAATTTGAACGGCAAATTTTCTCTTTGCTGTCTGTGCAACTAAACTCCCAATGACAAATCAACAACTTGGAACCAATCCATCTGTGTCACTTCCTGTTCAATAAAGTTAATAAAGTACAGGAACAAATATATTTACTGCAGAACCTTTTCTAATCTTAGGAAAATGTCCCATCTGTCAATGTCATCGGAAAATCACTACCGCATAACCATCCTGAGGTTTTTAATTACGAATACAAAAACTAAAAGCACCATTGGTTCATCAATCTTTGAAATGTCGCTCTGTAATCGACAGTCTATTTTCCATTCACTCTGAGCAAGAGATAACAGTATTCATCATTCCATCGCTTCAAAGTTAGAATGGGAACTGAAAGAAAAATTCAGTTCTTTTTAGAATGTGTACGTTAACTATGTGCTTTCTGGTTTAACTTCCCAAAATTATTAGTTAAAATCCATTTAAACTCATTCATGTATGCATGCGGCAGCTTTAGGACAATTTGTATAAGAAATCTGAAGTGAAATCATTACCCATATGAAGATTTTGGACAGTATTTTTAAAAATTAATTATATACATAGTTCTGATCAAACATGGAGCTATATTTCCAGCAAAGTGTTTAATTTAAATTTAGGTTAATTAACTTAATCTTTTTAATTTCAGAAAATTTTTAATTTTTATAAGTAATATAAAAATTTTCACAAAAAAAGAAACTATGTTAATATACCTGTGTTATAAAATGATAAATTTATTGGTTTAACAGAATTAGAAATTATATTATATTCCAGGTAACAGATTCAATTTTTCAATTGAGGAAAGTTAAGTTTAATTTAGTAAAAGTTGAAATAAAGAAACCATTCCAATAACTTCTTTAATTTAATTCTATAGACTCTTATTCAAAATTATTGTAATTGATATAATATGTCGTAATGTATTATTGTAATTGATATAATAGTCGCAATGTATTATTGTAATTGATATAATATGTCGTATATCGATTTTTGGTATTAAAAAATACATTAAAAAAAACATTTAGCTTAGTACGCGATGCACACAGTAATAAAGGAATTGTTTTTTGTTATCCTTGATTCATAACCCCAAGAAATGATTATAATTAATTTAAGTTTTTTTGTAACAAAATCAGAAACAGATTTGAAAGAATATTTTACCAGAATAATATACGGAAAATGTTGAAAAATTTTCGGAGTTCTGCCTTTGCATAAAAGCACCATTTTTGAAAAAAGGAGGGGAAAATAATAAAAAGGATAGAACAAAAAGATTTATTAAAAAGTACGGCTGCTCCATGGTAGTTAATTAGCTTATCAAAAAAATAATTCTTAGCACAAAAAATAAGCAATCTGATTAATCTACTTAATCATTATTCCCACATTAGAGTACTTTTGAGAACCTCCTTTATCTCCGGGTCATTCTTGTTATTCAGATTTTTTGAGAAATTATTTCCAGCCCCTCATTCTTCATACTCTCATGTCTTCCCCCAGAAAAAGAAAAGATTGACTGACACAAGACCTTACACCAAATAAAAATGATTTTCTCTTTCTCAAACCTAAGTCGTAAAAAGTCTTGGCAGCCATGTTGTGTCGACATTTAGAAGTGTGCATAAGAAATAAAATATTTAAACCACGTTACCATTCCGCAATTTAATGCAGCTACTGAAAATGGCCATATCTTTAAAGTCTGCGTTTAAAAAGAATCTGTTTGATGTAACTAATTTTAAAAATAAGCGTTTGTCGGTGTAACAAAAGACTTTTTTTGCCTGAAAAATTGTTTCAAAATTAACTGTCATTTATTTTGACGATTCTCCTGTAACATCGGGATTTTCGATTATAATATGAATGAATCTTTAATAATTTTTTTCTTTCAAATAAGCTGCTATTTTAATACGTTTCACAATATATTCTATTCAACATATTTTAAAAATGTACTAATTTTTTTCACGAATGTCTTGAATAATAGATCTTTGCATTATCAAACAGAGTGCAATTAATCTACTCTATTATTATGAGGCTTTTCTAGACGTCAATAAAATAGAAAATGCGAAATTACTTGACTTTTTCATACCTTGTATTTATAAGAACTAGCCTGCCAAATATTTTACTAAAATTTTTCATCATTAAACGTCCCACGACTTTGATTTTTAATTCATTTTTTTATCTAGAAGAATTTAGAATATTTAATAGCAAAAATAAAAATTAATTTGATATGTGAATTGAATCATGTTTATTGAAACGTAATCCTGATTATTAAATCTTTAATATCTTATTGCCAAAATAATCACGTATTTAATATTATTGGTATACCGATTTTAATGTTCTCTAAGTAAAATTTGTAAGTTTAAAACTTCTCTATGTTATTCAGAAAAACGTGTACATGTTTTTTATTTACTTCTATCAAGATGCAGAACAATATTACACATATAACTGCAGTGAAAGGAATTGAGACCTTTAGTGGTTTTATATTTAATTTATTGAAGTCAAGTAGAGAATAGTTAGATTTGAAACTTTTCTTCACCTAAAGGTTCCTTTTACATTTCTTTTCTAATTGGCAATTGTATTAAATTTATTTTATTAAATTTATTGGATTACATTTATTTTAGGAAATTATTTATTCGTAAAAAAAAGGTGCCTTCCCCCTCCTCATTTCTTAGTGATCGCGTTCTACCTTTTAAGAATTGTTGTATTAACGGCCATAGTTTGAGAACTACTATGTATTAGTAGTTCTCAAACTATGGCCGCAACTTCATTTAATTAAATGTTGAAAATTAATCGTATATAGTGCATTAACGACTCTTTATATTTATTTGGTTGAAACAAAACAAATGTTGACATATTATCTAAAGAACTTCTATGCTTATCTTAATTTTAATTCCTTAGAAATCACTGAAAAAGGGAAAATTTATTAAAAAGTAGTTTCATCAATAAGCACACACAAGGAGGGAATTATTAACCTATGTTTATTCATTTCTTGTAAATTCCAGGAAATGTTCCCATTATAATTATATCTTTCCTTTCCTTATTAGTGTGTAGTAATCGCGAAATATAACATTAGAAATAGAGAAAATAAACTGTTTCCTCTTACTTCAGGATGATAGAGCCAGAATTTTCCTCCGCATGTATGTTATAATCCTTTAACATTCGAACCTAAGCAAAACAAAAGTTCTGCAAGTCCGTCTTAGAATGTTACCATTCTTCAATTTCATTATTCATAGGAATTTACTCAGAAACTTGTTTTACATCGGATAGATTAAGCGAACGAAATTTATTTTAGTGTAAAATAGTTCATTCGTTAAATACAACTTTATTAAACTAAACTTGAGTTTAAATTGATTCTGTAAGTACTGAGGCCAACAACAACAAAAAAAAACAGAAAACATGCTTTGAATCTTTTAAAAAACGAATGTGTTAAAATATATGTTAATCATGATTCTTAAAAGGTTAATAAGATTGATTCAAATTGATAATTAATGTGCAGTCAATAATACTTAAGAATGAATTAATAAATGTTGATTAGTTTTGAAAATCCGACAAACCTCAACTCAATACTCGATTGCCAGTTCAATTTCTTTTGTGAATCCCTTACATTCAGTTCGCGTGTAGGCCTATATTTGAGCCTCAACCCTTTGAGAAATTATTACACTCCCTTAAGGGGGCGTTCACACTCTAGTGCATCTCCAAAGGAAGGACAGATCGACTGACAAACGCACCTACTCCAAAGAAACGCTTTTGTTCTCCCCAAGCCGAAACTATAAGAATTCCCAACAGTTGTGTCAGGAACATTCGCCGAGCCCAAATAAAAACCGCCGTAGCTCACAACAGTCCTCTTGCTTCTTCAAACTTACTGCAGAATTGGAACGTTAGAGAGAAAGCTAGTCTGGAAACGAATACTATATATTAAAAGACGACGTTTAGAAAGTCCGCGAACCATGTAAGGTATGCTGTAGATCAAAGTTATTGCCATGAAATACTCGATTTTTGAATGGGAATCTCCTTGCTAGGGATTTCTTTTCCATTCTTTGGTAGTGAGTGATATGTTATATGTTTCGGGAATATTTTATCGAGCAATACATTTCGCTTGGCTAGCCTTGTATCCACATTCAAGGGATTATCATACATCACTTTGAAAGAAAGAATTACAGCTTTGCTTCGAACAGGAGTTTTGTATTTGAATGAGTGATAGATAAGGTATATATTTAAGCTGGAGGATCAACAGAGATGAGGGAATGATATTCTTTTATCAAGAGACAAACAACTTCGGGGTTTTAAAAATTCATTTTCTTAGAAATGAGCTCAAAGTATAGTATTATACTAGATGGCTGGGCCATCCACCTTTTTGAAAGTGGTAAAAAAAGCATGAGGACGAAGATACAAGGGCACCAAAATGGTACAAAATTTAGAATATGTTGAAGTTTATTTCTACAAAATAAGGAAAAACTCAAGTTGCTAGTTTTGAATTTCCGAAAATCCCACACCGCAGTTTTAAATTTTTGCCAAATATAAACCACTTTGATAAAGCTGATATCGAAAAACCTTACAAAGAACGTTTCATTAGAATATACGTATTTTACAGATTCATTAGAATGGCAATCACAATAAATATTGAAATAGAGAGGAATTGTATGAAGAAATACGTCTGATTATAAATTTGTTTTGAAAGAAATTACTTGTCCAACTGATGGTCTACATTATATTCCTGAAATGACTTGACCATTTCGTTCGCACATTTGAGAAAATCAATAAAAATATCACTAACTATTCCATAATTTTTCAAGCTTTTTTTTATTGCTAATGGCAAGGAAATAAAAAAAGATGGGATATACAGAATGAAAAAGAAAATGTACACAAAAGAGTTCAACCCAGTTTACCGAAGTCATTGCCTTAAGATTCTATATCTTGCCAATATCTCGCCAACTCGGATTCGCCATGAAGTGCTAAACAACGATGCCAAATCACAAAGAGGGCAATTTGAATCGGTGTCATATAACTATAGAGCCTCACAGAGACCAGTCAGACTTCTCACCCACATCATCCCAAACTGTATATGGGTAAATCAGCTCTATGCTGTAGTCGTAGTAATCAGGCTGACCAACTGCGAGCAATTTCAGGGTTAAGTATATGAAGTTTCTAGAAACACTGGAATATAGACTGTAACTCCAGATAAGCGTACGATACATATTGCGTAACCTTGTGGATAGCTTTGAATTTCAGTCACCGATCATTAGAAACAAGCCTTATGCTGATTATATATACTCTCTGCTCGATCGGTCACTGACAATACAAAATCCACACGATAAAATATAATAAATAAAATATAATACAAGATAGGTTTTTTATGAAGAAATTCCGGTTATTTATTTTTTTTTTTTTTTTTAGTAACAGATGGGCTAAAAAGTACATAGGCTTGGGTGGGATGAAATGTTCGTAGGCTTGGGAGCTCTTTATTTATTCTTCCAACTTTATTTCATCGCCTTCAAAGTAATCCCGTCCGGACACAATGTACTGATGCAAACTTCTTTTACAATCCTCAATGCATACTAAAAAGTCATCGGCAGGGATGGCCTCCAAAGCGCACGGCGATTCACGTTGAATATCTTCAATCGACTCGAAACGGTGTCCCCGGAGTGGTTTTTTGAATTTAGGAAATAGCCAGAAGTCGCACGGTGTGAATTCGCTGGTTGTGGAATGATATGGGTTTCAGTTTTGGCAAAAAAGTCACGAAGAATCTATGCAGTGTGAACTGGCGCATTCAGTGTTTTCGGTACCAATCGAGATTTGACTTGTTTGAGGTCCAAAATGGAATTAACCGATCCTTTTGAAATTCCAACATCATCAGCAAGGTCTCTAATTGTAAATCGACGGTTTACAATTACCAAATCTTTAATTTTTTGGACGTGAGCTTCGTCGGTTGAGGTTGAGGGTCGACCAGAGGGCTCTTGGCCTTCAACGCGTTCTCTGTCTTCTTTGAACGGTTTATACCACGTGTAAACATTTCTTTTCAATATGCGAATGCTCACCGAATGCCTTCTGAAACATTCTATACGTTTCCGCAAACACAATTTAATGCAAGTTCTTTGCTCAATTAATTCAGACATTTCAAAAATCGCCAAAATCAGTTTTAGCGTCCCACAAAGCCAAGCGTAACTCAAATACTAATGAATATTTTGACGTCAAATTTCCCATAGATGTCAAGGACAGTACCAGCGAATTGAAATGGAAAAAAATTGAAATTCCATAAGCCCCTGGAATTTTAAATTGAAAGTTGGTCTTACTTTTTGGATACAGTTGTAGATATCATTTTTAAAGAAGATTTACAGTTTAAAAAATTTAATCACAAAGAATAAGTTCATAAATTACACAAAAGTATTTATAAAACAAAATTGTATTTATAATTATAAAAAGATTGCAAAGATTCCTTCAAGAAACAAATATGGTTTTGAATATATGAATTTTTTCATACTTATATATAAATAACCTTTTCTTACATGAAAAGATTGCAAACATGAATTTATGCATAAAAAAATCGATTTGTTGATTCATTTATAAAATATATTCTCGGTGTTTTGGTAATTTTTAACTAATTTTAAAATCTCGGTAATCTCGGTTAATTTTTTGTTTAATATTTCTTAATATATCCCAAACAACGGAGATCTTCAAACTCATTTTCATCATTTTTCGACTTCAGTCAATATTCTTTACTTTGATAAGTTTTGCTGATAAAAAAAAAATTGATGAATCAGAATTTTAAAAAAAATTATGTATTATATAATATATGTTATATGTATTATAAGATATCATTGCAACTATCATGTTTCAGCAATTACAGTAATCTCGTTGCGAAATATTCACTTTAATATGTATCTATAATTTCATCAAGCAAAATCATTTATGATTAATAAAATACAAAATAATAAATAAATAGTAACTATTCAGCGACAGAAATATTCAATAAGAATTCTTTAAGTTTTAAATATGCTAAATTTATGTGGAGGTAAAAGCTAATGCAAATCTAAATGAAACGCTACTCAACCTTTCCCTGTGAAAGAGTGGAATTTTTTTTGACAGTAGTTAAAATCGACTACTAAAATAAAACCTTTCTACTTGAATCAACGACTGCCGAAATTCGTGCTACTCTTAACTCCACCAATAGGTTTCGGGTTCGAGTCCTGGTGGTGCCATGGATGTTTGTAGTGGTTCAGAACCCCCTTTAAACTATAGGTCCCGGTCTGTTTAGCCCTCTTGCGCACAAGAAGACCGTAGAGCAATAAACCAAACCAAACTTAACTCCACCCACCTAGCGCTTAGACTATGAAGCATTGTCAAATAACTGCCGAGATGGACTGCTAAATTCAATTGGTAAAAAGTATACTGCTCCTAAAGTTATCTAAGTTAGTGGTTAGTGGTACTCTAACTCTCGTTAACGTCGAGGTAGAGTGCCACTGCTAAAATTAACAGTTAATGCGTTTCGCCAACTGGAGTCGACCGCTAATTCTCATCAACGTAGTTAAATTAACAGTTACGTTCATAATTGCACAAGCTTAATTTAATGTTGTCCAGTCTTGAATATAATCATCGTGACAATATATAATAAGCTATCAGAGGTTTATTTATTTATTTTTTTACGAAGAAGTTATGTAGTTGTGTATTGAATATAAATTTGTTACTCTGTTTAAAATAACAAATAAAATGTAGTTTACTTCTTATAAGATATTCTTATTTCAATTTCTTTATTAGAAGTAAATTTTTAAGGTACGAATATGTTAATGTGTTATTGAAGTTACTTCGAAAACTTTGTAGTAAAAAAAATGACCAAGCTTTTCAAATTTCATGTACTAATTAACGAATTGGTAAGACATAAGGAACTTTAGAAAAAATTGGTTATCTGTTTTAAAGCTTTTTTAATCGAAGATTGAAATAGGAATTAATTTATTCAGATTTTATTTTTTACACAATTTGTATATTTAGCTTACTATACTAAATGTGTTGCAAAGTCTGAAAACGTAAAAATCGAAATAAAATTTGAACGGCAAATTTTCTCTCTGCTGTCTATGCAACTAAACTCCCAATGACAAATCAACAACTTGGAACGAATCCATCTGTGTCACTTCCTGTTCAATAAAGTTAATAAAGTACAGGAACAAATATATTTACGGTGGAACCTTTTCTAATCTTCGGAAAATGTCCCATCTGTCAATGTCATCGGAAAATCACTACCGCATAACCATCCTGACGTCTTTTAATTACGAATACAAAAACTAAAAGCACCATTGGTTCATCAATATTTGAAATGTCGTTCTGTAATCGACAGTCTATTTTCCATTCACTCTGAGGAAGAGATAACAGTATTCATCATTCTATCGTTTCAAAGTTAGAATGGGAACTGAAAGAAAAATTCAGTTCTTTTTAGAATGTGTACGTTAACTATGAGCTTTCTGGTTTAACTTCCCAAAATTATTAGTTAAAATCCATTTAAACTCATCCATGTATGCATGCGTCAGCTTTAGGACAATTTGTATAAGAAATCTGAAGTGAAATCATTACCCATATGAAGATTTTGGACAGTATTTTTAAAAATTAATTATATACATAGTTCTGATCAAACATGGAGTTATATTTCCAGCAAAGTGTTTAATTTAAATTTAGGTTAATTAACTTAATCTTTTTAATTTCAGAAAATTTTTAATTTGTATAAGTAATATAAAAATTTTCACAAAAAAAGAAACTATGTTAATATACCTGTGTTATAAAATGATAAATTTACTGGTATAACAGAATTAGAAATTAAGTTATATTCCAGGTAACAGATTCAATTTTTCAATTGAGGAAAGTTAAGTTTAGTTTAGTAAAAGTTGAAATAAAGAAACCATTCCAATAAATTCTTTAATTCAATTCTATAGACTCTTATTCAAAATTATTGTAATTGATATAATATGTCGTAATGTATTATTGTAATTGATATAATATGTCGTATATAGATTTTTGGTATTAAAAAATACATTAAAAAAACATTTAGCTTAGTACGCGATGCACACAGTAATAAAGGAATTGTTTTTTGTTATCCTTGATTCATAACCCCAAGAAATGATTATAATTAATTTAAGTTTTTTTGTAACAAAATCAGAAACAGATTTGAAAGAATATTTTACCAGAATAATATACGGAAAATGTTGAAAAATTTTCGGAGTTCTGTCTTTGCATAAAAGCACCATTTTTGAAAAAAGGAGGGGAAAATAATAAAAAGGATAGAACGAAAAGATTTATTAAAAAGTACGGCTGCTCCATGCTAGTTAATTAGCTTATCAAAAAAATTATTCTTCGCACAAAAAATAAGTGATCTGATTAATCTACCTAATCATTATTCCCACATTAGAGTACTTTTGAGAACCTCCTTTACTCCGTGTCATTCTTGTTATTCAGATTTTTTGAGAAATTATTTCCAGCCCCTCATTCTTCATACTCTCATGTCTTCCCCCAGAAAAAGAAAAGATTGACTGACACAAGACCTTACACCAAATAAAAATGCTTTTCTCTTTCTCAAACCTAAGCCGTAAGAAAGTTTTGGCAACTATGTTGTGTCGACATTTAGAAGTAGGCATAAGAAATAAAATATTTAAACCACGTTACCATTCCGCAATTTAATGCAGCTACTGAAAATCGCCGTATCTTTAAAGTCTGCGTTTAAAAAGAATCTGTTTGATGTAACTAATTTTAAAAATACGCGTTTGTCGGTGTAACAAAAGCCTTTTTTTGCCTGGAAAATTGTTTCAAAATTAACTGTCATTTATTCTGACGATTCTCCTGTAACATCGGGATTTTCGATTATAATATGAATGAATCTCCAATAATTTTTTTCTTTGAAATAAGCTGCTATTTTAATACATTTCATAATATATTCTGTTCAACATATTTTAAAAATGTACTAATTTTTTTCCGAATGTCTTGAATAATAGATCTTTGTATTATCAAACGGAGTGCCATTAATCTACTCTATTATTATGAGGCTTTTCTTGACGTCAATAAAATAGAAAATGCGAAATTACTTGACTTTTTCATGCCTTGTATTTATAAGAACTAGCCTGACAAATATTTTACTAAACATTTTTCATCATTAAACGTCCCACGACTTTGATTTTTAATTCATTTTTTTATGTATATAATTCCACATGAACAGCATTTTTTTTTTACTCGAGTTAGAAGAATTTAGAATATTTAATAGCAAAAAAGAAAAATTAATTTGATATTTTAATTGAACCATGTTTATTGAAACGTAATCCTGATCATTAAATTTGTTATATCTTACTACCAAAATAATCAGGTATTTAAATATTATTGGTATACCGATTTTAAGGTTCTCGAAATAAAATTAGTAAGTTTAAAACTTTTCTATGTTATTCAGAAAATGTTTTACATGTTTTTTTATTTACTTCTATGAAGATGCAGAACAAAATTGCTCATATAACTGTAGTGAAAGGAATTGGGATTTTTAATGGTTTTATATTTAATTTATTGAAGTCAAGTAGAGAATTATTAGGTCTTAGACATTCTTCGGTTAGATTTGAAACTTGTCTTCGCCAAAAGGTTTCTTTTAAATTTTTTTTTCTAATTGTCAAATGGATTAAACTCATTCGTAGGTAATTATTTATTCGTCAAAAAAGGCTTCATTTCTTAGTGATCGCGTTCCAACTTTTGAGAATTGTTGTATTAATGGCCATAGCTTGAGAACTACTAATACAACGCAACTTTATTTAATTAAATGTTGAAAATTAACCCTATAGAGTGCAATAACGACTCTTTATATTGATTTGGTTAGAATAAAACAAATGTTGATATATCATCAAAATAATTTCTATGCTTCTTAATTTTAATTCCTTAGAAATAACTATAAAAATGAAAATTTATTAAAAAGTAGATTAATGGTTTCCTCCTTGTGTGTGCTTGTTGGTTAAACTATGTTTCTCGTTTCATGTGTTTCAAAGATTATAATTATCGCTTTCTTTTATGAATCCAGTAATACCGAAATGTAAATATAGAATTAGAGAAAATAAACTGTTTCCTCTTCCTTCAGGACGAAAGAGCCGGAATTTTCCTCCGCGTGTATGTTATAATCCTTTAACATTCGAACCTAAGCAAAACAAATGTTCTGCAAGTCCTTCTTAAAATGTTACCATTCTTCAATTTCATTATTCATAGGAATTTACTCAGAAACTTGTTTTACATCAGATAGATTAAGCGAACGAAATTTATTTTAATGTTAAATAATTCAATCGTTAAAGGCAAATTTATTGACTAAAATTGAATTTAAATTGATCCTGTAAGTACTGATAACAACAAAAAAAGTAATATAAAAAGAAAATATTTTTAAGTCAATTCCTACTTTTTTTCCCACTATATTGCATAAAGTCTTTTATAAATAATTTTCATTCATTTTTTTAACTTTATGTGCTGCCATCTATTGGTAGGTATATACAACGTAAATCTAAAAAAACTAAAATTAATTAATTAAATTTAATTGATGAATTAATATTTGAAAAAAATGTATTAACATCAAGTGTCCTCCACTACAAGTTCCAAAAAATGTATTTGAACTTGAATGGATGAATAAAAAGTATTTTATGAACGATTGAAAATTTGAACAAGATATATATGTTGAGAGTGTGAGCTAATAGAAGGAATTGAAAAACCGGAAACATGCTTTGCATTTTTAAAAACGAAAGTTCTAAAATATATACTTTAATGACAATTCTTAAAAGATTAATAAGATTGATTGATAAAGATGGATTCTAATTGATAATTAAGAATGCATTAATAAATATTGGTTAGTTTTGAAAATCCAACAAATCGCAGCTCAATACTCGATTACCAGTTCAATTTCTTTCGTGAATTCCTTACATTCAGTTCGCATGTAGGCCTATATTTGAGCCTGAACCCTTTGAGAAATTATTACACTCCCTTAAGGGGGCGTTCACACTCTAGTGCATCTCCAAAGGAAGGACAGATCGACTGACAAACGCACCTACTCCAAAGGAACGCTTTTGTTCTCCCCAAGCCGAAACTATAAGAAATCCCGACAGTTGTGTCAGGAATATTCGCCGAGCCGAAATAAAAACCACCATAGCTCACAACAGTCCTCTGGCTTCTTCAAACTTACTGCAGAATTGGAACGTTAGAGAGAAAGTGAGTCTGGAAACGAATACTATATATTAAAAGACGACGTTTAGAAAGTCCGCGAACCATGTAAGGTATGCTGTAGATCAAAGTTATTGCCATAAAATACTCGATTTTTGAATGGGAATCTCCTTGCTAGGGATTTCTTTTCCGTTCTTTGGTAGTGAGTGGTTTGTTATATGTTTCGGGAATATTTTATCGCGCAATACATTCCGCTTGGCTAGCCTTGTGTCCACATTGTAGGGATTATCATACATCACTTTGAAAGAAAGAATTATAGCTTTGTTTCGAACAGGAGTTTTGTATTTGAATGAGTGATAGATAAGGTATATATTTAAGCTGGAGGATCAACAGAGATGAGGGAATGATATCCTTTTATCAAAAGACAAACAACTTCGGATTTTTAAATTTTCATTTTCTTTGAAATGAGTTCAAAGAATAGTATTATACTAGATGGCTGGGCCCTTCACCTCTTTGAAAGTGGTAAAAAAAGCATGAGGGCGAAAATACAAGGGCACCAAAATGGTACAAAATTTAGAATATGTTGACGTTTATTTCTACAAAATAAGGAAAAACTCAAGTTGCTAGTTTTGAATTTCCGAAAATCCCACAACGCAGTTTTAAATTTTTTCCAAGTATAAACCACTTTGATAAAGCTGATATAGAAAAACATTACAAAGAACGTTTCATTAGAATATACGTATTTTACAGATTCATTAGAATGGCAATCACAATAAATATTGAAATAGAGAGAAATTGTATGAAGAAATACGTCTGATTATAAATTTGTTTTCAAAGGAATTACTTGTCCAATTGATGGTCTACATAATATTCCTGAAATGACTTGACCATTTCGTTCGCACATTTGAGAAAATCAATAAAAATATCACTAACTATTCCATAATTTTTAAAGCTTTTTTTATATGACCAATGGAAAGGAAATAAAAAAAATAGGGGAAATACAGAATGAAAAAGAAAATGTACACAAAAGATTTCAACCAAGTTGACCGAAGTCATTGCCTTAAGATTCTCTAGCTTACCAATATCTCGCTAACTCGGATTCGCCATGAACTGCCAAACAACGATGCCAAATCACAAAGAGGGCAATTTTACCCATTCTTATATAACTATAGAGCATCACAGAGCCTAGTCAGACTTCTCACCCCCATCATCCCAAACTGTATATGGGCAACTCAGCTCTATGCACAGTGATGTGGTGTAGTAGTGGTAGTCAGGCTGACCAACTGCGAGCAATTTCAGGATTAATATATGAAGTTTCTAGAAACACTGGAATATCGACTGTAACACCAGATACATATTACCTAACCTTGTGGATAGCTTTGAATTTCACTCACCGATCATTAGAAACAAGCCTTATGCTGATTATATATACTCTCCGTTCGATCGCTCACTGACAATACGAAAGATATTCTCCGTAATTCTCCACCTTCCTCGTTAAGTGATAATTATAGCCTTCTCTTCAAGAGTTCCTTTTTTTCCTCGTGGCGTTTTCAAATCCACACGAATAATCCAAAATCTCTAATCAATAGTTTCTAATGATCCTCTCTTGTTGCAAGAGCGGCAACAGCAAGTTGTAATTACGGCACGTTTAATGATTTCCTAACCATCGACAAGTTTGGCTAGAATATACTCTGTATCAAAAGATCATTTCAACTAACTTCAAATTTATATTACTGAAAACACTTTCATTAGAGTATGTTTATTTGTATGTGATATTTTTTTAGATATTCGGAATTCATCCACAGGTTGATTTGTCCATTATATTACGTCAGTCAAATTGAGTAATATAAGCTCATAATCATTTGAAAACGTGCTTAATATAACCCTATAATAAGCGAATATTTTGATATACCGAGGATTAATGGGTTTTTTCCGACTCATTTTTTAAAAATTACTTTCATTCAAATGTTTTTACTCTATTTTTGCGGTTAGGAAATGTTTTGTTTTGTGTTTGCTGTTATTATATATTGTGTATTTGCTGTTGTTGTTACATAGAAAATACTCTTCAGCACTGAAAATCGTCTTTCTAATAGGATACATGAGTAACATTGTATTTTGGGGGATCACTTGCTAGCTCAGTACATCTAATTATATTCTACAAAGACTTTTTTCCGACATCAGGTAGTAATATTGATAAATTAAAATTACTCAAATTATGAATTATACATTGTTTTCCAATCCTGAGCATTTACAGAAGATTTGAATATACTTTGACATATACATATTGGAAATTCTTTCAAAATAAACATTGTAAAAATTTGTGTTTCAAAACGCTTAATTCAATATTCTAAATTATAATCAAATAGTTTCATCGAAAATGGATGTTCTAATAGTTTCAATCCTTTAATTTACAAGGAAGATCAAGAAAATCTGAAACAAATCAACTTGAAAATCCCATCTATTCATTTTTCATTCATCAAATATAAATAAATATGATAGATATATTAATGAAAAATTTCCATTAACTCAGATGCAATTCTGTTTCATATATCCTTATGTTAATTTCGGATGACTGAATCTTCTTGGAAAATCAAATTTCGGAATTTTGTATATTCAATTTTTTAAAGAAATAAAACATTTTCAGTTTTTAACATATTTTGCAACGAAATCTCAGTAATATGAAAAATATTTTATATATTAAATTTGAAATAATAAAACTTTTTATCTTTCAATTCAGAACTCAATAATGCATAAACTTAACCTCATTGATTAGAATTTTGAAGTGATGAAAGTTTTAAGGAATTTGATTTGGCAAGTAAATATTTTTGAAATATCATTGAAATGAAATACTATGAAGAATCTCAATAGCAAGACAGGCAAAGAAATTAAATGTACTAAAAACGTATGCTCATTCGTAAAATATTTTTTTATAACGAAGAAAATATCATCAGTGTTCACAATTTCCCTCCAATGAATTCGTGAAGTGAGTGTTGAAATGTTTCAGTAAATCAAAACTCATCAAATGAGGGAAAGAATAAGTCACTGAAGAATGAGCAATGATGCGGAAAAAAACATTTGAGAATAATATGGGGAAATATCGAACAGGAAATCTTATAACCTTTGGCAAAGTAATCACGTTCAGCATAAGGCTTCAAATGAATGTAGTTATCGAATTCAGATAGAAATTGCTTTTACATCGGAACACAGTGTATGTTACATTAAATAAATAAAATGTATTTACAAAAATCCATCATTCATTTCACTTCTTTCCAAAATAAACCTTTAATATACGCTTATAATTTATTACAAAATGTCTATCATATGACATTTTTTAAATATTTGTTACTTATTAATTTAAAAATATAGCAAATTCAATATCAATGTTATTATATTACTCTAACTGCAACATAAACTATCAATTTTATATACATATATATATATATTTCGCATAAATCTTAATAAGTCCAATTTATTCAACTACTTAAAATCATATTTCGCATATTTTGTTTCCTCTGTTTTATAAATCCATGCATCTTTTACTTAAAATCTACAATTTTATTGAACATATACAATTTTAACTGAATATCTACCATCTAAACTTAATATTTATAGTCTAAGCTGAAACATTTTCTATTGCAATCAACTATGTCACAAATTGCTTTCATTTTAATCTTTCGATCCATTATTAATAAATATTTAAGCTGCATTACAAGAATCAAATGCATATTCTTTAAGTCTAACATTAGGATTGTTTTTTTAATTATCAAGAAGTGAAATAATATTAGGTTAATTTGTTACGTTCTCAGAATTAATTATTTAAGTTCGTATATTTATTTAATAATACAGTAATACAAATAGTATTTTAAAATAGTATTTTGTAACTATTAATAAGCATTTACTTCTAAGAATAAAGTAGACACTCTATTCTTATTTCTTCGCATAAGTAGTTCGCCCTTATAACAAAAGACTTAAAGCTTTTAATTAGAAATCTTAATGCTTATCTAAACACATAAGAAATATTGCCTATAATTTAATAACTGTTCGTGCTTATTTTAAAAGACCTTAAATATGAATATGCAAAGAAATTTTTCAAGTTAATAGAAATTTTAATGATATTCGGTTGATACTTTCTGTCCTATCTTTGTATAGAAACGTATCTTCGCTTGAATACAAACAAATTAGAGTTTATACGAAAAATAATACGTAATAAATATGCAATGCGAAACATCAAAATTCTGAAATTTAAAGCAAAATAAATAGTCGAGGAAAAAAAGCATTTGAGTTTTGTTTACCATCTCATGAATTCCAGACAACGTTTAAAAGTTCTCCAGGGATTCTGTTCTAACGGATAGTTCTAACGGATCTCTGCAAGAATCATCCTTATATGGAAATTGAAACAAGATCCTAACCTGTCGCTCAGATTTAAAATGAACTACGGAAAAACAATATATTGATAGACACATATATGCACCCAGAAACATCTTAGAGGGAAATTGGAACTCTTGCTTTTTCCTAAAAAGGGGCCATGTCAAAATTTATTCAAATACTAGTTCTGTGTTTTCTCAGTCCGTCGATTAAAACAAGTCATTTATTGATGAAGATTCTATGTTAGAAAATCCTATATATTGGTTAATAGTTACTGTCATTTAAAGTTTAATTAGATTATTGCAAAGTTTTGTATACTGGCCCATTTAATTCATTACAAAAAAAATTTCTTGCATATTGAGAGAGATAATTTTTCTATGACATTAACTAAAGGGGTTATTGTATGGGATTTAAGTTGTAATATGAATATTAATTTTTTATATTTATGACGAGTTCAATAAAATTCATTTTCTTATTACGAAAAGTATACTTTTACTTTTAACGAAAATGAAAGATTATGCTAAAATAATAAATGCTATTAATATTCATGACTGTACATTTGTATGCTTGTGTGTGGAACGTTAAGTTAAGGAATAAATTTAATCGCTAAGTGATTAAGATTTTAATACTTTATAAATTTTAATTTTAATATCACAATTACAGTGATTGGAAACAATATTTTTAAATCTTCCTTTTATAATTTCAACTTTTTATAGATCTTTTTGGTGGTTAGGTGGTTCGAATCAAGCACAGAATAAAAAAATATTTTAATTATGTATCGATTGAAATAAGTATTTAAAAAAACAGTTTTATAAGGAAAATTATTAAAATAATTTAAACAAAATAATGTGATAAGATACCCTACGAGGACTGTTGTTGAATTATAAATTATAAATGATGATTTTAAAATATAATGAATACGTTGGTTGGGAATAAATTCATTCTAAGCATAATGCATTATTTTTTAGAAATTAAAATGCGAAATTCAATTTTTATCTCACATTCAAATTTTGAGTTCAGAAATGAACTTGCATTTATCTTTAAAAAATGAATATGTTTTTTTAAGTTAAAGATAATAAATAAAACTTTAAACTATCTCAAAATTTCTTGAATTCTTCATTTCTCTATTTTCAAAATTCATTGTAATAAAATTATTTAGTAATACCAGTAAAGCAGGGGTCGGCAACCTTTTGAGTCGGAAGAGCCAAAAATGACAATTTACAAAATTTCAAAGTTTTAAAGAGCCACAAAATTTTTTCTTGCCAACAATAAATAACTGGTGGGCTGAAAAGTTCATAGGCTGACACATAGATGGCGCTACTAGTATTAAATCCATACGATTTTTAGTTCGCCCAAACCTTCAAAAGGCACGTATATAAATTTGATATCTGTTCACTATTAATATGTGAGTTATAGCATTTTTAGTGTTCATCACGTGCAGTCCACTAAGCTGACTGTCGATTGGATTCCGGTGTGAAATGATGGAGCCATGTTTCATCCATTGTCCCATATCGACGAAAAAATTCGGGTTTATTACGATTGAATAGCTCAAAACACTGCTTAGAATCATCAATTCGTTGTTGTTTTGGGTCGATTGTGAGCCTGCGCGGCACCCACTTTGAACAGAGCTTTCGCATATCCAAATATTCATTCACGTTATGTCCAACACGTTCCGTTGATATCTTTAGGGTCCGAATAATGTTTATCGAGCCAAGCCTTGGCTTCAATAGTATTTATATTTTTTGGCCAAGCAGAAATGCTTTATTAACCCACGAAATTCCTTTTTATCCATTTTTTCAAACTAACAAAAGTTGCTTCACTAAAAATGATATAACTCCCATACTAATATTGCACCAGCTGTCAAATTTATACACGTGTCTTTTGAAGGTTAGAGCTAACTAAAAATCTTATGGATTTAATACCAGTAGCGCCGATTTAATAATACTAGCCCACCTGTTAATACTCGCATAAATAAAGTTTTTTTATAAAAAAAAACTAATCTATTTATTCATAAGAAAAAATATCTATTTATTCATTATATCATTCTATTTATTCATTATTAGATAACTTATTATAACTTATTATTTAAGTAAAAAACTTATTATTTAAGTAAAAAATTAAAACAAACATTTACTTACAACACTAACTGTAACTTGTAATTTAACAAACAATGGAACAAACAAATTCAATGGGAGCGATGGCTTTGCATGGTTATTCAAGTAGAAAATTTAAACTTTATTAAACAATGTAATTTGTACTTAAAATAAAAAAACAATAACATACATTTGAGCAAACATATTCAATGGGAGCATTGGCTTTGCATGGTTTTAGAAAGTTTGGATAAATTTGGCTCATAACTTGTTGCTTTAAGTTTTAAACACGACTCTAAATTTTCATTTGTTAGTTGGCTTCTTACTTTACTTTTAATTATATTCATGCAAGAGAACGCTTGTTCGCACGAATATGTCGATCCAAAGATAGTCAGTACTCCAAATGCCAACTTCTTCACCTCACTGTAGCAATCTGGAAGACTATTTCATGCGTCGAATATAAGTGCCTCAACTCGCGGCATTTCTTTTAAAGTTGTCCACTTTTGTTGCGTTACGTACATACATTTCTGGACCTCCAACTCTTCCAACTTGCTTTTCAACTCCGTAAATTTTCCACTCCACAAAGCTTTACTTTTTAAATCGATCATTTGCATTTCTAGAGATCCAGTATCAATTCCAAATGGCTCAATGTGGATTTCGTTACTATTTGTGTTGAGAGGATTTACTATGAATGCTAGAGTGGTTTTGTTGGTTTTGAATTGCTCAAATCTGTCAGCAAATTCATCTTTAATTTTTTTTATAACTGACCTGAAGTACCTCCTGTCAACAGTTACACTAGTTTTATCACGATATTGCTTCAGAAATTGAAAATGAAGTAATTTACCGCTCTGAATATCTTCTGCAAAAAGAATTAATTTTTCTTCAAAACAAACCAATTCTTCTACCAAAACGTAGGCTGGGTTTCCCTTTCCTTGCAGTTTTAGATTCAGCTCATTTAATTTCGCTGTGATATCCACCATAAAGTAAAATTTTTGCAACCATTTGTCGTTCACTAATTCAGGGTGATTAATGCCTTTTTCATTTAGGAATGTATTTATTTCATTCAAGCACAAAGCAAAACGTTTCAACACCTTACCTTTGGAAAGCCATCGCACTTTACACTGAAGTGACAAAAGTCATGGGATAGCAATATGCAAATTTTCAGATGGCAGTAGCATCGCGTAGAACAGGTATAAATGCGCAGTGCTTTCGAAGAGCTTTAATTTCTGTTCAAGTTATTCATGTGAAGAGGTTTTGACGTGATGATGACCGCACGACGGGAATTAACAGACTTTGAACGCTGAATGTTAGTTGGAGCTAGACGCATGGGTCATGCCATTTCGGAAATCATTAGGGAATTCAACATTCCCAGATCCACTGTGTCAAGAGTGTGCCGAGAATATGAAATTTCAGGCATAACATCCCACCATGGACAGCGCAGTGGTGGACCGCCTGCACTTAACGACCGAGACCGGCGACGTCTGCAAAGAGTCGTAAATTCTAACAGACAAGCAACACTGCGTCAAATAACCGCAGAAATCAATGTGGGACGTACAAGGGACTTGTCTGTTAGAACTGTGCGGAGAAATTTGGCTTTCTTGGGCTATTCCAGCAGAAGACCGACTCGAGTGCCTTTACTGACAGAACGACATCGCTTGCAGCGACTCTCGTGGGCACGTGAGCATATCGGTTGGTCCCTAGATGAATGGAAAACCGTGGGCTGGTCCGATGAGTCACGATTTCAGTTGGTAAGAGCTGATGGTAGGGTTCGAGTGTGGCGCAGACCCCACGAAGCCATGGACCCAAACTGTCAGCAAGGCACAGTTCAAGCTGGTGGTGGCTCCGTAATGGTGTGGGCTGTTTTTTCATGGCATGGACTTGGTCCTCTGGTGCGACTGGACCGAACATTGACTAGAAATGCTTATGTTCAGCTACTTGGAGATCACTTGCAGCCATTCATGGACTTCATGTATCCAAACAACGATGGGATTTTTATGGATGACAATGCGCCATGTCACCGGGCCACAACTGTTCGCGATTGGTTTGAAGAACATTCTGGACAATTCCAACGAATGATCTGGCCACCGAGATCGCCCGACATGAATCCCATCGAGCATTTATGGGACATCATCGAGAGGTCTGTTCGTGTCCAAAATCCTGCACCATCAACGCTTTCACAATTATGGACGTCTATCGAGACAGCATGGCTCAATATTCCTGCAGAAGACTTCCAACGACTTGTTGAGTCCATGGCACGTCGAGTTGCTGCACTTCGCCGGGCGAAAGGAGGGCCGACACGATATTAAGAGGTATCCCATGACTTTTGTCACTTCAGTGTATTGTGAAGTAGGAGGTCGGAATACTGAGTCTCCATTTCGTTTAAGAATTCTTTAAACTGACGATGGTAGAGTGCTTTTGACAAGATGCTGTTAACAATCTTGATTACCAAATTCATGACCTCAACTATTTCGGCAGGAAATGTTTGGGCACAAAGCGCTTCTTGGTGTATTATGCAGTGAAACGTAAGAATTTCGTGGTTTATTTTGCTCTGAAGAATCGTTATTGCCCCTTTATTTTTTCCTGTCATACTTCTGGCTCCATCAGTTGCTATTGAAACGATTTTATTTAAATCGATCTTATTGTCTTCAAGGCATTTTTGCACAGCATTCGCTATATCTTCCCCTCTAGTTTGTCCCGAGAGCGGTAGAAATCCTAGAAGTTCTTCTTTTGGACCTTGGGAAGACATATACCTGACAAAAAGGGCAAATTGTGCCGTGTCTTTTATGTCGCAAGACTCATCTATAGCAAGTGATATGACAGAAGAAAGTTGAATATCTTCCACCTGCAAATATGTTACATTTGAAGACATTTTAGCTATTCTATCTTGTACTGTTTTAGCGGATAATGGCAAATCTTTGATTTTTTTCAAGATTTCTGGTTGGTTTTTGAAATCACGAAACAGTTCTTCAGATGCACGTATGAAGCAATCTTTGACATACTCACCATGTGTGAATGGTTTGCCTTTTTTTGCAATTTCTAGTGATACCGCGAAGCTTGCTAGATTAACATTACTTGTCCGGTTCTCGTTAGATCACCGAAGTTAAGCATCATTGGGCGCGGTCAGTACTTGGGTGGGTGACCACCTGGGAACACTGCGTGCCGTTGGCAAATTTGGGACCTGAATGGCCGAGTGTCTAGCGCTCTGGCGCCCGGTGCCACAGGTTTCGGGTTCGAATCCCGGCGGTGCCATGGATGTTTGTAGTGGTTCGGAATCCACTTTAAGCCGTAGGTCCCGGTCTTCTATGACTGTAAAGAGCGTCACGGAGCAAAAGTCAGGCTTCTACCTACGGGTGCTCCATCACAACAGAAGCTGCTTCCTTCCCCTTCAATCATGAGTCCATATGGGCTTGTGGGCTTGGCCAGCCAAGTGGGATAAGAAACAACAACAACAAACAACACATTACTTGTAAATTGCGCCCAGTTACTTAACATGGAACTTGATTGCTGTTTTTGTTTTTGGAGCTCGTCGACAGCTTTTTTTCGTTCTTCGCCGGCTGGATATTTACTAGCAAACTGAGTATGTTTTTTAATGAAGTGTCTCTCTAAATTTGATATCTTATTGTGTGCGAGTGTTTCGTGGCAAATGAGACAAGTCGGAAGGCCATCTGAGTTGCATATGAAAGCGAACGACTCCGTCCAATCCCGATTGAATTCTCGATGTCTATCTTCAGTTCTTCTCTTTTTTTTTTGTAGATGCCATGTTTGCGGTAAAGCTGTAATAAAGGATCTTTAAAATTATTATTTAGGTATCCAAAACAGCAGATTACAAATTTTGCGATTATTCGAGCACAGTCGGAGTAACTAAATAAAAGCACAAAAATAAAAATCACGCTAGGTGCGAGAGAGAGAGAGAGAGCGAGAATCGAGTACGAAACCAAAACCATCGTTTCAGTCCACCAGAACCAAGGCGAAAATAACCTTTGATCTTGAAAAGCGGCGCCGAGGGGGAAAGCAACCATCGGTTGTCTGGGAAGAAACTAATAGCAAGCGCATTGTTTATTAATATTAAGTACGTATCGTGGGAGTTTGCGGCTGCTGGGAAGAGAAATATCATAATCAAAATTTTGAAGATCTTTGAGGACCTGGTTATTGGAATGAGAAACAGAATCATAGAACTTTGTTTCTTTAAGTGCGGTGAAAAGCGAGTACAAGTGGCTGAGAGATAGAATCGGTGCCTAATCCTCATTAATCGATTCAGAACGATTTTTAAATGCTTTTTTTTTTATAAAATAAATAATATTTGCTAATGGATCCAAAGAGCCGCAGCTTCACATCCAAAGAGCCACATGTGGCTCGCTATATGTTCTTTTCGAATATTAACTAAAGTGAAACAAATTATCTGCGTGATTGTTTTCCAAACAATATTTTTTTTTTTATGAAATTTTGAAAAAATTTAGTAATCCATCTAAAGTTTTAAATCTTTATTCTTTTGCGATGTTGAAATGAAACTATTTTCAAATAAATAATTTTTAACTTATTTTGGTAATGATAATAAGAATAATCCTTTTCACGAATCATTTTATAAATTTGTCCTTGCTTGAAACGCAATTTTTTATGCATTTTTCAAATGATATGTGAGCATTTATTTCGTTGCAAATATGCAACCGAGTTAAAGAACTTACTTAAATAGAACCTGAAGAAAACAATCTCGTTTACATTGTGTTTTTCGCATGTCATTTTTTTGTTTTTCGTACGACTAAAATTGCAGTTATTTCACCATGACCATTCCCAGTATTAAAATTTCATGAAATTAAAATATTAAATCATAATAACAAAATTAACTAATCATGGCGTTTCTATTTTTTAAATAAACAAATTATGCTATCATTTGCTTTATAAAAAAATTTTTAACTTCGCCCAATGTTTATAAATGGCGTTAAAATTACAGTGGCTTAGACTGAGTTATGTGAAAGTGTCGAGACATACTTTATCAAACTCGTAAGAATTCCATGCATTTTTAACTCAACCATCGAAATCTAGACGCACTTCAAACAATGAGAATCCATTCATTTGTTAAATATCATTTTGAAAGCAATTTCAAAACGTGTTTTAGAGAAGTGTTTTAAATCACTCGAACATTCTCAGTTGACCCTCTATTGAAGACTATTTTTTTTTATATTTTTGTATCATTTGGTCTGAAAATCGTTTTTTTATATATAGAAACAAAAAGTAGCGAATTGATCAAAGAAATATATCTATATTGTTCCACATCATTTAACTTTTCAACTTGGAATGACTCGCGACATAACCTCATTCGAAATAGCCTCCACCTTCCCTTCTTGCAGTTCTGTATTTTGTCTTTGTCTTTCAACGAGGAATTATTCATGAGAATGGGAGACGATAAATCTTCCAGAGTTTTCTCTCCGCACATATTTTTAAAATTTCGTTTTTTATCAGAAATATGAGGGACCTGTGATATCTTTGATCATATTTCATGCAGCCGCGTATTAACTGAATTTGTAAGGCTATTCATCTTACGAAATTCATTTCTACTCAAGCAGTTTTCACATGTTAATTTCATTCCATTCACCCACTTGAGAAATCATCAATCTGTCGTGTTTAGGCTGCGCGTCTCAGATGAATGTCATTTATTTTGAAATTAAATTGACTTACGTTTGTCGGAATTCAAATTCAAAAAGACTCGGTAAGATAAGTTTTTCAGAAATAGGTTTCATTTATTAATTAATTTTTTTTTATTATAAAAATCGCTTTATACTTAAAGGTGAATTTTGAAAGTTCTGTGGTATTGTACCGTGAGAAGAAAGTTATTCTTGAAGTGAATTAGTTCTACTTTAATTCTTAGTTTAGAAGGATTATATAAATTAAAATCTAATCTCTTGTTTTTCCCTTTTGCAAAGTCAATTTTTGAACGAAGATTTTTTATATTCTCTCCTGATGAGGGAGTTTCTTCTGTATTCGGAGACCGTTATACAGGATGTACTTTTGCTTATAATAGAAACTTTAATTTGGCATTTAAAGCTGATACTTCATACATTCATAAAATTCAATTTTTGAAATTTTAAAGGCTTTTAGTTTCATGTTTCCCCTTATGCTAGAAATTTTAAGAATTACAAATCCATATTACAATTATTAATAGTTTATTTTAGTGTAGTACTTTTCCTTATTGTCTGATGGTTTTTGTAAAACATATTTTATTTACAAATTTAGAAGTAATTTTTTAATTGCCATCCTTCAAATTAAATTTTAATCCTGTATACTGATTTATTGTAAATCCCTTAAATTAGCCGCGAGGCCCTTCAAAACTATTTTTCAATATTTTCTCTTCCTTCCATACCCAACTTGAAAGTATTTATGAAGATCAAAATATAAGCAGAAAGAATCTTACTCGGGACTACTTTTATCGTCAGTTAACTTTCAAAAGTACTTAAACATTTCACCACCAATTATTGGGTTCGTATTATTCAAACTGATGGTAAATTTTTTGGAAGTGGAAAATGATTTCGAGAACAAAATAATAAAGGCTTTTCTTTATCTTGTTAAGAAATCTATAATGCAATTTTAAATGTAATTTTATAAACAAAATTATATTGAACCCATTAAAGATTTACATGGCAGGTGGGCAGAAAAGTTAGTAGGCTATGTAGCATAGATGGCGCTACTAGTATTAAATCCATATGATTTTTAGTTAGCCCTAACCTTTAAAAGACACGTGTATAAATTTGACAGCTGTTGCACTATTAGTATGCGAGTTATAGCATTTTAAGGGAAGCAACTTTATTTAGTTTAGGATAAAATTTCGTGTGTTAATAAAGCATTGCTTTTTGGCGGAAAAAAAAAATACTATTAAAGCCAAGGCTTGGCTTGATAAACATTATTCGGACTTTGCACCAGAAAATTCAACCGTAGAGAAGTGGTTTGCTAAATTTAAACGAGGCGAAATGAGCACCGAGGACGATACACGCAGTGGACGCCCCAAAGAGGCTGCTACCGACGAAAACATCAAAAAAGTCCACAAAATAAGTTCTGATAACCGTAGAGTGAAGTTGATTGAGATAGCTGAGACCCTAAAGATATCAAAGGAACGTGTTGGACATATCGTGAATGAATATTTGGATATGCGAAAGCTCTGTTCAAAGTGGGTGTCGCGCGAGCTCACAATCGACCCAAAACAACAACGAATTGATGATTCTAAGCAGTGTTTGGAGCTGCTCAATCGTAATATACCCGAATTTTTGCGTCGATATGTGACAATGGATGAAACATGGCTCCATCATTTCACACCGGAGTTCAATCGACAGTCAGCCGAGTGGACTGCACGGGATGAACCGACTCCAAAACGTGGAAGGCGTTTAGTTTGTCTTTCTGTGGTCCTTCTTGTGCACACTTTAGGCTCATTAGACCGAGAACTACAGTTTAATGTGGATTCCGAACAACTCCCAAACATCCCTGCCACCACCAGGATTCGAACCTGGAGCCTGTGGTACCAAAGGCCAGATACAAACAAATGAGTTTGAAGAATGTTTCCAATGCATCCATATAATTATGGATTAAGTGTCTCAATGTATAAAGTTAAATGGACAGTATATTGAAGTTGCTAAACTTGTTTTGTTAAAAAATAAAATATAATACAATATAGGTTTTTTATGAAGAAATTCCTGTTATTTTTTTTTTTTTTTTTTTTTTAGTAACAGATGGGCTGAAAATTTTGCAGGCATTTGGGCTGAAAAGTCCGTAGGCATGGGAGGGCTGAAAAGTTCGTAGGCATGGGAGGGCTGAAAAGTTCGTAGGCTTGTGGGCAATATAGGTTTTTTATGAAGAAATTCCGGTTATTTTTTTTTTTTTTTTTTTGAGTAGCAGATGGGCTGAAAAGTTTGCAGGCATCTGGGCTGAAAAGTTCGTATGTTGGGGTGGGTTGAAAGGTTCGTAGGCTGGGGGAGGGCTGAAAAGTTCGTAGGCTAGAGGAGGGCTGAAACGTTCGTAGGCAGGTGGGCAAAAAGAAAATTACTGCAATAAGTTTTACTAGTTTTAGAAGATTTTTTATATTTCAGATAAGATTTCGTACTGTTTTCAATAGAATAAAAGAAGTTGTACTTTAGGTTTTGATTTGCTCAACAGTAATTTTTTTTTTTTGTATACTAAAGCGAATTAGACCGGTATCTACAGTTTAAAGTGAACTCCAAGCCACTAACAAACATCCATGCCACCGCTAGGAATGGAATTTGAAACTTATGGAACCAAAACGGCAGACATGTATAAATTAAAAAGAGGTTCCATAATAAATCCCTTTCCCAAACGCTTTTTTTTATCGAAATGTATAAATCAAAATATTTTTATCGGCAATTAATACTAGAATAAACAGGAACATAAGTTACTTTGATAATTAGTATTATAAAAGTTTGCTGAAGCATTCTTGGATTTAGCTCCTTTATAATAAAATTATCTTTAGCAAATCTAAATAAAGATTTGTCATTCTTTTAGCCAAATATAGTTGGTTATAGTATACAGATGCAAAAATGTAAAAAATTCTTCTAACTCCTTCCAACACTAAAAAGATTGCTAAATTTCGAATATTTCAAAATAGAAAAATAAAACATTATCTCTAAATAAAAAATTAAAAAACCAGTACTCTCTAAATAAATAAAAAAATTAAAAAATTGCTATAAATAAATCAGAGTACATATTTATAGTAATTTTTATCTAATTGCAACGTTTTGATGAACGAAAAGCTTTGCCATATTATATTATCTTTCATTACTTCCAGTCTATTTATCTACATATAGTAAATACCAACTATTTCATTCAATTTCGTTTCAACCTTTCGTTAGTTGCATGTTCGAAGTGTAAACAGAATGTGTTCAGGAGATTTGCTCAATACGTGCGAAATTTGTAAAATACAAGGAAAATGAATTGCATGGACAGCTAATGACTACATTTTTCGATAACTTTAATGTATCCATCCGAAAATACAAAAATGTCATTTCATATCTAATTATGCCTTCTCTAGTATCCTAATCTACTATTAAGTGCATCATTTGTAACCGATGATCTACTTATGAATTTGAAACAATTCTTTTCATTCAATAATGCTGTTGAGAAAGTGACGAAGACTTTTGATAAAATAGATGATACACTTGACAATAGGAAAATGAATTTATTACCCTTTAGGTAACCCGTGGGAATTTCAATATTACTTACGATTCATAATGAATCACCTTGTAAATTTATATATAATGTGTGTGTACGCAGTTAAAGTAGTCGGATTTCTTTGGGGGAATAACAGAGAAACATGGACTGAAAGATGTAATAGTCTTTTGGTAAGTGTTTTCTATACATTGATTTCTGTATCCAATAATTTGGCATAATTCATACTACTGTTAATTATTTAAATTACTAAAAATTTAATTTAATTTCATAAAAATATTTCCATTCATACTGTTTATTTGTAAAATCCATACATACAGTAAATTGAAATCTGACAGTAGACTATTCTCGAACTACCGAATATAAATAACAATAAGTTATTTTTAAACTAAAACACAAACCTCATTTCTTTTTTCTTAATAATGGCACAATTCTTTCACTTTTCCTTTAAAAATAACCGTAACACTCAATCTTAACAATGAGTAGAAAAACATTGCAAGTTTAGCGAACACGATGCCTCCAAATTGCAAATACATTGCCCTACTCCAAATCATCGTGTTTTGCACTAAAAAAAAAGCAAAAATTCTCAGGAAATATCTCCAAAATAAACAACATCGTTCCGCGGGAAACAAAAGAAAAGTAGCGGATATTGCACCTCTTGATTGTGAGGCCAGTTTCGGCTGTACCTAAACAAATATGTCTTTCTGTCGAATACTTCCTCTGCGGTTATTCGCCCCCTTTAGAGCATTTTATTTTACTTTTTATCTAATGTATTCTTTTCATTTTATTCTGAATTAGAAGCAATACATTTATTTTCACTCTTCAGTGATTAATATTTGACGGTGAATGCCCTCTTTATATTTATTTCACGCTGCTTTTTAAAAATAAGCTGTAAACCATTTCTCTTTATCGCTTTAAACGCGCTAAATAAATTTATTTCTGTTCAGTTTAATTATTAAAATACTTACGAGTGTTATACTTTATATTTATAATTGAATGACTCGCGAAAACAAAGTTGTAAACATCATTAACAATGATATGTAAAAAGTGGGCAAATAATAACTTTATTAATCCTTATAACAATTTTTTCACCATAACAGACAGTGTTATTAAATTAAGAGCTTTAATAGAAATGGATTAAGCAACACAACATTGTATAAAAATAAATGAGGATGGTTTATTAATGCAACTTTATTAACAATTAAATCTTTAAAAACAAATTGACCTTTTTTTAAAATAAAAACCCATAGAAGAGAAAAAAGTTCATATCAAAGTTTTGTTTTTATAACAACATTATCAATCAATAAAATAGTTTTTCTACTTTATAATAAGTAAATTAAATTCAAATCTAAGTGGAGGGTGATTACTTTTTGGCAAAATATTTACATTTATTTAAATAGAAAATGAATGAAATCTCTTTCCACATAGTTTCCTGTAGAACATTCATTAAATATAATGTTGTTCTAATACATCTGGCAATACAGAGACAGTTCATCTTTATGCCATAAGCAAGGGCTGCACTGCTGTTACTTATTTAGCACTACCCAGGGGTTCACGTGTAGCTTGAAGATATGCTACGGACGCGAGTAACACTATCCCCATATCCTATTGGACCGAGACCTACTGTTTAAAATGGATTCCGAACTAATGCAAACATCTACGGCACCGCCGGGACTCGAACGTCATTAAATATAATTTATTCCTCGAAATCAGTTAAAAATCCCGATATAATATTTTCTGTGAGTTCATCAAATCTAATAAAGCAAAAGAAAATGTTTCATTTCGAAATTCTCATTTTTTGATTTCACTTAATAAAGGTGTTGTAACTGGTAATTATCCTGTTGTGTGAGGGTAAGGGGTATTTCCTTTATTTTTTGTATGAATCCAGGAATGGTAGATAACCCATCCCGGTCACACGGTCAGGTCCAAAAGAACCGGTCGGTTTGGTGGGATCCATCCCTTTTTTGGAGTTTTTGCGGGCAGAAAGGAAGACCCGTTGAAAGCAGAGCGAACGATCTACGATAGTGCGTGAGCCTGGTGCACAATTTTTGCTGCGAGAATGGCTCCAGGTATAATTTGTAATGGAGAGTTATGTCCATCTTTGGAATTGTCGGTGAGCATTTTTTTTTTTTGGTAAAAAGGATATGAGGCTACTGGTACCCCACTGCCCACACACTCAAAGGAATATTTTCGATTGAGGTATGCGTGCGAAATATTATGAATACTTCTCTGTAAACATTTCTCTGTAAACATTTCTCTATAAACATTCTCTATAAAACTTTTTTTATTTTATTTATTCTGCCAAATATTAAAAATCCTAAATTTTATTGTAATAGTATTGTAGGTCTTCAATGGGACCGTATAGAAGATAGTTTATTTATACCATTCAAGTCTGAGCCAATAGCAGACTTATCGAAAAGAAAACTACTATCGATAGTACATTCCGTATTTGATCCTTTGGGCTTCGTCGTGCCCGCAATGGTACCTGCGAAATTAATACTCCAGGAAGCCTGGGCAACTGAAGCAAATTGGGACTTACCTTTGCCAGATGAACTACAATCTAGATTCTCAACATGGTACCGCGGACTGTCTTGTATTTCCCAGCTTAAATTGGAACGGCGTATAGGTTATGGAAAAAGAGACTCCTGGTCATTACATATTTTTTGTGATGCCAGTAAAATGCTTACGCCACTGTTATATTTTTAAGAAGTGAAAGCAGTGGTCAGGTTTATGTGAAATTTGTTGCTGCAAAATCACGGATATCTCCATTAAAGAAGGTGACTATTCCACGCTTGGAGTTATTAGCGTGTGTTTTAGGCTCACGCCTAGCTAAATACGTTGTTACTGCTTTATCTTTGAGAGAAGTCCCAACCTACTACTGGACTGATGCAACAGTAGCTCTTTGCTGGATTCAACGAGAAGAAAACTGGGGAGTGTTCGTAAATAATAGAGTTAGAGAGATTCGAAGTCTGTCTAAGAAGGAATACTGGAGACACATCCCAGGGAAATTAAATCCAGCAGACATAGCATCACGCGGCTGTACACTCCAACATCTGTTGCAGTACGGTTGGTGGGAGGGACCTGAATTTTTGAAAGCTTTCCCGGAGGCATGGCCAAAGTCTGAATTTTTGCCAAACAAAGAATTAATTGCAGCAGAGATGAAAAAGAAAATAATTGTTGACTTGAGTGTAAAAATAGAGAAGCCCGAGTGGTTCGAACGTTTATCCAGTTTTCTAAGATTGTGAGAGTTTTTTTGCTGGATGAGGCGTTTTGTAAATAAATTGAGAAAAAAGCCTTCTTATGGTACTAAAACCCTAACAGTTGAAGAAAAAGCTAAGGCTGAGATCATTCTGTGGAGTATAGAGCAGAAAAAGCATTTTCATGAGAATGAAAATTCTGTGCATGGTCTGCAAGTGGTGCGAGGTGATGACGAGGTTCTTCGTGTTAAAACTAGGATCATTGAACGAGATGATGATCTGTCCTTTTTATATCCAATCCTTCTTCCTTCCAAACACTACTTAACTGAGTGCTTGATAAGAGAATATCATTTAAAGTACTGTCATGCAGGTGTGCAGATATTGGCAGCCAAATTAAGACTGCAATACTGGATTTTTTCTTCCAAGAGAAATATAAGATCTTGCGTATCACGTTGTGTTGTATGCAAAAGATTCACTGCAAAAGCGTTGACTACTCCACCTATACAGTTGCCTCTTGACCGAGTAAGAGAATCGGCAATCTTTGAGATAACGGGTATAGATCTTTGTGGTCCTTTACTTCTTAAACCGAGGGGAAAAGCCTGGATTGTGTTATTTACTTGCGCAGTGTACAGGGCAATTCATCTTGAACCTCTTACGTCACTCAGCACAGAATCTTTCATGCAAACCTTGAGAAGATTTATTGCACGGCGAGGCCGTCCATCAACGGTGTACACGGACAATGCTACAAACTTTAGAGGAACGGACAATGCCTTGAAGAAAATTGATTGGCAGAAAATATCGGAAAACGAATGTTATCCGATCAAGTGGAAGTTCAATCCCCCTACTGCTGCTTGGTGGGGGGGGGATGGGGGGAGCGGCTTATTCGTCAAGAGCCTGCTCGTGCGCATTCTAGGAAGATCATCAGTAAATTTTGAAGAGCTTCTAACGATACTTTGTGATGTTGAAGCATCAATAAACAGCCGCCCGTTGACTTATATCTCGGACGATTCAGATGAACTCATTCCTTTGACTCCTTCCTTGTTTTTGCAAGACATAAAACAAGTGGGGGTACCTGATTTAGATTCAGTCGACTCCAACAAACTGAATGTGCGCGGGAATCACTGCAACACTTTGCGTCGAGAACTGAGAAGTCGTTTCCGTAAGGAATACTTAAGCCAACTTGTGCAGAAGGCCAAAGCCACGTGCCAAGAACTTAAAGTCGGGGACATTGTTCTCATCGAACTGGAAAACAAAAAACGTGTCATGTGGCCTATGGGCCGAATTGAGAAAATCTACAGCAGTAGAGATGGTGCGTCCAGGGTAGTACAGGTGAGAACGAGTAGTGGTTGCTTGACGCGACCAATTCAAAAACTTTACCCGTTGGAGGTGTCAACTTCTGGAGATCCTGTACTCACCCGGACAACTGAAAACAGGTCCAGATATGGACGACTGTTTATATCAACTAAGAAATAATGTTTGAGACTGTAAATAGAAAGGCTATTTTTTTTTGAATTAGTATTTGAAATTGTAATTCTCATGATGTAACATTTATATGCTGTAATTTTATTTAGTTCATAGTATTTTGTTTTTATGTGTTCATATTTGTCAAGCAGTGTTCAATTTAATTTTTATTTTTTATGTGTAATTTTATGGATGTGTATACCCATAGCAAAAATAGGTGTAAGAAAATTTAGAGTTTAATTTTTGGCTCCCGCCTAAATTAAAGGTGGGAGGATGTTGTAACTGGTAATTATCCTGTTGTGTGAGGGTAAGGGGTATTTCCTTTATTTTTTGTATGAATCCAGGAATGGTAGATAACCCATCCCGGTCACACGGTCAGGTCCAAAAGAACCGGTCGGTTTGGTGGGATCCATCCCTTTTTTGGAGTTTTTGCGGGCAGAAAGGAAGGTTGAAAGCAGAGCGAACGATCTACGATTTGAGCCTGGTGCACAATTTTTGCTGCGAGAATGGCTCCAGGTATAATTTGTAATGGAGAGTTATGTCCATCTTTGGAATTGTCGGTGAGCATTTTTTTTTGGTAAAAAGGATATGAGGCTACTGGTACCCCACTGCCCACACACTCAAAGGAATATTTTCGATTGAGGTATGCGTGCGAAATATTATGAATACTTCTCTGTAAACATTTCTCTGTAAACATTTCTCTATAAACATTCTCTATAAAACTTTTTTTATTTTATTTATTCTGCCAAATATTAAAAATCCTAAATTTTATTGTAATAGTATTTATTCGTATTCATTAAAGCGTAAAAGTAAATTAGTTGTTTGTCCTAGTATTTATTTTAATTGCTTTTTATTAATGTTAATTCATTTGGCCGTCCTACGAGTATACGTAGACCAACGGCCCCATTTCTATGTCGGTATATTAACAAAAGGTTTAGTAAAACGTCTTCTACTGACTCCACGAGTAAAAAATATTTCCTAGTTGACTATCAACATCCTGCTTTTCATAATCTTTAGAGCAAACTAAAATCTGCTCTTTCTACAAAGAACAAAAACGTAAAATATAAAGGAAGTTTCTATTACGTGAAAAAATGAACATAATCTAGGAAAATAATCTTAAAAAAATGCATATAGAAATTTGATAGAATCAATTTAGTTTTATCAATCCATACTCATATTTTAAATATGTTTATGTATCGAATATGATATGTGCATCTACTCTATCTACAGTGAGTGTAAAAAGTATTCGTGCCGATTTATGATTTAAAAAACACGTTTTTATTTATTAGAGAGTACAATACGTGGAAACAACTATCAGAAATTTACAAAACCTATTGAACTTTTAATTTTAAAATAATTGTCAAAATATTTATAAATTTTTATTTAAAAATTAAAATTAAACTAAAGCTAATGTATTAAACTAACTAAACTATACTAAACTAAAATTAAACTTAAGTAATTTATTGTCATGATTTACAATCGTTTTGTCAAGTTGACTTCCTCCAACTTGGGAGAAATTTTTTTAAAAAAACTGAATTTTAAAAAGATTGAAATTTTATCTTTCAAGTGTTCCAAATCTGATGTGTCACACTGTCCTCCATTTTTTAAATACATTTTTCAAGACGTGACGAAACATTTCAACGCCCTCTGTTAATCCTACACATATGTGTTTAGAATTATTATTTTCCAAATGTATCCAAGTTTAATTTAATACTGTTCGAACTTCAAATTCCTATAGCCTTTTAAAAGTCTAAACAAAAATTCTCGTGAGAATCGCAACATCTCCCTATGGGAATTTTTTATGGCGACCAAACAAAGTTGCAATCTTGCTAGGCTGAAGGATCCAAACATGTATCTTTTTTTTTAATATACAGATATACACTGAAGTGACAAAAGTCATGGGATACCTCTTAATATCGTGTCGGCCCTCCTTTCGCCCTGCGAAGTGCAGCAACTCGACGTGGCATGGACTCAACAAGTCGTTGGAAGTCTTCTGCAGAAATATTGAGCCATGCTGTCTCGATAGACGTTCATAATTGTGAAAGCGTTGATGGTGCAGGATTTTGGGCACGAACAGACCTCTCGATGATGTCCCATAAATGCTCGATGGGATTCATGTCGGGCGATCTAGGTGGCCAGATCATTCGTTGGAATTGTCCAGAATGTTCTTCAAACCAATCGCGAACAGTTGTGGCCCGGTGACATGGCGCATTGTCATCCATAAAAATCCCATCGTTGTTTGGGTACATGAAGTCCATGAATGGCTGCAAGTGATCTCCAAGTAGCTGAACATAAGCATTTCTAGTCAATGTTCGGTCCAGTCGCACCAGAGGACCAAGTCCATGCCATGAAAAAAACAGCCCACACCATTACGGAGCCACCACCAGCTTGAACTGTGCCTTGCTGACAGTTTGGGTCCATGGCTTCGTGGGGTCTGCGCCACACTCGAACCCTACCATCAGCTCTTACCAACTGAAATCGTGACTCATCGGACCAGGCCACGGTTTTCCATTCATCTAGGGACCAACCGATATGCTCACGTCGCGAGAGTCACGAGAGTCGCTGCAAGCGATGTCGTTCTGTCAGTAAAGGCACTCGAGTCGGTCTTCTGCTGGAATAGCCCAAGAAAGCCAAATTTCTCCGCACAGTTCTAACAGGCAAGTCCCTTGTACGTCCCACATTGATTTCTGCGGTTATTTGACGCAGTGTTGCTTGTCTGTTAGAATTTACGACTGTTTGCAGACGTCGCCGGTCTCGGTCGTTAAGTGCAGGCGGTCGACCACTGCGCTGTCCATGGTGGGATGTTATGCCTGAAATTTCATATTCTCGGCCCACTCTTGACATAGTGGATCTGGGAATGTTGAATTCCCTAACGATTTCCGAAATGGCATGACCCATGCGTCTAGCTCCAACTAACATTCCGCATTCAAAGTCTGTTAATTCCCGTCGTGCGGTCATCATCACGTCAAAACCTCTTCACATGAATAACTTGAACAGAAATGAAAGCACTGCGCATTTATACCTGTTCTACGCGATGCTACTGCCATCTGAAAATTTGCATATTGCTATCCCATGACTTTTGTCACTTCAGTGTATATATTCATTTTTATATAGTATTTTTTATTGATTTCATAAAATGAGTTGTAATGAAATCAATAAAATACATAAAAGTAACTCATAAAATTTGTCATCGATTTAAATGACACACATAAATATGTATCATGTTTTTCTGTTTCGTAGTTACAGCTTCGGAACTTGCAACTATCTCTGTTATGATTTTGTCATACAGTTTGATTATGTTCTGTTGACGGAACTAGCATGTGGAAGGGCTCTTTGCAATCAACACTTTCAAAAACGAAGACTCCATGACGATTGTGGCAAAGTGTGTTTCGCATCGATAGTGAGACCCCCTGGTGGAAATTTTCCGGATTTTCTCCCGTACGACAAGCAAATGTGGAACAGTTTCCTCTTAAATATTCTCAGCGAAAGCAATGTTTCCCTTCACCGCCCTTCGTTGGGCTGTTCATCGCATACGTAAGTGTAGTCCGAGGTCCACAGAAGATCAACCATGGGTTCCCATCGAAAAATTAGATATAAATTATATCGATGCATCAAACATATTTAGATATAAATTATATTGATACATCAAATTTCAATGGATTTTCATCGATATAATTTATATTTAAATATCGCCTTTTTCCAGCAAAGAAAATAATTAATGCTAATTATACTTATACCAAGTTGTATGCTACAACGTCTATGTCTATGAAGGATGTAATTTCAAACATATTATCCTTTTCAACGATATTTAATTTTTTTGTTGTAATTAATTTCAGATTTTTTTATATTAATAATTTATTAGTAGATTTTGATATGAACTAATGCCGATTTTTAAATTTTGATTCTTGGATTTAATTCTTATATTATTTTTTCTTCAGTTTTGATTTGAAATTATTTAAAATCTTCTGAATTCTGTTATTTGACACTTGCTATAATAACATTCATTTCTACCCTATTAAAATTTATAAATTTACAGAACTTACTAGAAAAAGCATATTTTCATTTTGAAATATTATTTAAATAATATAGTGATGCATTAAATAAAAATGTATAAGTAAATTATATTTATTATAAAATTTAAATTGATTAAAAGTGGAAAATTAAAATTGTTGTTTTCGAATTTTAAAATTTTACAATTTTTTTCCTCTTTTAATATTTTTTTTATGGATTTCATATTTTTTGTCAATAAAATATAGCATATTAATAAAAATTATCAAAAAGTTATCTAACAACTTCATTCATGGTTTATTTTTATCCGTATATTTAAAAATAACTAGGGGATGATAATTTTGCGTATCAAGGGTTGGATATATAAATAGTGTTTCAACAGTGTAACTCAGCAACTTATGCATAAACTCCCATACTATTATATATGCACATGTATTACCTTTTGTTTGAAATAAGTGGTTAGCCAATTTGCAATTCGTTGTTATTAGATAAATAAGGTGAGTCTTTCATCTCGTCCCTATTTTCAGATCTCCATCTAAATTGAATTTCGGAGCATTTCAATGATTTTGAATAACCCAGCACAGACACAAAAGGATAATTGCCAACCATAACTAGGCAGATGAAGCTTCTGCTTAAATCTCTACTCTATAAATGTAGCACAGCAAGAGATGTTTCTGTTCTTAGACACTATGAGTGTAAATATCCAGTTATAGAGAATTCTAATGAATGGAGTGCTTTCATCTTTACGTATAATCAACTCCATCTGGCCTGTTTCTCTGATAAATTAGCAACTCGGCATTTGAATTTCCAATTACAATGGGGGGCTTAACCGTTTTGACCAGCTATTATTTTAAGCTTGAATACCATGTCTATAGTGGTACTTTTGTGATGCAAATGGTAATTTAAAACCAAGATCCAAAACAAATAATTGCTTTGAAAAGACACCTTTAATCTCATTTTGCATGTAAAATATTTTCCATGTAAAATTTCAAAACTATTTTATGTATATTTCTAACCAAGTGTAAAATATTAATTTTATAATTGTAGATTCCTTAAAGGATAGGCGTAGTATAAAAAGTGAATCTACCATAGCGTAGTTTAAGGTATAACCATTCAAGAGAATTTACTTGGAAATCTTTTTAAAATATTTAATGCCGTGTGAAAGTTTAGTATTGATCGTCCAAGAAAAACAACGCCAATGGCTGACGAGTCCATCGTTTTGCCAGCGAAAAGGGATTGTTGGTTAACTAGTGGCCAACAGTACTAAGCAGCTACCTACAGCAACAGTATGTCAAGTATTCCTGTTGAATATAAAGATTTTTTTAAATGCCTATTTGCCCATCGTCCTGAACGTTACATCCCATTAACTGTCTCCCATGGGCGTCGTTTAGACTGGATTTAAACGAATAAACATTGAACGTCTCATCAATGTCCCGCTTACAGATTGTTCATTTCAATATCACAAACGATTAGAAATATAGACGTTTGGTAACATCAGAAGAAAATATTGTTATAGTGGTCCTAGTCTGCTCGTCAGTAGAAGCATTATGGGGAACGGCAGCGCACATTGAGAGCCACATTTTCAACGGAATTTAATTTTTTTTTACGCGGGCTTCTTTTGATAGAGATGCTCGAAAATGAGGATAGCACTGCAATGGATTGATCAGCATCCTCAGTTTTAACTCCAAAGAACATATGGCGAGTCTCTTTGGCGTATTCGAAGAGAAACACAATAACTGAAACAGATGCTGTTTAACAGCAAGCACCTCAGCAAATGTACAATTTCATTGAGTATGGAAAGAAAATGCCACACAACCATTGTAGTTAAGGAAGCTCAGATCTCTTACTCAAGGACAAATACTCTCAACAACGCTACTTTTTCATTAATGCATTTATCTCTTTGAATTCATTCTGAATGTCTCATTTTCTTTTTTCTTTTTTTTTTTTTTTTTTTTTTTTCATATTTTAAGTACAAAATGCTGTTTCAGCATTCCAATTTTCATATCGTCCAGGTGATTTTTGCGCAGAAAAACTATTCGGTGCTTAAATTTTGCCCTCTAGCGTATAAACACCTTTTTTCAAAGTATCCTCTATTTTCATACATTTTCAATAATTTATTTTTAAAGTAGCTTAGAATGCATCGTTTTATCCTTTACTGTGCATACATTTACCTCTGAATAATAAACAATTTGATCTTAAAATTTTAAATTGGAATCGTAAAAGTAACTTCTGACCAAGCATTCTTACATGCTTGTATATATATTCTAAAGCAGCTGGAAATACAGAGACAATCTTTATGCCATAAGCAAGGGCTGCAACGCTGTTATTCATTTAGCATTACCCAGGGGCCACAAGTAGCTTGAAGATATGCTACGGACGTGAATAACACTTACCCCACAACTCTCTTCTATCTTATTAGACCGAGATCTACGGTTTAAAATGGATTCCGAACGGTTAAAATGGATCCATGGCACCGTCGGAATTCGAACCCGAAACCTACGGTACAGAGCGCTAGCCACTCGGCCCCTTATATATATTGAATAAATAAAAGCACACTTATGAAATATTCTAGCTAAATCATCACCTTCATACTTTTCCATAAAAAAAAAATAGTTTGTGGAGAAGCAGGGGGGAAGAGGGTTAACGGATTTCAACTATATTTATTTAGTAAAAAACAAAATTTACTTCATTCGTCTACAAGTGTATATATCCAATATACTATGATCAATATTATGTATGATGTAATAAGTATAATAAATATTGTATATGTTGAATATTAAACTGTATCAAAATATGTTTCGTTGATAGAAATAAAAAGAATCGGTACAATTTCACCACCATAGAAGGGAAATTAAAATTTTCAACATGTTTTGACATATATTTTTCTTTTTAAGAAAAGGATTCCCACGCATGTCTATGCATTTACAATTAGTAACTTGATATAAACTTTACCCACAAACTCGTCGTCCTCAATATAGATTAAATTACAAAATATTTTGAAGAATACATTAAATAGAAAATATCGTAAATGATAAAAATGAAAAAAGAGTTACGAGAAAATTACCCAGTGTATTTTAATAATTCAAAATATGATATCAGTATGTCGAAATTACTGTTGATTAAAAGTTTTGAAATCGATTCTTTATAGAGATTAAATAAAAATTTTAGATAAAAAATATACTTCACTTCCAATCTGATGGCATGGGATTAAATGTGAGGGATATAATTAAAAAATAGATCTTATTACATTACTAAGATAATCAAATGCATACAACGTCATGAATCTTGAAATAAATCTTAAAAAGAATGCATAGAATTATATAAGTAAAAAAAGCTGAAAAGGAATGAGAACGTTTAGTGTGTAGACTAATGAGTATAACGTAATAAATCCAAACATAGAATATGAAGGTATCATTTCATATTAAAAAATTACCATGGTAATTTACCATTCTCTATGTATAAAAAGTAATCTTTCATCCATAAATCATAAAAAGTAAATTTTTTTTAATCACTTTTTATGTATGTTTTTATATCATTGAGGGAAGATTAAAAGGTATATTAAAGTAAAATGGGGTGGAAAAATTAACTTAACACATTGACTAAATAAAACTAAACGAAAAAACAATCATGCGAGCCATGCGTGTCTGCACAGCATGAAAGTGTATATGAAGATGTAAATCTCAAACGCAGTGTACTTTCATAATTTCAGTGGAAGCTATTGAATAACAAATTAAAGTATTGACGACGTCGAATGTTGTGTGATATGCCAATTCCTGTAAACAACATCCAGACAACTTTGCAAAAAAAATCGGATCGTTGAGAAGTTGGCAGAAGGTCGAAGTGCGGCTGACTTCTGTGGCCAAAATGTTCAGGGAAGCACATAGCATCAGGACCTGGAAGCCATTTCAAATGACAGCTATACCAAGATTCAATAGAGGCTACCCTTGAGTAAAAATGATTACTTGTGGAACTTAACGAAAGACTGACGAATTAACTTACAAACGAATAGAAATCAGTGCTAGATAGATAAAATCGCAAAGCATATGCAAACGTACGTGTTGCCCAATATCGTATTCTACCGTGACTAAGAAAATTTATTCAGATTGTTTGTTTGCTTTACAAACAGTGCTGTGTATCGTATTACCAATTATCTAGCTGATTTAGTTATTCTCATTAGCGATTCGGAAAGAGCAGATAGTATTTCATCATCTCTCCATAATCATCGAATGGTGTTGATTTGTAGTTTGCGTAATTGTCGTTTAGAAGAACTTAATTGGTGGCCGTATAGAGCTATATGTATTCTAAATAAATTCCGTAAGTTACAACAGCAATTGCACTAAAGTACTTCTTACCCTATTTTTTCCCACTAAAATGATTTTTTATGGTGGATTCTTTCATGGGCAACAATATTATACTTCGGGTGGTATTGGTTTTGAAGAGTAAAGATATTCGCACATTAGTGCCTGGCTTTAAATACAATCGAGCAAGAGTGTAACATCCTCTTGAGACACCTGCCAGCAACAACTTCATAGGTGAAATCGAGGCTACAAGAGAAACAGCCAGTAATATCTCTAACAACCTCGTACAAATCATGAGCAGGTGGCGTGCATTTCGCATTGCAGTCAGGAGTGATCATATCTCTTACTGTGGACTACACATTCCTTGCATGTCTCCATAGAAATTTTTTCCTTCTGTTCTGCTTTCCCCAAAACCCATTTATAAATGAAGATTGTTTGTATTTATCTAGCATTTAAACCCATTCTCTTTTCATTGTTATCATAATTATTTAATTAAACATATAAAACGATTTTTGTTTAATTTGTTTGCTGTTTAAATTCTAATTGTAATCAAATCGACGTTAGATAAATTTAAGAAAAAAATATTACCAGTGAAATATTATATTTTAATTATTGCAATTCAAAAATACAAATGCTACTTAAATTAAACATTTTAATCGTAAAATTTTTATTAAAAATAGTCATGGATTTTATTTTTTCCCCATTTTTAACGATTTAAAAAATATAATTCAGGCTTTCTTTTTTAATTTCAGTGAAAGAATAAAGAATACGAAGTATTGATTCCAAAAGATCCATGGTAGAATTTTTTTTTTTAATATTTTTTATACATAATTCATATTATTCATACAAACTTTAACACTGAAGTTTGTCGCAGACATGTCCGTTCTATAAAATATATAAAAATCCCTTCTTATTCACTTCATTTTTTCAAAAATCTTTTTAGGTTAGTTTAATAGTCTCGAATTTCTGTCATTTTTCCACACTACACTAAAGCTTGCTTCAAACATCTAAACTAAATATTGATTTTCCTTTTATGGAATTTCTTTCTACAAAAAAAAAAAAAAAAAAAACTTTGAAAAGTATTTTTTTAAATTACTGTTTTGATTTAACGGTCTATAAACTGTCAAAAAACGATAGATATGACCCCATAAAAGTATTTCCATTTGACATTTATTTTTAATAAAGATATATTTACGCAATCTTTGAAGGCAATATTAGATATATGAACCACAAACTATTAATCCTCTTTTATTCTTCATGTTTTTTAATGCTTTTGAAGATTGTTATAGAACTATCAAGTCATTTTCCACCCACGATTTCCTCTTGCGGGACAAATGAATTTCTCTCGTATGACATGAATCTTAGAGTAAAAGAGCCATCATTTGTTTAATAGCCCTTAATAAAATTGTAAAGATATTATATTAAATACTTAGTAATGTGTATTTCGTGGCAGTTCTTTCGGCTCTGTTATTAATCTGGTTATAATGCATCACTTAGATAGAAAAAAATCAGCTTAAGTTTTTAATTGAATTAACAGAAAAATTTAGTAACTTTATCAAACCTTGAGTTTCTTTAGTTTTATTCTTTTATGATGTTTAGATTAATATAATTAACAGAAAAAGTTTAGTAACTTTATCAAACCCTGAGTTTTTTTAGTTTTATTCTTTTATGATGTTTATATTAATATCCTTAACAGAAAAAGTTTATTAATTTTATCAAACTTTGAGTTTTTTTAGTTTTATTCTTTTATAATGTTCAATTTAATATCGAACCAATAAATGTTTTACATGAAGAACATTTATGTAGAAACTTAACTTCATCAGAATTCTTAGAAAAAGTAAAATATATAAACACGTTACAATTAAATATATTTAAGCGCATAAATAATATTTTTACAAGTTCAATGAAAGATCATTTGTAGGGGGATTTTTCATTCAATATAGAATATTGTTTCGTTGAAAAGGTGAATAGGTTAAAGTTAATCACTGCCTGATGGAAAGCACAAATTTCTGCTGGCATAAAAACTTTAATCGAAAAATTTGGAATAACCGAATTTGCAACGAATATATAAATAAAACACATAAAATCAAAATTAACTAAATATCAGGAATAATTTACTGTAATTATTAAATGAATATATTCTATTTTTGACAAAATAAATTGGTCTCTTGTATTTTGAAGTATTTTATTACAATTAATTGCACAGTTATCTGTTTACAATTAAAAATATCAACAAGAACAATTATAATGAGCTCCATGTTCCTTCTTCCAAGAGTGAGTTAGAACATTCAAAAAGAAAATGGCTGCACACAGCTCGTTCTCCCACTCTGGTCTGGTGCTCAAGTTCACAGTGCGATTAATTGTTTATTAATTCGTGTTGTGGCGCCCTCTATAGTCACTATTTGTAACTAGATTCATAACACATTAATTGTATTCATGATTGAGTTTGGTATATTGGATAGATAGTTTTACTTTGATTTTAACATGCACTAATAATAGAAGATTTATATGGGGAAAATTTCATTATTTCATTTAAACATTCAAGTTAAAATTTCATATAAAATATTTAAATAGCTTCTGAAAACATTTAGTTCTAGAAATGTTTTTAGATAATATGTTACTTCCCAGTGAATTTCTTCTACATATCCGCTTTATTAGTGTTCAAGTCTTGCATAAATTTAACATACAGATTTTAAATGTGTGAGAGAGTATGTGATATTGATAAACTATTGTTACGATTATCATGCAATAGTGTATATTAATACATAAGCAATTTTCAATATAGATTTTTTCATAAATATTCCACAAGTCAAGTTAAAATAAAAATAAATTTCATTTTTGTTGGAAAATATGTAAAGGTAATAAGCTTATAAAATTATTCACTGAATCATTCATAATAGTATGGTCATAGTATTTTAAAAAGCTTTTCAAATAAAGTTGAAAAACGAATTTATTCGAAAAACAATTTAAAATATCATGTCCGAAAATAATTAAAAAGAGAGTAAATGAAATTTCAAACAATCACAAACCAAATATTGAATGATATATAATAAAAGTTCTAGGGATAAATATTACCACATTTTAATTAAAGATTCATGAACTTTATCAACTGATTTCGCACCATTTTCAATGAAATGAACAGAATTCAGAAACTTCGAATTTTTTTGGAAATAGCTTCATCTGAAAATAAGATTCTTCATCTGAAAAAAAGATTTCTGCTTATTTGAAAGAAAGCTTACAATTATTTTGAAATCATTGATTGAAAATGTTGATTAACAATTTGAGCAACGCACAAATTTTCTTAAACATGAAAAAAGCCATTTTTTTACTAATTTTGGGGCACAGAACACAAAAATGATATCAAATATTAGCAACTAGCTCTTTTTTAGAAGATACGGATATAGTCAGCCCCATCAGTTTTCTCGAAATGTATCTGAAAAATGAAATATAAGAATATGTAAATTTATATAATATAACTTTCAGATTATAATAATTTGTATAAATTATATAGCAACAAAATAGAAATGTTTGTAAAAGAAATGTATTAAAATACTTCTGTCTCATATACGGAATATATATGAAATATAGGAAAAAGAATTTAGAAATGGGGTTCCCAAAACAGTACAGACGACGCCAGTTTGGCTGTAGATACTGTTTCCTGCCTTAGCTCTAAAAATAATAATGTAATACCTGTTAGTTATAAACTGTATTTTGAGTGAGAAAATAATGCTTGCCGTGAATTTGCATTTTAGTTAAATAAATTAAACTTTTTTATAGCTATGATGCCATGTAAGTGAGTTAATTTTGCTGATAACTTCTGCTGTATATAAGGAATTGTGTCATTTGAAGTCAAAAAATGTTCCATCACTCTTTTTGTAAAAACGGTTTATCACCTTTATTTCGGATGCGAAATTGGAGATCGGGACAAGCCTGATATATATACTGCAATTCTAGTTCAAGGAAACTTTCCATATGGCTGTGAAACAAAAAGAAATTGGCAATGACTTTGCTATTCCTATGATTTGGAAGGAACAAAATAATGAACAAAATAATCACGTAAATGAATGCTACTTCTGCATGGTCCAATCTCTTCGTGGAAGAATCACTAGGGGAAAGATGTCAAAAGTACGCACTCGATTATATCATTTGCTATGAGACCAATTCTATATGGTGAAGAGTTTTCCATTCCGGAAACTCCAAATAAATTTTTCATTGATCCAGAGGAAAATCAGAAATAAATTGTTATGTGTTCTTTACAATCTTCTACTGCTAAATATAATGATGATGCTGTACCTACGCCACACAATCTGTCTCAAGAAGAATTGAGTAACCTTGTTAGAGATCTACAGATGTCCAACTCTAAGGCAAATTTCTTACATTGAGACTTGGAGAGTGGAATTTACTCCAGGAAGATATTTTTTTGTTTCACAATCATCGTGAATAATTTTTGCCTTATTTTATAAAGAAAAAAAAAACTTTTTTTCTTTCTGTTCTGAGTGGCTTAATGATGGCTCTCAGAATAAAACATGACCTTTCGCAGCGGCGGCTATTCATAGATTAATCCAAAACAAGTCACAAGGCAGTATTCTTGCAAAATGTAAACCAACTTCCTACTGCCTTATGCAAATTTGAAATATTTGTTGAACTGCCTACAATACTAAGTACAACTGGCACATTTGTTGTGATTTCAAGGTGGTGACTCTTCTCATGGGTCTTAAATTAGGACGTACGAAATGCAACTGCTTTTTAATGTGAATGAAACAGAAGAGTCAAAAATTTGCCCTATGTAAAAAACAGTAGCCTACTAGAAAAATTAATGATATTGGAGAGAAGAATGTGCGAACTCTTTCATTAGTAGGGACAAAAAAAAAAAATACCGTACTATCACTCTTCTGTATAAAACTTGCTTAATGAAAAATTTTGTAAAAGTTATAAACAAGAGTGGTTCAGCCTTAAATAACAAATTTTCTGCAATTATCGAAGCTAAATTGAAAATCCACTAATCCGTATGCTCTTTAATGATGTAAATTTTGATAACGTGCTCCAACAAGATGAGAAAGAAGCTTGGAATGCTTTTAGCTTTGTGTAAACGAATTTCTTAGGAAATGGGAAATTAAAGGATTATAAGAAATTAGGGATCTACATATTGTCTGCAAACAAGAAACTATGTTGTACTATGTCTCTAAAAATGTCATTGGGAGTTCTTTCTTGAAAACCGTGGCCTGGTTAGCGATGATAACGGTGAGCGTTTTCACCAAGATATTGCGAAAACAGTGGAAAAATGGTTCACTACAATGTTGGCGAATTACTGTTGGATAATTTTCGATAATGATTCAGAAAAACAAATGCTTTAGCGACAATCCCAGCGACTCCGTAGCATGTAGAAATCTGGTATATGCGTTAACACATTGTATCATATTGAAAACATTAAGTTACAAATATCTTAGGAATGAGAACCAATTTCCATTGTCCTATTGCTGATCAGAAACCCAAAATTAGTAATAAGTTGATATTTTAATCTTAGGAAAAAAATTTATATAAATTTGTTGACTTGTGCAATTTATAGAAATTTCTGAATATTAATTTTCACTATACTATTCTCATGAGTGACAACAATTCCATAAATCATAACAATCATTTATCATTTGAAGTTTGTTTCCCATGAAATAAACTACTTTAAGCAATTTTGAAAATATTTTCATTTGAGGTTGTCTTTCTGTGTAGGGAAACGCAGATTGTTTGAAACAGTTGTTAAATATAACTTTATTTTTATTTATTTTTAAATAATCATATTTCAACTGAAACATGAGAGAATTAGAAACATTTGCAGCATTGCATTATTTTACAAATTTTATATTTTTTTTAAACGAAAAACTTAAGGTTCTTTCATCTATTCAGCTTCCATTATGAAAATCTATAACCAGTCACTGAGAAAATTTATCTACATTCATAAAAACATTTCCTATTCTCAAAAGAAATAAGGAATGGCAAGATGCGAGGAATTTATGCAAGATTTCCTCAAATGCTTCAAAACTTTTGGTAAATTATTCAAATGAGTTCATTTCCGAATATAAATTGTATCAGCTAATTTTTTAACTCATACATATAAATGTTTTTCTGGAAAACTTTTTAAAACTGTTTTTGCACGTTAAAAGACCGAATGAGAGTTTTAAATTATTTAATCTTACTCATCTTTTATTTTAAAGATTTTTTTTTCAAAGGCGAAATAGATTAAATTAATTCTCCATCTTAGAACTCCAGATGTCTTGACTAACTTTCTTCAATAATTGAACAGAGAACTTCCTTTATTTGGGAAAAAAATTGAATAAACGATTTGTCTGGTTAAAAAGATTTATTTAAATAACAGTCCTTAGCGCTTTCTCGGTTAAATACCTTCATGTTCAATTCCGTCAATTACAATAGAGACGTGTATAAAAGCTATAAATCTATTTTTTATTTGTATTTTGTTAAAAGTTAGGAAAATATAATTAAATGTTTTCCATTCATATAATTACGATATTGGGACAGATTCAAAGTATAAACTTCTTTAATTTTTTTTTTCATCTTTAATGCTACGAGAATATTTGAGCGCTCGATTGTAAGGAATATAATTATAGAACTCAATGAAAAAATTATTTGCAGTCAGCATTCAATTGAACACCCTAATTATAGTGGGGAATAGATTATTCTGTTAAGGGGTTCAAATGCTGGGAACTTTCAGCTGATGTCATTCGACACAAGAAAGGCAGAAATGTAACAGATTCAATGTTACTCAGGGTGTATCGCATTAAATCTGATTGCATTGTATCGCATTGATCAACATTCGGTGGCCTTGCGCTCTACTGATGTATGCCTCGGATAACTCACCGATGAGTAATGATGGGAGGACATTGACTTCTGGGAGGACTTTTAGGGGTAACTTCCCCACATTAGTATGTCGTATGAGAGAGAACCCAAAAAAATCCCACCAAGTGGCCTGACTATCAATGCGAGAGACGCTATGCTCTCGTACATACTTCGTATTACAAGTCAACGTCCGAGAACCTCGCTTATATGTAATTCATTATTTTGTTTTGTTTATTCAATTCCTTCTATTAGCTCACACTCTCCCTATATATATCTTGTTCAAATTTTCAGTCGCTCATAAAATACTTTTTATTCATCCCCTCAAGTTCAAATACATTTTTTTAACTTGTTGCGGATGACACTTGATGTTAATACAGCTTATTCAAATATTATTTCAGTGATTAAATTTAATTAATTAATTTTAGTTTTTTTTAGATTTAAGTTGCATATATCTGCCAACAGATGGCACCAGATAAACTTAAAAAATTTATTTATAAAGAACTTTCTGCAATATAATGAAAAAAAAGTAGGAATTGACTTTAAAAAAAATTTTTTTTTATATTACTTGTTTTTTATTCATTTATTTTTATCAATCCAAATTTCAAACTCTATACGTAAACCAAAAGGCTTATACAAGCCATTTAAGGATAGGCTTAGATCTTGATTTAATAACTGTTTCACAATGAGTAAAAGACGGAAGGTTGGAGAAGTGCTAGTTCGAGCTTTTAAGAAATGCTGTAACTGTACGGATGGCAGCGACGACGATTTTGTGTGTGACGAGGGCATCAATTCTAATAGTAAAGCATTGAAAGTGATGCTGATATGCATCCAGGCATTCCTACATTCCTAAAAGTCCAGACATTCCTGAAAATGAATTTGATGAACTATTCGGAAATTCGGATCCTGAAACTGATTTTGAAAGATTTCTATAGCTTTTTTTTTGTTGTTTTTTTCCCATAAAGGTTGCATTCAAAACACCCATCATATAAGTTAAAAATTAAAGTAATTTTCCTTTTCTATTGTCATTTTTGTGTACTAATTATTTACGATATTCTATTATTATTTCTGGTATACGATTTGGTACTTTTCCGTTAGCCGGGCGTACATTTCGACACTATCAGATTTTTCGTTTTAATGACGCAGCAAACCAGCAATGTAAATTATTTCGAAAATAAAATAACTCATTTTCATAAAACAAATAAATTCATCAAAAAATAAATTTAAAAATATAAGCTAAAGAAATAAAAACGGGCTATATTTAGCGATATTTGGTGATTTATCGCTTGCGTAGATTTTATATTTTTTCCATTTTTCCAGTAAATTCTTTTACGAGTTTAGCGGATCCGTATATAAGGTAATCCCCCCTCCCTCCCCCCTAATTTAGCTTTAGAAAAAGTTGTAAAAATTGTTTACTTATACATAGAAACATATGGTACTTATTTTGCTATACATTAGACATCACGGTCATTTGTGTGTACCACGAAAATCACACCGACGAGCGATGAAGGGAAAGTTTTTGCTGCATTTGCGTTTTGTATAAGGAAAAACACGGATAACTCTCACCAACCAATTTGACTGTCGATTCGAGACGCTTATACACACTGTTTCAATCACTGTAGAGGCTCCTCATTTTTTAAAGCAGTGATTCTCAATCCTTAATGGCACGTTAATGGCATTTTTTGGCCCTTATTCTTCTTAACGCTGTTTTTTGTCAAAAATATCTGCTGCGTTTTAAAAAAATACGTCTTGAAATTTTAAACATTGGCTGCAGTACTTCGTAAAGAATTTTTTCAATATTAGAAAGAGAAAATTCAAGATTCTTGAATTCTTACGGCAATTCCTTCAATTTCATTCAATTAATCTTTCAAGCGTTACTTATAACGTTTTAATTGCCAATTACAGTAAGTGTCTTTTAATGGCCAATTTGTGGAAGTTTCATTTTTGCGCTCGACTATTTCTGAAATCAGCCGAAATACAGATCATGTGCACACTTTATTAATAGACATAGAATGTATGGCATCTTGCATGTTATCTTCAAAATCCTATGTTCAGATGAACTAACTCATTTCCCCCACATCGAAAAAAATGATAAGCTTTTGATTTCAAGATAAATTTTTGTCTTTATTACATGAAAGGTACTAAATGCTCCACTGGGATTATTTTATGGTAATGAATAATTTGTAATGAATGCTCATTCATATAAATATTCCTATTGTATCTTAGCGTTAATGATTTTTTGTTAGTGCTTCAAAAATTGCACATCCAAGATGGAAAAACGGGATTAAATTATTAAGTAAAACTTTAGTTTTAAGCCTTACCGATTCATCTTATAGCGACAAATCATTCTGCCTAAATACTTATATATAATATGCATTGAGCATATAAGAGCAGGGAGGCCTGGTAGATAACGTGTTGAGTTTCCGAACTAGGAAAGCCGACTTGGAACCCTACAAGCGAGCTCGAAATGAACCCTGGGATGGTCATGATAAATTCGTAGGCCAGACAAGTTCTTTTAGGTCGTTTGAGAGAAAAGGACAATAGTGTGAATACTCGGATGAGCAAACTTCCGCAATGAAGCATTCTAGGTAATGTTCTATCTGCTGTAATGTTCTATCCTTTCTAGTGACAAATGAACCACAAGACTCCTCCTTCAGAATTTTTTCTTAATTTATTTGTTAGAATAAGTGTTTAAGTTATTATCTTACATTCAGCTGTTTATATAACAGTTATATAAACGTTAAACATATCGACTAAAATAAAACAAAGAAATCCAGGATAACTTTATTCTTAAAAGAACTGAGTTACAACTGTTTTGCAAAATATTCTCCTAGGAAACAGTCACACTAATTAATTAACAGCACACTAATTAGTTATCACTAATTAAGTAACATATCCTTTTACTAAGTGTTAACCAAACAAAGGAAAGTAATTTAACAACGAATGTATTCAAGCTTCTTATTATAAATACTGTTGCGTTTTCATTCCCTTAGCCACCAAATTTTTCTTTAAGAGCGTCGCTATGAATATAATTTAATAATCTCAAAACTTTTTGATAAAAATAAATCCATCTTTTTAAATAAAAAAATGTATTTCATATCTCCTGCTAAACAAGCATTTTGACTATTCATAGATGGAAATTTAATTATTGCAAATTAATGAACTGCCAAATGAAATAAACTATATCGAGCTAACGTAACACAGATTAGCTATTCTGTAAGCAGAATACATTATGAAGATTCATAAAAGCGATTTTTATATCACAAAAAAAAGTCGACAGATAAATTTAAAATAATAGCTACATCATCAGTCAGAATTAGTTTGCTATCTAATATTATTAGCAATATTTTTTATGTTTATCTAATTAGTAATACTATTTGGGACAAATTAGCAGCTTTCTTATTCGTAATGTTATTTGAAGAAAAAAAAAGCAGAAACGCACATATTTTAATAAAGGAGCTATTTAAATGCTTTGTAAGCATATTTTTAAAAAAATTCTTATTTATCAATTTAAAAAAAGCGTTCTCTAAAGCATGAGAAGTTTTTTGACTAATTAGTTATTCTCAGTCTTCGTCTCAGAATTACAAGCATTCAGGCTTATAATTCTGAAATAAAAGCAAAGAAGTCAGACCTGAGAGATCTAGAAAGGGAATTCCTGAATGGTTAAATCTCTTTATGAATAGCTAATGAACAACACTTAATTGCATAAAATATGCAGAAAAGGTTACGGGTGAAACGCTACTAATTCTAATATTGCACTCTCATGAGAACAAACTCTTTATTTTTATCACTGAGCATTCAGCATAAAAATATATAATGGTTAATAAATATTTATTTCTGACTTTATATTATTTTTCTTGGCATGAAATTAACGAAGCTTATAAGGTTCCCCATTTAATCCTGAATGCTAGTGCGTTGAGATATAGTAGCTACTTATGTATGTAGAAAAATTAAATAAAACAACATTAAAAGTAAATAATAATTGTAATATTAATATCTTTGCTAATCGCAGAATTGGTTCTATTCGTGGGCGTTTATACAAGCTAGCGTGCTGGGTGTGTTCACTGCGGAACACTGCTTTTAGAAATGTGTCGACTCGATAGAAAATGTTATCTTCCTAATCTATAGTTAGACTACCTATAATGGAGATATGTAGGCAAATGCTGCCCACGTATTTCTTGTGTGCTCAATGAATTATTTACAAATACGTCTGTAAGGCTTCCATTCTATGTTCTCTTCATATATCAAAATTGTGATATTTTGTTATTTTGAACATTTCTTTTTGAAGGCACGTACTTGCAACAAACGTTAATCTGAAGACAAGTATAAGAAACTATTCAACTTCATTTAGTATTAGTTTTTACATATTACGCTGTTCATTCAGATTTTTCTCCATTCATTTTTAGTTGATTTTCATAAAAGTTTAGTTGATTTTCATAACAAAAATATTCGCAATGCAAAGAATCTGGGAAGTTAGTTCCCTATTAATTCGTAAGTTCTTAAAAAGAATAACTTAAAATTGAAATATTTGCACTATGATACGAAATAGTAAATAATGCATGTTTTTACCAAATTGTCAGTCAATTAATTACCTTCAGAGTACTTAAAGAATTTGTTTCGAACAATGCCAATGTTTCACGTGCATTAAAAAAGAGTTCTAGTGAAAATAAATAATAATTGTCTGAAAATAAATCATCATGGTATTAAAATCTTTGTAATAAGGCAGCTCAATTTGTGATGAGCTCTTCATGCAAAAAGGAAAAGGAAGTATTTGTTTGAAAATGAAATAGAATTTAGCATACATACGGTAAAATAATATATAGGAATTTATTTGGATTAATTTTTTAATTAAATATGTCATAATCCGCCGGAGATTTAAAGCAGATAAAAACTTTTTTGTTCTATTATATTTGAATACATATAAGTAAACAAATAAAATTATCTTATTAGCAAACATAATGTTACATTTCACACTTTGTTATGCGATTTATGACATATTATTTAAAATCGATTTTTATTACTACAATTTAAATGTGTATATGTTTTTCATGAATTAGATTGTTCAAATTTGAATCTTCTTTTATAATTTTTTTGCAATTTATTTTGTTCGGCATAATATGACTTTAATTTTATTATTTCATAAATACAGGTTGCAAATTTTGTTTTTGTATGTATATCGTTTATGCATAAGAAAGTTTACCAATTTTTTTAAATAAGAAAGTTTTATGATTTCGAATAGAGCTAACCAAAAATTACGACTACAAATTAGCTCAAAATAATAGCAATTTATGATACAAAAAAATAATTTTTTTTAATTTATACTGTCAAATATTCTTTATAAAAAGAATTATTTGAAATTTTTTCAATGCTCTTTCTTCTTTATTTAATGAATATCTATCTAATAACTATAATTCTCAAATAGAATAAATTAACTTCCTAAATTAAATATCCTATTTATATTCTCAAGTAATAAATATCTAAAAGATTCTGAGGAAATAAACTGGATTTTAATTCAAAAGAACTAACAAATACCACTTCGGGACTAATAGTATTAATACCATCACACTTCCTTATATCCCAAACTCAGCTCTTAAAATTCAAACGAATTGACTGACTGAAATAGCCCCTTTTAAATGCATTAACTTTCATGCAAACTTTCAATGCTTGCCATGGACGCTGAAGTGAGATTTCTATTATCAAGCGCGTATGATATTAAAATTTTACGTTATAAAATTAAATAGAACTCTTTAACTTATAAATTAAACGATAACTCTTTCAATATAAAAGTCTAAAATTTCTTGCGTAATATTATTACCTCACACTCAGCCACTGGTGTCACCTAAGGGTAAAGGATATATCTACGGCTATAATATTTTATTCTCTGTACTTTAAATTAAATCTTCAGGGTCTTTTATTCAGTTTATTGACAAGTCGTCTGGACCTGTTTGTTTTGTTGTAAACAGAATCTCTAGGGCTTTGTTCGTATTTTACGAAAGATTTAAAGTCATAGTGGTGTAGATTCAGTTTTAAACGTGTTGATTTGAGAACTTGGAATCGAACTTTCTGTGATATGCGAATCACATTATAACGTTCTATGACGTTCAAATGATTAGATTAAGAGCATATAGAACACGCTAATTTTTATTTACGAATTTTACAAATTTAAGCCCTCATCAACAATTTATTAAAAGAATCATGATCAAAAAATCGACCTCAGTTCCAGTCGTAATCAATTTCAACTGGATCAATGCAACCGACCTCCAAGCTCCTGTTTAAATTCTCCCAATTAACTGTTCCCATTCTTCTACAGACAATAACACAACATTCATATTTCGTTTCCGGTAGTGTGATAAAGGAATCATCCTTTTTCTGCTGCGTTTTTGTTTCTTGCTGACATAGACTTTTAATGCTTCGCACTGATGTCATAAAGTGGCATGCCTTACACGTTATATAGAAATTAATGAAAATTATTGGGCAAACTTAACTTTATTAGTAATTCTAGTGATCTGGTTTTTAATTGTTTAGAATTTGTTAAACCTCGACTTACACTGTTGTGAATTTTTACCTTTTTTATTTGGATTAGTTGATGTTACATTCGCAAAAGTTCGATCTTAAAAGGAGGAATTTTTTTCAACAGGATCAACAAGTAATTTAAATTAAATGCTTAACTGTCAGAGCGATTATCTGGATCCATTGCACAATCATGTAGATTTACCAAATTTCTGATTAAAATCGTTAGAAATGTAAAGTTGATGAAGATGTCAAAATCTTTTGAAAAAACAAAAATGTTAATAATCTCAAAGAAATGTCCAAGAAAATCCCAAGACTTCAGTGAGTTCTGCAAACTATTATGGAACTATCTAAATGCTTTAAAATTATAGTTTAAATAATAGTTAGTTACTTTCTTATTAAAGCATTGCCTGATGATAAATTATTTGCAAAAACTTTAAATTGCACAAATGCAATGCAGTTACAAATGTAAAAATGATAAAACTTCACAATACTACTAAAAAAATTTAAATCAAAATGATTTATCGTTTTGTTGTAGTTTGATTTCTTTATCTATAATTCGATTTATAACACTTGCAGTTGTTATATTTAAAAAATGAATGGAAATACATTTTTGTTATATAATATGCAATTTTTTTTTAAATTTCCAATCAGTTTTCATTTTTTTTTCTGTAGCTTTAAAACATGTTTGTATTTGCATGCCATGTGCTTTACATCATATCATATTACTAAAACGATGATCATATACTTTATATTATTTCGCTTTATTGTGCCACAGATATTTTAAAGTGACTATTTTGCTTTTTATTTAGTAATTTTTTGTATATCCGTGGGCCTTGTGTTTCACTTATGTATACAATAAACAACTCGCCGACAGGTAATGAAAGGAAGACATTGCCTTCCGCAAGAGATTTTAGGGGCAACTACCCCTATTCCCGTTCGCATGAGAAAATCTGGAAAAATTCCCATCAGGCATCCTGAACGAGAGGCTTGTACATGTTCTAACAAGTTGAGTTCTCGCTTCTGAAAGCAGCTGACGCCGTTGGCAAATTTCCACCTGCTTGCTATCTGTGCACGTTTCCACAAAGCCACGAGTTGGTCTATTTTGAAGATTGAAATAATAAATTGAATATTCGTGCACAAGAGACAATCTATCTGAAAACTACCATTTTGAAAATAATTTTCATTTGGTATCCTTTCATCATATTACGTTCTTTGTTATATAAGTAATGTTTAATGTTTGGATACTTTTCAATTTTTAGGGTAACAAATAAACGCAAGTCTTTTTTTTTTAATTTATTCTAATGAAGCATGAGTACTGTGATTATCAATTTTTATTCTAGTTACACAATATTTTCATAGATCTTTTTATTTTTCACTCAGCAAATTAACTTCTCGAAACCCTGTTTTTTAATCAGTTTTCCTCTAACTTGTGTTAGCTATAAAACATTATTTAAGTCCGTTTTCAAAAAATTTTAAGAAAATTAAATTTTTTAACATGTCAACTATAATGGACTTCGGCAGTATAATATCCAGTAGTTGACCATAACATTATGTTGTGAGCAAATAACGCTGTTTCTTATTGTTGAAAACAAAATTTCTTAGTACGCAATAAGAGTATAATTAATTGAAGTTTCCCACAGTTCAATATAGAGGACGCAGAAAACCACAGAACTTTTTTTCTCAAAAAATCACGTCCTAACAGTAAAAATACAACTTAATATTAATTAAAATTTTACTTATTTTTGTGTCAAAAGCTAAAAATAAATAAATTTAAACTGTTGAGATACTTTCAATTGTTTTTCGATGTTGTCAATTATATTTTCAATGCTTTTATTGCTGGCTACTATTTTCAAAAGCTTGTAGAACAGAATCCTGCAAAAAAACGCTAAGTTTTGCTGAACTGTCTAATAGAACAAACTGTAAGATTTTATGACTTAAAACTGATATTTCTTTTTCAACATGCAAATATAAAAATGTCCAATAGAATAGACGAGACTTGTTAAAGTATTATTCAATTTATACAAGAATTTAAAGCTTGATGCTATTTAACTAGTAGCAAAAAGTACTATATATTTTTGTAGGGTAAATTCAAGAATTTCTCTGTTTACATGCCATACGACGTCCTATATTTAGTCTTTTAATAAATGTAGACAATTATCAAGGGTAATAGCTCTTCATTTTATGTATGGGAGAAAATAGAGAAAACTACTATCAGACAATCCAAATTGATTCGATACGCTCATACATATTTCCATAATTTCAACCTAGTCTACTCGTTTCTAAAAGCACTGAAGCGACCAAAGTGCCTAGCAAAAACTAGGCTGCAAAATAAAATTCGACTCTCATGCTAGTTGTGCTAGCTGTCACTGAGCGACGCAGAGAGCAAATTTAATCAATGTTATTGAAATAATTGTTTGACATTGAAATAATTATAAAAAGACGAAACTTTTTCTGTACATTTAAATATAATAGTTTCTCAAAAATTATCCAGGGATTAAATAATGCTATCTAAACTATAAAATCATGAAACCAAATAATTCAGAAGTTAATAAGTTTTCCAGACTGCAAGATATGATACATTTCGCTGAGTAGACAGAATTTTTACATATGCTGGACAGAAGGAGTTTTCATATTCATTACAATGACACTAAACGGAGTTAACATAATGCTTGAAGAAGAACAGAGGATCACAAAAATTTAAACAAGACGATCATCATGCTTAATTACTCTAAATTCTACATTCAAAACTTTCCACAGAATTTGAAAAATTTCATTTTTATCTGAGCTAACTTATCCAGATAAACCTTTATTTAAAACCAATTAATATTCGTAAAATGCTTTGGTAGAAAAGCAAAATTTAACATAATCAATTTAAATTTCAGAATTTTACTTGGCGACTTTATAAAATAAAAATAATGGCTGAATTGCTCTTTCTTTCTGTTGGCATTAATTATTACACCCCTATTGAAAAACTTCTAAACTCATAGCGTTTTAAGCATTGATCCTTTTGAAAACGAGTTTGTATTGTAATTAATTTTCCACTTAAGCTATGCAAGCCATTGTAAAAAGGAGCCGTTTTATTTTCTGTGTGTCAAGAGCTATCTAAGCAATTAAATCTAGAATGAATAAAAAGCCTGATTCATTCCTTAAAGGTTAACACCCATACGAAAGGAAAAGCATTCTTAGATACTTTTTAAATAAACGTTTGCAATAACAGATAATGGAACTAGTTAGTTCTGGAAATCTGTTGACGGTAAAGAACACCTGAACCCTTCTCAGATGCTATTTCCAGGGTTTTCATTTATAATTTTTAAAAAAGCGTATTCAACTAACTCTTTTAATTGGTACTCGTCATCAGTAAGTTGATGCACTTTAGGTAATTAAATTGCACGAATCTTTATGGATAATATCTTTACAAGAATTAATTTAATAAAAATTTCCTTTTGAAAAGGAAAGGATTAAAAAACAGGCACTTGTACACGACAAAGCTCTCTTCGTAACTAAATGAAGGGTTTTAATTTTATACAGAAACTATTAGAGAAACCTATTGAATAAAGATCTTATTCGTGAATAAAAAAAAAGATTTTAAAAAATTAAAAATATTTTGAAGTACAAAATGTTTAGGTTAATGAAAAGTTTTGGCACTTAAGTTAAGAAGTTAAATATATAAGTAAATAAAATGGAATTTTGGTGTACAAAATCAAAATTTAATTTAATTTTAAAAATCTTATTAAGCAATAACTGTTTAAGGATATTTCATATTATTTGCTAAGAAAACATTGATTTTCGGTAGCTTTTGCTGTATAAAACTTTAAAATAGGACGCTCAATGTGAACGAATGAGGCACCAGTTTTGCAATGGCATTCATGAAAATAGATTGCACTGAAAAATTCGTATCTCAATGGTTCCCGTTTAGTAAAGAGTGGTTCATTATCGCGAAATACTACTGAAATTTGATGAAAATGGTGGTAATGTGGCATTACTTCTTATGTAAAACATTGAATAAAAATAATACTGCGTCCTAAGAGCTTAACAGCAGATGGTCAATGTAGAGACAGCTGCATACTCAAAACTATCGTATATACCCTTTATAGAGAACACATCTTTATTTATAATTTATAAATGTAGAATGAATACGGGGGAAGTCTTTTAATATTTATTGTCTCTATTCCTCAATTCTCGGTTTATAAATTCATACATTCAACATAATTTCAAAATGTAAGCCTCTGTAACTAGAAACAACCTCATCAAATTTTCATTTGTTTGTCAATGATGGTATTTCTGTACAAGCATAATTTCGAATAATTGCTTCTATTTTCAACCAAAATTAGCTGCCGTGATAATAAAAATCAAATTTTATCAATATACCGATAGCATTTTTGACTCAGCATAACTTTGTGTCTGCACTACAAAAAAAAATTGTTCTGTGATCTACTTTATTTAAATATATTTCAAACACTTTGTCATTTTATATTAGCCTAGATTAGTGCCGGTAGTATATGACAACTAGTAAGATTAGTTATGGTAGGGATATAAACAAATAACCTTCACAAGTTATACTTTATTTTAAATTATTATTCCATATATACATACTGTGAAATATATTATTAAAATTGCCAACATTTACAATTTAGAATATGTAAATAATTTTTGTATATTCCATTATAATATAAACACTTTTTGCTATTTTTTTTAATTTTGAAAAATCTTTATTATTCTATGTAAGGTCAATAACGTATGTTTGTATTGCTTACAGAATCATTATCTACATCATTATAAATATTCCTTCAATAGAAATGCATTAGTGAAATGGCATTAAAAGTGTTTGATTCTTTATGAATTAATATTCATAGTGTTATGAGCACCAATCTATGCAGTAAATTCTTTGCGATCGTTATATTTGATTGCCTCACATTAGGCATGGAAAGCGTGTATTAGTATACATAATTCTGGTTATTCAGATTCTAGTGAATACCTATTGATTAATTAGAATATTTAAGGATTCCTTTCAATAGATTTGAGTTCAAACTGCCCTAATGAAATCATTATTAAATACAGTGATTATCTGTCTAGAGATAGATAATCAAAGAAAATTGCAATAGTATGAAGTTATAATCTAATTCGTTCTTTTTTTTTTCACAAGCATAACGATTATTTATACTACCTAATTAAAAAAGAAAATACGATAAATATATAGTTTTAAATGAAATTTTTATTAAAAAAGATGTGTGTCGAGCGTTGCCTTTTTTAAACCTATAGCATATTATTTGAATCTAATAAAACCGAATTTTCGTTTATGAAATCAAAATTGAATTCAATTCTAAGGGTCTTATTAGATAACAAATATGCAACAATATTTCCGCAATTAGACAATAATTATTTACGAGTAATTTTCTGAAACTCTAAAATCGAAGGTTTTGTTATAAAAAAACTCCTTAAAGTGCCAAGTTGGATTTTCTGGACTACTGAATTAATTTTTTTTTTTTTTAGTAAGAGTTCTAAAAAATTTAAAATTCAATCTCATGTGACCAATATAAGAAAGAATATAACATTTAAGATTAATACTTTATTAGTAGTATACTTTTTTACAGTTGTTTAAAGTGTTTTAAGCAGTTGTAAAACAGTGTAAAACAGTTGTAAAGTCTAAAACAGTAAAAAAGTGTAAAACAAACAGTTGTACAAACAGTTATTGTGTTTTTTTTTTACAGTTGTTTATGTTGTTTAAAGTGTTTCTGGAAATTTATATTTATCTGCACACATAATAAATATAAATTTCCAGTTAACTGAAGATCTTATAAAATTAATTTCCAATTGGATATCATCAAATCCATTGAATATCACAAATGCTACCAGGGTCTAACGATCAGATTTCATTTTAAATTGCTTCATGATGTAAACAATACTTCTGTCCTGATATATTTCCAAGTAATTTATTCAATTTTGTACCAAAACATCTATATTTCACTGTTTCATTGCTGAATATATTTTTCAATCAAACGAAATTGAATCTCTTGTGTTGGCAATCATAAAGCTAATTTACTAATGTGTAGTGCTATTTTATTTCAATTTAGTAACTAAACTAGTAACATTTTGTAATTGTAGGAACATAAAAATATATTTTAAAAATTTCTTGCAAGATAAATACAATGAATTGAGCCCACTTCCCTTCAATGAAAAAAAATATTTTATTTAGGATTTGATTTTATAATACTTTCTTCCATTTGCGTCATCCATGGTTCTTACAGAAATGGAGCTGAAAAAAATAATAACAAAAATTGAACTCTATGAAAGTAATTCAATGGAAAATTGAAGCTTTCAAATACTCATATTTAAAATGAACTGTATCATACCAAATAATTGTTCTTCTCACTAAAAAGTTAAATATTTTTTATTAATTATCGATTGCGTTTATTGGAAATATTGTGCATATTTATTTAAAACAATGTCATAAGTCTTTTTTATCAGACATAATTTGATTTTCTACTATAGTCAACTCTTCACTGCAGGATTTAAGAAAACCCAAACCAGAAAACTCCATGTAAAGACAGTTGTAATGGATCCATCCATAAATGGGCGGCTTTTATTCTGGTTCCCGAAATCTAGATCGGTGTTCTTCAAAATTTTAAGATCGTGTATCCCTAAGACCAAAATAATTTAAAGTTGTACCCCATGCAATATAATATAATACTTGCGGAAAGCCAAAAATCAAATTATTTATTTTAAATAATATGCAGACAATTACATTACAAATTTACACATTAATAAGAATTTAAAATGAGAAATGGGATTGCATTTACTTAGTAACCAATTAGAAGAACTCTTAATTTATTTTTGTACTTATTATTATTGCAGAAAATGCGACTTTACACAGGTATGTTAAGATTGCAAAAAATATATATATATTTAAAAAAAGACCCAAATGGTATGGTTTGTGCTTACTAAATCTGGATATACAATCTCGTCCACCAGTTTTGAACGTATTACCAATTATATTTTTGGTTACCACTTTGCGTACCCTCTGGGATACGAGTACCACATTTTGGAGACCACTGATCTAACTGCCTTTACTTTGCTTTTCAATCACCCGATGTCATGAAATAGAATATTCATGTCAAGCAAAAAGAGAATTTGACGCCATACGGAACTGGTTATGCCACCTACGTCACTACTAAAATCCTTACAAAAGATATTCAGCCTATGCAATAAACAGCAGGTGAATTCTCGAACGTGACTGCAGGCCATTTCGCACTTCTGAGGACAATAAAGGACGGAGGATCCATTTTAGGGTCAAAGAGGTTCATTTGATTTTCGAATATTTTTAAACTATTTTTTCAGCTTTTGAAAGTATTCTGTGTGTTTTTCTGGAAGAAAAAAAAAATATTTGCAGAGAAGGGTTCGTTTTAAAAGGATCAACTAAATATCGAAACGATTTTAAATAAAAATAATGTATTCTAACTTGGTTAATAATATTCTAACTTGGTTTTACGACAAGAAAAACTGTTACATTATACTGTTAAATTAAATCATGAAAGGATTATTAATAATGCAAAGAGAAATCAAATTGATTCATTTAAAAGAATATTTTCAGTTTTACAATCACATAACCCTAACCAATACTCGCAGTAGTAATGAGCTTGCAAATGGAGGAAGGCTGTTGTTACAGACTGTTACAAATGTTACAGTCACTGCTTCATTATTGTCGAAAATCGATAGCGATTGTCATAATTCTGAGCATGAAAATCTTCCCGGAAAATAATCAACTCAGAAAGCTGATCCTGATAGGGTATGTGAAATTTGAGCTGCAAAAAGAAAACTCCCTACAATATATATATATGTAATTTGTACGGCAATTAGTAAAATGCATTTTGTGCTTTGCAAAATTCATGTGCTAATAAATAACTATAAAATAATGCTAATAGCTATAATTCATAGCTATAAAATAATGTGCTAGTAAACGTCTAAAATATTTTATAGAATTTTTCAAAAATTCTTTACTAAAAAGGGACTCATTTTTAGGCCTTGCATTTAAGCTGAACAGTACGCATTTTTCATTTCCTAGAATTTCAAGCTCAAATATATGTAAAAAGCATTGTATTTCAATGAAAGCTTTATTAATACCGAGATTTCTATGGAATAACACTTACATAATAATCCTTCTGGCATATTTCTAAGACATACAAGTGACCTCGCGACAAGAAATTTTTTTGTTTCGAGATGCATTCTACTATATTTAGAATAAAAAAACGATTAATATTGAATAATTTCGGGAATCTAGAGAAATTAATTTAATACACAACAAATGCTAAAATTAAATATTAATGACAAATGTTATGTAAATAATGGAGGTTAAATAAAAAAATTAACAAAATTTGATTTGGTAAAATTTGGTAATTTTAATATAAAAAATATATCATTATAACAATAACTTTGTAAATATATCGCCGAAAGAAATCGTTTATAGAAATTAAGCAGAAAATTGTGTAAAAATTAAATATGTCTTTGAACATCTTTAAGAAATAAGGAATATTAAATTCTTTACGATGAATTCAAATTTTACATCAGCATAACTCTGTTCATCTTACTTTATGAGAAACAATATGTGTGAATAAAGCAAACCGTGAGAGAATGATGTAAATCTGTTTACTTAAGATCTTGATTCTTTAAATACGCAAATTAATTCAACTCTTGAAAGAAAAGCTGCCGTAAGAAATAATCTCGGAACTGATCCGAGTTATTTTTGCAAATAATTTCTTACAGAAAGCTTTTTAATACGGGAATATTTACGCTTCTGCTAGTCAGTAAATTCGCTAGGCTTGTTAGCCATTTTACAATGAAATCACTGCTTTGTTGGTTCTTTGTTCAAATGCAATTTGGAATAAACACCTCGCATGGGCAACTTCTGAAAATTGAGCTCTCCACTTACCTCCTAAAGCCCAATTCCCAATAACAGAACATTCCATTCTACAGATTTAACATGTCCCCACCCAGCATAAACACGGAAATTTTCGATTCGTTTCGCTTACCAATTTTCGAACAGAAATCTCATAATTCAAAAGACAAAGATGAAGTTACAAAAAATAGAGTTCTGATTTGTTGGGTTTAAATAAGCGCGATTAATGTATTTAGAAATTAGGTATTTTAATAGAATGCTAATGAGTTTTTGTAATTTATTTTGACCTTTCGCGAAAAATTATGCCTGAATTATTTCTTTATTTAAAACAAGATTATTTCTCTAACCAGTCCAATTTTCATCTTTATTTCAGTATATATGGGTATTTAAAGTGGTATAGCTACATTATTTTATGTTATTTTGTTTTGAATTTCCAAATTAAAGTCGCGAAAATTAGTTACATACCAGGCATTTTGAACGTCAAATCTCAGCTGTTTCAACATTATTTTTCCAGGCATTAAAGGCATCTGTTGTCAGTAAAAATGTTTTCGTAAATATTACAGAGATCACATATAAATTATCAGAAATGTGTGCTAAAATAAACACTATCACCTGAATGAAGCAAGTTAATGTATCCAAATTTTGGATAACGAGGAGGTATTAGACCGAACCATTAAGTATCCTGATAATAGAAACATAATTTTATCTAAGAGAGGGAAAAGAAATAAGGATATCGAATTATTTGAATAAATTCGCAAGCCTTGTGTTCCTTAATTAGAAAAATATAAGAGGGCACAGTTTGATATTTAATTAAAAATCCTACAAATAATATCATTATTAAACTTAAACTTAGAAAAGGGAATGGGTCATTCCATGTCAAAACAATCAGAACAAGTAATATAAAAAAAAAAAAATTATAGTCAATTCTTACTTTTTTTTCACTATATTGCAGAAAGTCCTTTATAAATAATTTTCATTCATTTTTTAAGTTTATATGGCGCCATCTATTGGTAGATATATGCAACTTAAATCTAAAAAAAACTAAAATTAATTAATTAAATTTAATTAATGAATTAATATTTGAAAAAACTGTTTTAACATCAAGTGTCGTCCACTACAAGTTCAAAAAAATGTAATTGAACTTGAGTGGATGAATAAAAAGTATTTTATTAACGATTGAAAATTTGAACAAGATATATATAGGGAGAGTGTGAGCTAATAGAAGGAATTGAAAAAATAACATATAAATGACGGAGATCTCTGATTTTAATAAAGATTGCTGTGTTTCTATTTTTTGATGCTAACTTCAAAAATCAGAATTATTTTGAGATTGTGTAAGAGATTAAAAAGTTACGAGATTTTAAATATTTGCTTAGAAGTTTGGTTTTTTTTTCCTCAATTTGAAAGACACCCCTAGAGGCATAATTCTTTGCAATTCTCTTAAAGTTTGTCCTAGAATCTTCAAAGCAATTTTGTGTAGTGTAGAATAAAATGAGTTTTCATTTAAATTTATTATTTTTTGGGATCATTTAATTTTCTTTTTTTGGCATTAAAAAGTTGGTAACTTCAATAGTGAATTTCTCTAAGTTCTGCTCCTTCAATTTCTTATAAATTTCACAGCTAGCTGGATGTATGTTCTAATATCAAATAGAAAAATATCGAGGGCAATTCATATGAATTATTTTTAATTTAAGTTTAACTGTATGTAGAAGTCAGAATTATAATAACATTTTTAAATGAAAATATTTTTACATCACCCGAAAAATTGTTTAGAAGAAGAATATTTAATTAAAGGAATTACAATTAACAATCTTTTTTAACAATTTTTAATCAATAAACTTCTAATCTCAATTCATAGCACAGTGGTTGCTAGTATCAGGACGGAGGCTCGAATCCGATTGTAGCATGGCATCGAATCGATGGTTGTAGTCATTGCTTTCAGAAAAGAGAAGACTCAATGGTGAATATGACATTATGTGTAAGATGTCGCATCAATGACCAAATTTCCTGGCAGATGTTTTCTCCCATACGATTTATATGCAAATGCGGGGCCTTAATCCTTTAATAGTCCTTCCGGAAGGCATTGTATTTCCCTTAACACTCATTGGTTGGCTGTTCGTAATATACATGAAGCCCACTGATGTTTTACTCTCACCTTTCTGCTCTCTCTACATAGACTTAGGCGTAAAAAAAAAGCTGATTAACTTATAAAAAATTCTAGCACATTACTTGATTATTTTTGTCCATTGAAAATTTTTAAATTTATATTTTCAAGAAGTTAAACATATTTTTTCTTCCGTCACAGTTTGATTGCATCTTTTATAAATTTGTAACTGTAAGTTATGAGCTTTTACAACTGTACTGAAAACAAAGGAGATGTTCATTTATAAAAGAGGAAGAATTACTTTATATAGATGGTATTGTTTAGGAATTTTCTATGAAAATGAAAACAAAACAAAACATTTTTAACTACTGAAAATAGGTATGCTTTTAAAAACAAAATTACATAATCATAGTGAATTAAATATGATAAAATTATATGCAAAGCAATAAAATTTTTACTCTAGGTTAATATATTTACAACAGGATTTTTCATTTAGTTGTGAACAAAATACATCATACATATTTGGAAATTTTTTTTTAATTTATAACACATCTATTTTATTACATACAAAACTACACAGTTATAAATTTAGTTTTATAAACTACATGATTTCCTATTTTAAAAATGTTCATTTTCTGCACACTTCAGTTTTCCACTAATAACAAAGTTTACATGTCTTTCCTGTTAATGGGAACAAAGAAATCGTGTTTGTGAAAGGCTCAATAAAGATATCATTTTCTGGTCAACAATAGAAACGTGATAGACCATGTGAATACACGAATTTAGTTTTAAATTTTTGAAACAAATCATTCATACAAAAGGGAGTAGCTCACAAGTGCTACATTACTATTCTGATAAAGTGAAAAGTGTCTTGAATATAATTGTCAAAAGATGTATTATTATTATTATTATTATTATTATTATTATTATTATTATTATTATAGAATTCATTCTTTTTCAACTAATTGATAAATAATCTGCGATTCAAAAAGAGACTTTTTTCGTAAATGCTAATTTTTTTTTATTGTTAAATGTTTTTGATCCATTTCTCTTTTCAAATTAAAAAAATTGCATCTTTAAAAAAAAAAAAAAAAAAAAAAAACTGCATTACATTTTTTACAGTACAAGAATTAAAAAATTACATTAATTTTCTGGCATCCTCTACAGACTCGCTTATTTTACTGTGTTATCTTTCCAAGCTTGAATTTGATATAAATCGTCTACTACAACACTCACTATTCAAATGCAGATGAAAACCCCCCAAAACAAATAGCTCCTATTACCCATACTCTTCAAAATCATCTTTTTGATGACGAAATTTAGAAAATCACATTTTTACTAAATTCACATTTTTCAACGTATGAACACACAAACAATTATATAATTAATGGTTATTTCCTGAAAAAGTATGGAATCCATGTGCAGTTATATCCTATATTATAAAATGTATCTATACTTATAGTATTTAATTACTTTCTGGTCTCACTATGATTAAGGCCAAAGAAGTAGCAAACATTTTTGACTAATTTCTTATTGAGAAAAAAATTTCTTATGACGAATATTCGAATTTCTCCATAATATGTAATTATCCAAATTTTCGCATTACTCCATAAAAAATTTGACTGTTTTAAAGAAATACGTCAGAGGGATAATAAATATCTTTGAATTATAATTATTATGATTAAAAGTTATCCCAAAAGCATATATACCATTTTTCCCATAATAATAAGCATAAGCTGAAACAATAACTTTAAGTTTTAGAAAATTCAATCTATAGCACCTTCCTTATACTTTTGTGTGTATTCTTCAAAACAGAATATACACAAAAGTGTATGGAAAACGTATATTTTGAAGAATTTTCTTCAATTCCATATTCTATTGATCTTTATGGTTAAAAATTCAAATTCGGGTAATTAATCTAAATGATTTTAGATCAATCATTTGAAAGTTCTTCGGGGGATTGTTGCGATTAGTTAAAAATCCACATTCTAAAAAATTATGTGAATGATTTTAAAATATTTTGAAATTATATTTAAAACACATAAATAATAAATTTAAACTTTATTGAAATCGGAGATGATGGATACTATGACCTGAATTTGAATAACGGGGTATGACCAATATACATCTTTTAAAATAATAAATATCTCCTAGTATTCTTCATGTCTATATATAAAGCAAGATATTTGTTAATGTGTTTTTTATTTCCTAAAACTTAAAAATAATTACAGTTAGAGGTCGACGGTTTTTGTAAAAATTTATTTATTTGTTTTATCTTTGAGTAACAAAATTATACAACGAAATTCTAATTAGCTATTTTTAAATTAAATAAAAAAAAATTTATTGTTTAATCCACCAGATGGCGCCAGTCGGTTTTTTTTTTAATGTCCTTTGGATAGGTGCTTTGAGATTTCTGTTCGCATACGATGCTTTGACCTGTCTTTTGTTTCGAATGTTCTGTTCAATAGCTTTTTCCTACAAATTTAACAAATAAAAACAAGATATGGACTGTAAAATTTTCTCATTTGTTTTCGCCGTCATCACACTCAAAGATGGTGTCACTGCACTGTTGCTTCTACTCGCACTTTTACAGATGGCGCTGCTTGCACAAAGATATACCCTCGGACCTTGCAATAAAATATTAGAGAATCAATGTTTAATTTAAAAATTTGATTTATTTTCAAATTATAATATTTAGAAAAAAAAAAAAAGAAAAACCTCCTATGTATTACACAAAAGATAACGAGAAAAACTTTACTATTGTCGACTATTTATTAGGCAAAATAAACGAGAATTTACAAAATTATTACAGGAAACTGAGTGCCAGTCTTCTAGTATTTTGGCTTAGGAATGTTTTGTGGCCCAGTTGCGGTCAAGTTCTTAATGAGTTTTTCAATTTATTAGAAGAAATAGAGCTCTTGCTGAATGGAAAAAAAAAATAGTTATGACAAATTTTCAAATATTGGTAAAGTGATTTCATGTTCTTATGTAACATCATTGAGCATTTCAATGAATTGAATAAAAAACTTAATGGAAATGTACAAATTTCATTAAGTGATGTTTTGAAATATTAAAATATTTTTGACGAAACTTGAGATTTTTGTAAAAGATTAGAACATGAAAATCATGAAATATTTTCCTCAACTATACAAAACATTTTCAAAACGCAATAATTTTTGAACATGTCAATTTAATTTTTAAAGGACAATTTTCTTAATATTCAAGAAAACTGAATTAAAAAAATATTTTTTTCATTATGCAAGAAATAAAATAAGATTTTCAGGAAGGATTTAATCAATTTAAAAGTTTGGAATATAAGTTTCTCTTTACTTTATATAGATACAAAAGGGAATTCGAAGCAATGGAGTTAACTGAATTTATGCGCCACAATTTAGAAATGGGAAATTTCAAAGTATAATGTGGAAAAATAAATTTGAAAACTTTAGTTCCTAAGTAGAAGGAAAAATTTCTGAAAGTAGTACAGATAATGATGATCCTACTCTAAAAGCTGAAAATATTATATTAAACGTATGGAATTCTTTACCAAACAATTTTATATCAATGAAGAAACTTGCTAATGCTCTTTTGACGATATTTGAGCCCACATGTTCTTGTGGGAAATTGTTTTCTTCAATGAACTGAAATAAACTTGGAAATGAACTAACTGCGAAATGCGTTAAACTAGCGAATACGGAATGTGAAACTAATTTTATGAAACTATCTAAAAATGTGCAACAAGAGATTTCCCATTAAATATACTTTTATCAACTTTGTTATACATACATATACGTAACTATGTTTATTAATAAGGAATATTTTATAACATATGCGTACTTTTCTTTACTCCTTGTTTATAAATATTCAGTTGCAAAGGCGCCAGTGTATATGGTGGCACCTGGTGCGGTAATTTATAGTTATAATTGACATAAATTTTCTGACGTCGATCTTTATTTTTTGTTCTGCACTCCCAAATTTAAAAGTTGAAAACAAAAAGGAAACGTAAACGTTTTTAAAGAATTTTAAATGAGAGAACCAAAAAAATAAAGGACAACTTTTACATTTATCCGTTAACAAATTCCAGGTGTTTCCAAATTATTGCTATCCTTTTTACTCCATATTCCTCCTGTCCCTTTCCAATTAACACCATATACATAGTGACCGACGAGCTAGTATTAAAAAAAATAATAGACAAACTTTGGCCCATTGGTTCGCCATCACTGGTCTGGAGTCTTGACTGCATAAATGCAAGGCTTTTACATTTGCATGCAAGACTTTTACATGCACACGAAGATAGCAGTTTCTTCTTGAACATTAATAGGAATCTTCCCGCGAAAAACAGATCGCTTTACTTCTCATGTCTTAAGGCTCGTCGCGTCACGCAGCAGGGAAGAAAAATTTTTCGACTCGTTCACACCGAAACGTCAGAAATCGGTTTACTCCTAGTGAAGTTACAATTACTTCTACTAGATGGCAGATCTACTATTGGTTCAATCCAAGTCACATGACGCGCAAGCATTTAAGAGTTGAAAGTTGGTCAACTCGAAGTGGTGGATTTCAACCAGTGAGGCTAGTGATTGGTCAACGCTTCACGCTTCAACGCCTCACGCCTCGGTGGGAACGAGCCTTTAGTATATATTCGCTTTAGACCCAATGCATTTATGATGTTGACCAGCGCTTCACATGTTACTGAAACCAGTTACAGCAACGCATGACAAAACCTTGCACTCACGTGATACACAATCATATACTCACAAGGGATCGTGAGCCTACTTATTTAACCTACCCCTAAGTATCACTTTACGTTTCCCCAGTAGTACGCGCACCACATTTTGGAGACCAATGAATTAGATCACTGAAAATAAAAATTAGTGAAACCAATAATTACCTACGAAGACCAAATAATCCTTCTCATATGAATGCATGCAATGAATTAATCATAATCCACAGTGTATCTGATATCACCAATAGCAATAACAAATAGTTTCATATCACATTATTGTTGCTTCTTACCTCATAAAAATCACTTAACTTCATCAGTATTTTGACAATATGACATTTTTTATTCTATATTCTCGTTTTGGGAAGCTAAATATTGAAGCATAAATTCCATTTGAAACTTCCTACATTTTATAATGCATTTTATACTTATTTAATGTGCTGAGAAAAAAATATATTTACTATTAATGTTACCTGTTTTCAATGTAATTTATGTTCTTTGTAACTTAACTTTAACGATATTATTCTGACAAGACAAAAAGAGTGTTCACGAAACAAAAAAAAATTCTCCTTATGATTATATTCTTATATGCAAAGTAGGATCCCAAATGTTAAAATGTTCATAGAGCTGTCGCCCATTACAAGATGAACATTTTGTTCAAGTTATGCCATTTAAACTACATTTTATCAACTCTCCCATTCGTAGTTAGAAGTGTTTCGTTCATGACATTTAATTTAATGAACAGACGCTTTGTTTTTAGGCGAAGAATTTTACGGAACATTAATTTTTAAGAACAAAGTTGTACCATTCAATTTTGTCAGCGTTTGGTGCAGAGATTGCATAGGAGGATAATTAAGAAGGTAAATTTTGTTAGATGATTACTTATATACTTTAGAAATACATTACATATTCTTTTACGAAAATGTAGCAAACTTGATGCAGCATCAAATGAACATTGTACGTAATGATTGCTCTATCATTAAATAAAACATGCAAGAAAGGTTAACACTTTTACAAGCGAGCCTAAATAAATGTTTTACGTTTGCGTATGTATGGATCCTATGGAAAACATGTCATACTTACTAAAAAAACGCAGAAATTTTGGGCAAAGAAGTTGTTAATGAATGTTTCCTTGGTGGATGTTAATACTGTAAGAAAAAATTTAATCGAATTAAACTGAATGATACATTATGTGGAACATAGAAAAGCTAAAATGCATTTTGTATCGATTGAAAGAAAATGTGCTTTTGACATGAGTGGTCATTTTATTTGGATTTGAAAGTTATAAATCTAGTAATTTAAAAACTAAAATTAACTAATTATTCGAGAGCTTTTTCATGTTTTTTGGCTATGAGAAAAATTTTTATTGATTTGATGATGATGCTTGGCAATTCTGCTTTGTTGCATGATATTTGAACAAAATTTTATTTGAAATATAGACGAAGACGAATATAGACGAAATAAGATGCATCGAAGATTAAATTACACACTAAATGCTGCATCAAAGTTATTTCTTTGTAATCTACTTCATTTCCAATCAAAATAAAAAAAAGAGATAAATAATTATGAAATATTTTCTTGTGTTAAAGAAATAGAATAAATTCAATAAATTATAATTATAACCTACTGTCTAGAGGTTCTTACGGTATAATTTTAAAGTTGATTTTCAAGCTTGGTATTCAAGTCTTTGAAGCAATACTTTTGACTATAGATATCTGTCTGTCTGGAGTGAGAAAATTGTAAGTTAAAAGTTTTAAAAATAAGCAGAAATTTATTCTGAGCCCATTTCGAAGGAATTCCCTGAGGATTGTAAATATTCCTGCAGTTTGTTTGTAATAGTTAGGTTTCTTAGTGTAAGTTTATAGAACTAGCTTTCAGTCGTAATATACTATGTTTAAAAATTTTGTTAATATAGTTAAGATAAAAATCAATGTTCTAGACATCAAAAGGTGTTTTTAACAAGACACATAAAATAGGATACAAATTTGAATTTTTTTTCAAAGGTTTTTTAAACTGAATTGCTTATAAATTGAACAAGTCATTAAAAACATTTTAAGGAATGCTTTGCTATATACGTATAAAATTAATAAAAAAATAACATAAATCACTAAAAGTTAACTTTTACAAACTGTGACTATATTCGGCCCTATGAAAGATTAAATGTAATTTTATGCAGCATTAAAGAAAATAGTAATAACATATTTCTTGAAAAAGTAACCCTGATTAAAAATTTTAAACAAGAAATTAAAATCGTTTTAATAAATAGGACATTATATAAATAATTATATCAAATCAAGGGATGTACATCTTAAAATATGTGTCTACTTGTAGGTAATACATGAAAAAGGAAATCCATAATTTATTTAAATATTTTCATCCTAATTTTCAGGGTACATTGTGTATAAAATTAGTTTCTAATGAGTGAAAGTGAGTGCATGTAAGAAAAGTATAATGCAATAGTATTAAATATATATATATAACATTGTCAAAAACTATTTTCCATTTCTAGACATTGAAATCTTTTAAACACGAATATTTTATCCATAAATTTACCTTATATCATATTAATTTACTTATTTTTCCCTTTTTCTAGAATTTTTGTTTCTACGTCAAGAAAATCAATCTTCACTTTTCAAATTTACGTTTTTTATTAACTTGTGCAAGCTTTCTTAAACATATTTACATAATGGAATTCGACGAGATAAAAGAAAAATTTAATATTTAATTCCCTTCCCCATAGATAACTTTTTTTGGAAATATAAATTAAATAATGCGTTTACTTGACCTATTGAAGGGGGGAGAAATATTTCAATGAGAAGAATATCATTTAAAAGAGGAGAAAATATTAATAGAAATAATTTTTGTTAAGTATTTAAAAAATATATAACAATCGATTGCATTTATTTTCAGATTATTAGGAAAAACAAGTAATATAAAAAAAAAATTTTTTTAAGTCAATTCCTACTTTTTTTTCCACTATATTTCAGAAAGTCCTTTAAAAATAATTTTCATTCATTTTTTTAAGTTTTATCTGGCGCCATCTATTGGTAGATATATGCAACTTAAATCTAAAAAAAACTAAAATTAATTAATTTAATTTAATTATTGAATTGATATTTGAAAAAACTGTATTAACATCAAGTGTCAAGTGTGTTGAACTTGAGTGGATGAATTAAAAGTATTGTATGAACGATTGAAAATTTGAACAAGATATATATTGGAAGAGTGTGAGCTAATAGAAGGAATTGAAAAATAAAATATATTTCTTCTAAAATTCAAGTTCGTCTACATATATTATGAATTTTATATTAAAATATAAAACCAATTCTATCCATTATTTTATAATTCGTTTTTCTTTTTTTCTTGTAGTTAACATCGCCCGCTTAAATATAACTTAGCCAACGGGTTACGAAGCGAGAGCATTGCCTTAAAGGACTTTTGGAGTCAAATGTGGCTCATATGAAGGGAAAGCCATAAAATTACCACCAGGCAGTCTGACTGTCGATGCGAGACATTTATAATTGCATAACTTTCTTAACATACGTAAAAAAATTCTGTAAGAAATTATAATAATGTTTAATTATAATGTCCCAATAATTCTTTTAATGTATATCTAGAACCTGCTACTATAAAACAATATTTATATAACAGCTTTTTAAACATCAATCAAGTGCATTATGTTGCTTCTTTCTGAATGATTTGTTTTTATTCTACATTGAATTTTTATAATATTTTCCATGTGTTTTAATAACTCTAAACAATTAATTTCTTAACTTAATGTCTTAATTTTAACTGAAATAAAAAAACCCGAAATGTAATGTACAATGTATTTGTATTTTTTTGTAATAAACAATGTATTTCTATTTTTTGTATTATAATGCATTTATTGCTATTTAAATCATTTAAAAGTGAACCATTTACGAAAGAAAGAGTAAAAAAGAAAGAAGAGTTTCTTTAAAGCAGTCTATATTTTTTTACCACTTTTAAAGCTTCATCACACGAGCTAATTTTCGTAAAGCAAGGCGATGACCATACGTGGTCATCCTATCACTCAGTAATTATTTGTTTCTCGTTACATTCCAGTAACAATATAGGGAGTTTTTGAATTTGCTCACCGTGTGTTTTAGCTGAGTTTTTTAAATTTGTTTTTCTTTTAGTGATTTTCCTAATGCTTTCTGTGATGTGAGTCATTTAATTTGAAAGTGTTTTAAGTTCCTTGCTTTATACGTTGAAATATTTAATATTTCGTTCCATTAAAATTATCTAAAATCCTTTGGCAAAACTAAACGGTATACTTATATATACAAATGCACACTGTCTACCTGTAGAGTTGGGGAAAGACAGAAGTGATTTCTGAAAAGATTTCCGGCAACCGTCCACATTTGTATGTCGTATGGAAAAGACTTTCCCACAAAGCCAGTGCCAATCAATACCATATGCTTGTACACCTCATCAGAAATGTCATCTAGTTACCTCGTTGTAAGCTATTAGATTCGAACCGAAAACCTATTAAGAGCTGGTGGCTCATATTACCGCTGGTTCTCGATTTGGATAGCCAATCCCATTGACTGAGTTGATCTAATAAATATGAAAATACATTTATGTACAACTAAAACTATCGTAAACCTTTTTTTTTATCCAAATTTGGATTTAAGAAAAAAACGGCTCATATATTCATTGAATAATTTTAATTGAATTTGTAGCACATATAATGTATACTATTAAGAAAATTTATTCAAAAGTGAATAAAATTATATAAATGATGAAAAAGGAATTCCATACAGCCTTTCACAGAAATATTTATTTTATACGGTGATTATATTTTAAAGAATTACATATTTTTAAAGGATTATAAATTATTCTTTAGAATGTAGGAAATATAATATTCAACGGTTTTAAATTATCCGTTATTGATCTCGTGTGAAAAACAATTTATTCCATACAGTGGAGTTGAAATATTTTGATACCGCAATATCTGAGTAAATCTGAATAACAGGAATCCAAAAATCGTTTCACAATCCTGTTGCATACGAAAGAGTTGCTTAGTGTTCGATTCATTCCTGCATAGCTTTTGAGAGGAACACAAAAACATTCGACATTGACATTATTTGCTGATGATGTTTAAACAGTTAATACAATATTTCTAGTTACATCTTAAAACTTAAGTTTTATTCGTCAAAATTAACAAATCCGCAGCTAACATTTTCTCAATACAGAAATAAACATCAATTTATTTTCTTAAATAATAAGTACGCTGTAAAAAATATTCCATACATTCTTTATTTTGAAATATCCTATGTAGGCTCAAGATGTATTAGTCTAAATATATTTTAATGATATTACTTGAAACTGGTATTTCATTGGTTCTCTTGAATTCGGCACCAGAAAATGCAGCGCATATTTATATCTATAAAAGAAAATTTTATTTATACATTTTTTTAAGATTGAATTAAACCTAATTGTTGCAATTAAAGTACACTATTTTTTCAAAATTAAAATGAAGCACCATGAAGATAATGCCTGTTTTTATTGAAATTACAATGCGTATATCCCAAATTGGGGAAATCTTCTTCCTCTGGAAGCAATGTGGGATTCTCTGTATGAGTGTTGATATGTAAAGATTCCTATTAACATCTTGCAATCATTATCTTGTATTCATCCTTCGATATATTTTACAAGACATTACTCAATTATTACTTCATACCTGCGACATTTTGTGGTGTCCGAATCTGGCAGCCTACCAATTCCCATTCACTCCTGTTCAATGGCGAAAATTCTAGTAACATTGCTGGCCAAGGAAGAATATGAACAGCTTGGTATACACCTCGTATGGGACCTGACATTTAGAATAGGGGAATAGGAGTCGACCCGTTTTGAAGGAGTCGGGAATCGGAGTAAGGGGTCGGTTTAAAAAACTGACTTCGATTTTTTTACAAAAATGATTTTTATTTTTTAAAAATTCTTGGAATTAATGTTGAAATGTTATGGAGGCAGTTCAATTGTGGGAAAAAAAATTAAGTTATGGAGGCAGTTCAATTGTGTCCTTCAATAATACAAATAGTAGCAAAGACAGTGCCAGCCTTAGAAGCATACCAAGTAAGAGTTGAGAAACTTTTCTAATATTAAGCATTGAAGCGTATACAAAGCAATCTTCGATCAACAAAGAAAGATCTTATAGAAACTATTCTATTATTGAGAGCAAATAAGATTTAATATATTACAAAAATATTTTACTTGTCTTAAGCTATTCTGTAATACTGTCGTAACTGTTAATTTGGTATTGTGATTTTATAGAACATATGTATTTTTATATTATGTCTTTTAGATGAGTACAAATTTACATCTTCGAAGTGGCAAGAAATACTTTTTTATGAAGAAAACTATTTTTACAGATATATGAGTTCCATAAAAATCATTTAATTTATTTCACAAATTCTTCTTTATCCATTAGTAGTAAATAGTACATAAAATTACGAGTCTATAAAAAAAATCCGACTCAGGAGTTTGGAATTTTTTGACTAATTCTCCACCCCTTCTGATATTAAATTGTAAAACGATTCTAAGATGACGTACCATGACAGGATGTCATCAACAGATCGTTGAGTTGTTAAAGTTCTACGATGGATGATGAGGAGTGACCTGCTGTGATAAGAATTAGAATCCCACACCATCGTAGGAGGGGTAATGGCTGAGTTCTTCATTAAAACGAAGGCTGCTGTTATTATCTGCTCCAATGTTGAAATCAGATTCATCTCTAAACAGTATGGGATGCAAGTCAGCGGGAAAGTGATCATCGACTACAACACCACTCCCATGCGACTCTGATAATGTTGAATTAAAGGCAAACTTCTTAACCTGAATTTGAATGAAACCTCCCTCAACCACACGCTGTGAGATGGTGAAAGTTATCACGGAGAAATGATGGTAAGAAAGAGAACGTTGTATGGAAGAAAATCAGCGGGAAAGTGATCATCGCTCCCATGCAACTCTGATAATGTTGAATTAAAGGCAAACTTCTTAACGGTCGCTGTGAATGAAACACGCTGTGAGATGGTGAAAGTTATCACGGAGAAATGATGGCAAGAAAGAGGCTGTAGAACGTTGCATGGAAGAAAATTTAGTGGGTATGTTCTGGTCCATCACAGAATCATACGATCTTGTCTTATTTTGTGCACTTTAGTCGTCGAATACTTTCATTTCACTATGAATTCCTTGCAGCTAACATTACTGCCAGCATCTTTGCTCAACATAATCCATATGATGCAAATAGTGGCTTAATGATGGATAAAACTTGTCGGGTTCAAGCATTCCGACTATGTGACAGCATTAGAGTTGCCCAATTTACTATAGCGTCTTCGATAACATCGTAAAGGCCTTATTTGTTGTGATTTGCAATGCCGACATCGAAAAGCGATAAATCATCCGCAATACTTATCTGTTTAATACATCGCTGGATGCACAGGAGAAACTTATGCTTTGAACGAAATTGACATTCATGATGAGTGAAAACTTAATCATTTGTATGCTTAGTATAAAGAAATCAGTATGCAAAAATTTAAGATGATAGGATACTTTTTAGTGTATCTTCTTTTTCTGTTGGTTTGTTTGGAGAATATTTCGGTCCCCGAACCCAAAAGAAAAATGCCGTACAGGTTGATTGACTATTTTATTGTAACTATGTGACTTATGCATATTGTGAAGTATATTAAAGCAGTTTTCAGGGATTATTCAAGAGAGCTTATGGAAATAACTGCTCAAGTGATATTCTGAGCGCGTGATAAATGTAAAATTTATAATTGAATCCAATTACCCGAGTTGGGTGATTTATTTTATAATGAAAGTATTGGATTGTGGAAACATTCATTTATGCTGCTTTTAAAAAAGACATTTTCTATGGCAAAACATCGGAAAATATGTTACTATGCGTCAAGTAAGAGTAGTAATAAATACTAATGAGGAATAATAAAAATATAAAATTTCTTTGTTCTTACGTTGGTGATATTTTAAACTTGTATATCATATTGGGAATTAATTAATTATTTAAGAGTCAAAATAAATTATGGAGTATCGTGTATCAAGTTATATAGAAGGGATTTAATTAAACGAATAAACTATTTTAAATTTGCAACTAACATATATTTTTTATAGAAATGTGTAAAAACTGTTAAGGAAATTCATTTATTCCAATTAAATAGTTGTTGCTAAAAATGCCCTAAGTTAGCATCCTCATAACAAGACTGATAAAGTCATACCACAATTGCCTCCTATGGTTTAATAATATTTCACAATAAATTTTTGTTCAATAAATCTCTTTCGACTACTTCTCTGAATCACAGTTCTTATTGCTATGAACTTCCACTATAATTTTCTATCATGCTGCAATTGTTCTGTCACAAAAACAATTGTCATTGTGATAAAAAAACATTATTTTCCATGTCTAGTAAGAAGAAGCAGTATATTAATATATATTTACACACTTGGACAATTTCAGATAGTATTATTTTTAGTAATTACTGTTGTGATAACGCAGAGAGATTCTTTGCCTTTGTCTCCATTACTTTTTGATTAAATCTGAAACCATGTGTTCCTCTTTTATTCGGCTGCCATGTTTCAGCGTCAAACTACAACTATATTTTAAATCGAACCACTGCAACTCGAATATTAACAGGAATGAAAATAATAATAAACAATGATTGAAAAATTTACGAAACAAAAAATGCAAAGTAAATATTCTTAGAAAACAGTGAAAGATAATATTTTTATATGTTATAAAATTAAAAAACAATACATAGGAAAATTGATTCTTAACTGTCAGAAAATGACTTAGCAAATTAAAAGAAGGGTTAGTATAATTTATAAATAACATAAATAAACGAAAACCAATAGAAGTAAAGGTAAACAGCAGCTTATCAAATGGTTAAAATTACTTCAAAAAGGAATGAATAGAGACTGCACTATAAAATAAATTATAGTTTAAAAAAAATAAAAACACGCTTTTAGAGTTAATCAAACTGGGGCCTGAATGGCCGAGTGGCTAGCGCTCTGGCGCTCGGTACCACATGTTTCGGGTTCGAGTCGCGGCGGTGCCATGGATGTTTGCAGCAGTTCGGAATCCACTTTAAACCGTAGGTCCCAGTCTAATAGGATCGTAGAGCATTGCGGGGGCATTGTTACTCCGCGTCCGTGTCTTATCTTCAAATTACACGCGCCCCCTGGGTAATGCAAAGTGAGTAACGTCTGTGCAGCGCTTGCCTTAAGGCGTATGTCTAAGTGCCAGCTGCATCAGAAAGAAAAAAAAGTTAATCGAACTAAAAAGTAAAGAATAATTGTTAACATAAGAATAAAATTACTGACGAGAAAATGAATGTCACTGTTCTAAAAGCCTGGGGTGCTCGAAATCAATCGTTACAATGTTTCACTAGTTTCATTCCGAAATGCAGAGTTAGCTTTAAAATGTCCCACGCTTTTAGAACAGGGACATTCATTTTCTCGTCAGTAATTTCATTCTTATGTTAACAATTACTTTTTACTTTGATTAACTCTAAAAGCGTGTTTTTTAGTTTTTTTTAAACTATAATTTATTTTTTACTTTTTAGTTTGATTAACTCTAAAAACGTGTTTTTAGCGCTTTTAAACTATAATATTTAAATAACGTCCCGGTAAGGAGGACTGGAACTATAGTTCTTACCGTAATTTAATTGTGAGTAAAACAAAGGTTAAATGCGAATATGTCGAGAAAGCCAGGATTCGAACAGGGAATCTCCTGATCCGCAGTCAACCGCGTTATCCGTTGTACCACTGTCCCACGTAGGTTTGAAAGTCTTAGGTACTTTCATTCTACATCGGTTAAATTGCTCTTCATAAGTTAAAATAAAATCATTAATCCTGGCAATCCTAATTATGATGAGATAATAAACTTATCAAGGACCGACGACAATAAAATATTTTGATAAGTCTACAACGTTTAAATTAAATCTGATCGCTTAAAGTAGGGCAAAATCGAGCCCAAAGAGTCAGTTACAAACAAACATACAGGTGAAACTAATAAAAGCATATTAAAAAAAAAGATGGTTTAGAACTGTTTAGTGAAATCATACTGGGCTTCCGAACTAAGAAACTTAGTTTGAAGCCCCGCATGTGAGCCGATTCAAAAAATACCAGCATTAATGCCGGGGATGAATATGATAAATTCGTAGGTTGGAAAAAATCTTTGTTTGTAAAAGAGGATGCACAATCCACCTACTCAGACACCGTCTTTGAGTAATATTCGTTCTAAGCTGAGATGACACCAGATACTAATGTTAAAGGCTATCCAACAATCTTCAAATAAAGAAAATAGGAGGTCGTGCTAAGGTCCCTTTAAAAAAAATTAGAAAAAACTAGAAACAAAATCGGAAAAGACTTTTAAAGTAATTTCCAACCTTCTTTTCCAGAGTTTTAAGATCATTGGATTGGCTAAACGACATTTAAACCCCCTCCTTAAAATAGATAATATTTCTTAGAAACATGAAAGATCTAGAAATTATTATTGGCAAAGACATTCATAAAAGGAACAATCGATATCCACAGAAAATAAGAAGCACCCAGAACGGGTAAAAGCAGATGACCAAATGTCATCATAGTGTCCCTCTCTATCTTTTATAACCTCCATCCTCCTAGGAAATGACATCACATTTGGAAACTTATAGAAGAAACCCTCGCCAATGATCAAGATGAAGTCAATATTTCCAATTTATCTTCTTTTTTTTTTTCCTGCTTAAGTGATAGGCTTGTTAACTCAAGCCAATTTAGATGTAATATTTTGTTCGCTGCGTTTTATTTTTTCGCCATACTTATTAATTTAATTTTTTTTTCCGTAAATTCTATCGATCAAAAAGCAGTACAAGCTATTTATAGTTGGTCTTTTAATCATTTTCGCATTTCGAATTTTTAGCATTTATCTGTTGTTTTTTTAATTTTTAATCACTTATTACTTGGTTTGTTTATATATATATATTCTATTATTCATTAAAACATCCACATCATGACTAAAACCTGTGGCAAATTTAAAATTTGTCTGCAAGGTAGAACACAAATAATGGGAAAACTATTAGTAACCCAAAGCTGACACATGTTACAAGCAAGTGTAACATTATCAAAATGTGCAAAAGGTGCGACAGAAAAAATGGCATTTCAAGAATTTGTTGTTTGTTTATATTAGAGATACATTATGTATTATGTAAGATATAATCTATCCCCTGATTGTGTGGAAGATCAGCAAGCGACAAAGTCGGACCTATTAAAAAAAAAAAACTAGGGGAGTGAATGCCATTAAGGAAGGATTTTAATTGCAATAAAAATAATTTTAATTTTTAGTGAATAAAATTTTAGATTACACGCTATTAAAAGAAAACTAGATGTAAAAATGCCACACTAATTACTTTTTCTTTCATAAGAGCTTTGGGCAGCGTATATCTAACTAGTACCCTTAAGAAGTAATCGATTCGTCCATCTCAGTTAAACTGGGTGCTTACCATTTCTCCCAATCCGTGGTTGGACTGTCTACCATTTTCCCATGACCGCGGGAGAAAAGGAAAGACTCTACTTAAAATAGGGCTCCAGAAATGATTGTCTGAAGTAGAAAGGTAACAGCAGTCATTTGAGAGGAGAATTTCTGTAATTTTTATTATTGCTATTGCAGCAGTTTTTAAGGAGATCAGTTGTTAGTTAGATTACAGTCGTACGATTGGTGCTGAGGTCGGTTGTTTGTTGAATTATTTTAACAAATGGCTGCCAAGGAACTTGAATTTCTATAGTTTGTAAATAAAATTAGTGAGCAATACACACTCTGGATATCGTCATTGGATGCCAATTTATATATACGAAAAAATCCATATCAGCACATGCCAGAATTTGATGGTCAAAATAAAACTCTGGATGAATGAGCAGGTAAAAATAAAATTGGATGCACTCTAGCTCATGATAGATAATCACTGTGGTTAGCCAAGTACACTCATGTCCATAAATTAAGGATAATTCAGAATCACACAGAAATTGAACTCTAAAATAAAAATTTCACCTGTAGAATTATCACACACATCTTGGAGAAGAATATGCAAATTACAGGAAACCACCAGATGGCGCGGATAGTACATCACAAGGACGGGAGTGTAAGAGAGGGGTATATAAGGAATGGTGGCAAAGAAGTAAAATTGTTCACAAGCGCTTTAAAAGCCTTTCAGTGCAATAACAGCATAGTTATGGCACAAAGGAAGTATTTGGATGATTTTTTACGTGATAGAATTATCGGACGACTGGAATGTGGACGTACCCAGCTGGAAGTATCCGAGGAACTTGGAATCGCCCAGAGTGTCATCTCCAGGCTTTGGCAACGATTCCAAGATGATGGTAATGTGAGTAGATGTTACAGCACAGGTCGCACCCGAGTTACAACGCTGAATGAGGACCGGTACTTAGCAGTTACTGCCAAAAGAAACAGATGGAGCACAGCATCAGACCTGTCTCATCAGCTCTCTTTAGCTACCGTATACAGACCGTATATTAGACCGTATATTAGACCGTATACAGACGCTTAGGGCACATTGGTCTATATTCTCATAGGCCTGTCAGATGTGTTCCACTTACCGCAACTCACTGTCACCTGCGATTAACCTGGAGTAGAGAGCATGCATTGTGGACACCGCAACAGTGGTCTGGTGTGATGTTTTTCGAAGAGTCCAGGTTTAGTTTGCAGTCTGATTCTCGCCGGACTTTAATATGGAGAGCGCCAGGTACCCGTTACCACCAAGAGAACACCATTGAACGACACCGTTACGGTGGTGCAGGATGGCTCGTTTGGGGAGGAATTATTCTTGGTTCCAGAACTGACCTGCATATTCGGGAGTGTAACGATGACAGGCCACGTCTATCGGGATGTTATTCTGGAACAACATGTACATTTGTTTCGGGACGCCATGGGTGCTGAATTTCTGTTTATGGAGGACAACGCCCGTCCTCACCGTGCAAACATTGTAGACGAATGTCTTCAATTGGAGGATATCACCCGTATGGATTGGCCAGCATACTCATCGGACCTGAATCCAATAGAGCATGTGTGGGATATGCTTGGCCGACGAATTGCAGCCCGTCAACCCCCTCCCACCTGTCAACCGGAACTTCGGAGGGCATTGCTTGATGAGTGGTGTAATATTCCCCAAGATCAGATTGATAATTTGATACTCAGCAGGCCTAGGCGTTGTAAGGCCTGTATTGCATCGTCCGGGAGACATACTCCATATTAACCATCATACGAACCATATTATACTGTTTTTTGTAAATAGGTTATTTTTTGAAATTTGCTCCAGGGAGTAAAAATCGCAATTTTTATTAATTATGTCAAACATGTAGCATCTTTTTTGCTCTTTACCTTTTGTGTAATAAATAGACTTTACAAATAAGTCAAATTTGTTTTGCTTCTGTCTCTTTCTTTGCCTGAACTTCATTATCCTTAATTTATGAACATGAGTGTATATGAAATATATTCTGAAACTAATTTTTAGGATTTTTCTATTCTAACAATTATACAAGCTATATATATAAAAAAGTATTACCTCAACGGTTATAATAAACAATGTAATTAAATTATCAGATCAAACTAATTTTATTGACACAGATTTTCGCTGAACAAATAAAGCATCCCCTCTCCCCTAGGAATTGAAATTAATAAAAGTAGCTGTGAAAATGTTATCATTGATAGATATTTTAAGTAGTTAGGATACAATTATGGTGCATGAGTTTGCGACTCCACTGATTCTTTATTTTTGTCAGTGAACAACAAAAGTTTTGGATAACAAATACACTCAAAATCGTGCAAAATACATAAGGTTAAAGATTTTCACAATAGTAAGAAGATATCAATGGATGAAGAAAAAAATAATAAGTCCATCAAATTATTGTAGAAGTCATTGTTTTCTAACTGTTATAGAATAATAAGTTACTTCACCTGCAAATTATAAATAATAGAATTAAATATTTAATTTTAACTAGTTTTGTTGACACTTCTTTTTACTTCTACTACCACACCACACCACACCACAACACATCACATCCCGGTGCTTAGAGTTGAGTTGCCCCATTACAGTTCGGGAATTATGTGGGTGAGAAGATTCTGTTTGGGCTCTGTGGCACTCTATGATCATATGAGACTGGGACCTACGCCTTAAAGTGAATTCCGAACAGCTACAAACATCTATGGCACCGCAGGGACTCGAACCACGTGGTCATCAGGCCCCCCACACTCCTTTTTTACTGGATAAATAAAACATCCCATCCATCTTTATTCTTAATATTGCAAATAAATTTCAGAACATTTTTATTTCCTTGAAATCCTTGGCCACATATGTGACATTTATTTTTTATAATTATAATTACTATCATTAACAAAAAGAAAAAAAATTATAATAAATTATTCACTACTGCATTACTACAACAAGAAAAATACAAATCATTTGGTTTGGCTGAGCCGATAACGGTATTTACGATACTCAGTTAGGAATATAAAAATAACGTAAAAGTAGCATTTCGACTGTCAGTGTTGTAGAATTATTTGAACAAATCATTAATATTTGAAAAATAATGCAATATATATTAAATACATTTATTTTTAATAATTAATGCCTGGAATGTATGAAACACAAATTACTATTAATGCTCAGTGGCCGCAAATGTATGTTGACGTTATGGTTTTACTCATTTTTTTAATTCCTATTCCTATCAATATTGTCAAAAATGTTGTATATATCTAGAACTTTTTGAACTGTAACTGTACTTCGGTATAAGAACATTTCTCCCGCACTTCAGAACTTCATTGTTGATAGTCACAAGTGGTAGATACGGGTTTTTATGTGTCTGTATTTCTAATATTATTTTTGTGTATCATATCGTCATTGTTATGTGTTCAATAAAAGTACTACTGTGCCCAAAAAATGAGACCAATTATTTCAAAAACTCTTTATTTAATCTTCCAAATTTATTTCATCACCTTCAATGTAATCCTCTCCGGACACAATGCACTTATGCCAACTTTTTTTCCAGTCCTCAATGCATGCTGAAAAATCATCGGCAGGGATGGCCTTCAAAGCGTGCAGCGATTCACGTTGAATCTCTTCAATTGACTCGAAACGGTGTCCCCAGAGTGGTCTTTTGAGTTTACGGAAAAGCCACAAGTTGCACGGTGTGAATACGGTGGTTGTGAATATTTTGACGTCAAATTTCACGCAGATGTCAAGGACAATGCCAGCAACCTAAAAAAGAAAAAAATAACGAAATTCCATAAGCCCCGGAAATTTTAAATTGAAAATTGGTCTTACTTTTTTGACACAATAGTATTGCAAATATATTTGAGTTAACTCCCTACATCCCTACATTCTACAGTTCATTGGACTAGAAACGTAAAAGAAATTTTATACGAAATTTTTTAGTTTAGGGGCTTGCTTTGGTGAGGTAAAAAATATGAAATAAATAAATCGTAATAAAACAAAAAATGAAGTCATGCCTTTCTCACTATTAAAAGATCGTCCCTGAAGGGGTTAATAGGAACAGCACCTTCTCTCCATTCAAATAATTTTTAGTTCAAAACTCATGAGTAGAAAAACATAAATTTGGAGAAATCTTGTTGTCTAAATAAATTTTTAATGACTTTTAAAAGATTAAAGAGGCTTTTCATTGAATCGAGGTTAAGAATTATTTTCTGGTCCATCTATTACTAAAATTTGACTTGCCTATAACATAGAATTTATTCTTTATTTTTAAAAACATCTCGACTTGCAATACTAAAAAAATTTGTAACTAATTTAAATTGAAAACTGCTTGAGTTAACACGCTTGTGAAATAAAATTCCAGCTTTGAATGTTCCTAAAATCCTATGAAAAATTGCATATCAAAACAAGTGATTGTGGGTTATTTAATTCAAAATCGGCTGGTTAGGTTAGTCAGTTAAATAAAAAATAATAATTGTATTATTTCAAATTTCTAACGATATTAATTAATTAAAAGAAATCATATTTCTTAATCTTAAGTTCCTTTACTTCGAACATTCATTTGTTTTCTGTGTTATAAATGATATATGATCCCATATTGAATTTCGGTGTCATATTTCTTTAAAACTAAATATCATGGACGGATATAAAGAAGCATATTTTCCTTCGAAAAATAATTGAAGCTTAATTTTCATTATTCGATATTATTATTACATAAATACAAGAGAAAGAACAAATGTAAAGTTGTCAGAATAGTACCAACAATTCCATTCTCGCTCCAAATACATTAATTTACAAGAGATAAAAAAAGTTTTTTCTTAAATTTGAATTTCGGAAATGGTCATGAATTTTTTTCCCACGAAATAAGCAATTCATTATTGTTCTTATCTTGAAAGGGCTTTATTTGAAAAAAGAAATATAACATTTAGCACAAAAAGGACATCCTACTTTTCAGATGGCATTGAAGAAAAAACTGGCATGAATGGCTTACGGCTGCTTCGTTACACATCGTTTTTTGCTGTTAATTATTCAATGTATCCACCAATCCAAAAAATTTCCACTCACATCAATCACCAATGCATCGAGAATGTCTGTGAGTATGGAAGTGGGGTATAACATCCTTTAATTACACAAGAGACGATAAGCCGATAATGTATATCAGGTACTTCTAATAGCTCTAAAACCGAAAATCCATTAATATCAAGCTTGACGATCGAAGAGGCCAGTTCATGAACGATTTATCAGTTTATAATTCGTGAATGATTAATCAGTCGCAGGGACTAAATGTACTTAAAACCACTCCGTAGAGATTGTACCAACTTGCAAAAATGTTATTGTCTAAAAGTGATTATTCAATGTGATGGTTCATTGAAGTCGAGCAGCGGATTATCAGTTTATAATTCGTGAATGATTAATCAGTCGCAGGGACTAAATGTACTTAAAACCACTCCGTAGAGATTGTACCAACTTGCAAAAATGTTATTGTCTAAAAGTGATTATTCAATGTGATGGTTCATTGAAGTCGAGCAGCGGATTATCAGTTTATAATTCGTGAATGATTAATCAGTCGCAGGGACTAAATATACTTAAAACCACTCCGTAGAGATTGTACCAACTTGCAAAAATGTTATTGTCTAAAAGTGATTATTCAATGTGATGGTTCATTGAAGTCGAGCAGCGGATTATCAGTTTATAATTCGTGAATGATTAATCAGTCGCAGGGACTAAATATACTTAAAACCACTCCGTAGAGATTGTACCAACTTGCAAAAATGTTATTGTCTAAAAGTGATTATTCAATGTGATGGTTCATTGAAGTCGAGCAGCGGATTATCAGTTTATAATTCGTGAATGATTAATCAGTCGCAGGGACTAAATGTACTTAAAACCACTCCGTAGAGATTGTACCAACTTGCAAAAATGTTATTGTCTAAAAGTGATTATTCAATGTGATGGTTCATTGAAGTCGAGCAGCGGATTATCAGTTTATAATTCGTGAATGATTAATCAGTCGCAGGGACTAAATGTACTTAAAACCACTCCGTAGAGATTGTACCAACTTGCAAAAATGTTATTGTCTAAAAGTGATTATTCAATGTGATGGTTCATTGAAGTCGAGCAGCGGATTATCAGTTTATAATTCGTGAATGATTAATCAGTCGCAGGGACTAAATGTACTTAAAACCACTCCGTAGAGATTGTACCAACTTGCAAAAATGTTATTGTCTAAAAGTGATTATTCAATGTGATGGTTCATTGAAGTCGAGCAGTGGATTATCAGTTTATAATTCGTGAATGATTAATCAGTCGCAGGGACTAAATGTACTTAAAACCACTCCGTAGAGATTGTACCAACTTGCAAAAATGTTATTGTCTAAAAGTGATTATTCAATGTGATGGTTCATTGAAGTCGAGCAGCGGATTATCAGTTTATAATTCGTGAATGATTAATCAGTCGCAGGGACTAAATGTACTTAAAACCACTCCGTAGAGATTGTACCAACTTGCAAAAATGTTATTGTCTAAAAGTGATTATTCAATGTGATGGTTCATTGAAGTCGAGCAGCGGATTATCAGTTTATAATTCGTGAATGATTAATCAGTCGCAGGGACTAAATGTACTTAAAACCACTCCGTAGAGATTGTACCAACTTGCAAAAAATGTTATTGTCTAAAAGTGATTATTCAATGTGATGGTTCATTGAAGTCGAGCAGCGGATTATCAGTTTATAATTCGTGAATGATTAATCAGTCGCAGGGACTAAATGTACTTAAAACCACTCCGTAGAGATTGTACCAACTTGCAAAAAATGTTATTGTCTAAAAGTGATTATTCAATGTGTTGGTTCATTGAAGTCGAGCAGCGGATTATCAGTTTATAATTCGTGAATGATTAATCAGTCGCAGGGACTAAATGTACTTAAAACCACTCCGTAGAGATTGTACCAACTTGCAAAAATGTTATTGTCTAAAAGTGATTATTCAATGTGATGGCGGATATTCTTCTTATAAAGATTATGTAATAGACGAATTTATTCCACGCGTCGGCAATAATTTCAGCTCGTTTCTTCATAACATGCATTTGGGTACAGAGTCTGTAATAAATCGTTCGCTTTTGCTAAAAGTCTAATGACTTTTAGAAATTTTAGAAACCTTTTCAATTAAGCGTTGTGCAAATCCATCTTAAGGGATTTGTCCCATTCTTTTTCAAATTCATCTATGATTAATGAACTAAATCTGTGAAAAATAAGTAAGAATTAGAACGTGTGTTTTTTCCCTCCTTTCCTTTTTCTTTTCTTTAAGAAAAAAAAAGAGATTAAAAAAGTATTTTTTAAAACTTGGTTGCTCTGTAATTAAATATGTAATAAATGGTAAAATCTTCTAAGAGGTTAAATGTCTCGATTTTTTTTTTATGTTACGTCACTCAATGTTGTCACTCTAGATCGGCCATGGCCAACCTCATCCACCATGTCAAATTTACTTCAAAAAATATTATTGATGATTTCTTCAAAGATTTTCAGATTATGATTAAAAAGTGTAAAATCATCCAGTTTCAGTTTGATAAAAAAAAGGAAACATTTAAGCACTGGAAAAATATTTTCTATTTTGTTGCCAAAGAGAAGATCAAATAAGATGACAGTCTGGATGCAAGAGTTCTACCTATGCAATATTTTTACCTCCTCGCTATTTATTGCCGAAGAACATGTCCCCTTTTAAAATTGCACCAACGAAAGTATGTGTTATTGGCATGAATATAAAAAACCATTTCATTAACAACTTTTGCCTTTGTCTACTAAAAAAAAAAAAATGAACTAAATATTTATTAATTTTATGTACTCTCACACATAAAAGTCTTCATATACTTTTCTATAATATTATATGTAAGGAAACAATGTGAGTGCTTGAGGACTGGCTGTGCGGGAGTTCAACAATTTTTTTTCCTTGGCAGAAAGTAATTTTAGATGGCTATTTTATAGAACTGATTGATACTCCACAAATTAAGAGAGGCCTGGTGGCCAAGTGGCTAGCGCTCTGGCCTTTGGTATTCCAGGCTTCAGGTTCGAATCCTGGCGGTGGCATGAATGTTTGTGAGTGGTTCGGAATCCACGTTAAGCTGCAGGTCCCAGTTTGTTTAGTCCAAAGTGTGCACAAACCAAACCACAAATTAAGACCCGTTTAAAAGAGAACGAATCCCATTTGCGAACCTATTAAAAACCGGTTTGGCAAATCCCTACCAAATCATGTACCTCGACCGCGCTCCGGCAAGAATCGGTTTTTACCGCACATCAAAGGGACCCCATTTATGACCAGCTGTCACTCACAACCAGAGAAACGTGGATTGTTTTTCGCGGTCAGACGGAGAAACTCGGAGCGCAAGCGAATAAGGATTCGCTCTCGTCTGGATAGCTCTCTAAACTCAGGGGTCTATAATCAGCACCGGGGAATTCTAAGGTTTCTGTGACGAATAATCCTCGGATTTTAGGTAGGAAATTATGGAACTATTCTTAAAAATATAAACTGGTAATAGAATCTGTTAAGATCTACATTTTTTTAATGTATAATTATATGTTTTAAAAAATATAGATGATCTTAACAGATTCTATTCTATGTATAATTATATGTTTAGAAACAAAAACACTTTGAAAATAATAATAAAATTAATTTCATTCATTAACGGTTTTATGAAATTCAGTTGTCACAATTTGCTTTTCATTTTGTTTGTAAAATTCAGTTCATAAAAAAAAATACTTTTTAAATATCTACGAGATTTTTAATAAAATTCTCCATTTTGGGTGTTTAAAACTGATAGTGATAGTTGGAATTCTACACCATTTGTGCAAAACAGTAAGATTTTAATTTGAAACGAAATATTTTCAAATTTAATGTGCTAGAAATAGTTTATTATTTCTTATACATTTATTATTTTACTTAGTTATTTAGTGAAATTGTTTAAATTTTCAGGCTTTTTGCATTGAAATACCGTATTAATGTGAAGTAAATGCTAATGAGGAGAGTCCTTCAATGTAAAAAGAGCAAACTACCAGTAGCTTTGATACACAAATGATTTTAACGAAAAATAAAAACATAAATCTATTATATTGTGAACTACTGCATCATATTAAATGTCAGCTTTATTTATTTCAGAAGTAAACTTAATAAACTCAATAGTCTGTTTCCATCATCTACATTTCAATAAATTATTATCAAAAAAATAAATAGGTAAGTTAAACTTTTTCTAGTAAAATATCCTTCAAAAATGCGTGCGTGAGGGAGGCAAGTTCAAAATACAATCGCTTCTGTCTTCAAACTGTGTAGAAAAACATTTATGATATCAAACCGAAAACATTTATATTTCCATTTTCTCCATCTATTTCCATATCGTTTTTCTGATTTTAAGAAATATATATTGAATTTATATTCTTAATTTATTTGTTAATTTTTTTTTTTTTACTTATAAATTTAATATTCACTTACTTAGGAATATTATATTTAAAAATTAAATTTAATATTACCTCGTAATTCTCTAATATTCATTTTGAAAACTTGTTTTATTATAATTTTGAAAAATGTAAGGGTATTTAGCAAAATCAATAATATATTATTATTGTTTCTAGTATTATTACATTCGCTTTTCTCTTAATAAGAAAAGCATCATTTCATTTAAAAGTTTTTTCCGTTAATATTCCTCTTTCTGATTATTTTTATTTCCATATTTTACATTTTATTAAGATAACGATCTAACTCATTAATTGAATGAAATAAAGAAGATAACTAATTTTTTAACAGTAGAAACTGTTGTTATACGCATTATATATTTGAAAATTTTTTCTTCCCACATCTCTGATCATTTATGAGAAACCAACTCTGTATTTTCAATTTTAATAGATAATTTACAATTTTAGATTAATATTTCTTTATAAAAGATAAAAGGTAGGTTACCATCAGAACTAAAACGTGTTTTCTTATTTTTGTTTCTTCTTTTTATATATTTTAGAAATAAATGGGGTTCTTTTTTTTAAATCATCATTTTGCTATTTTTTTTTTTTTTTTTTTTCCGTGCTTGTCTTTTTAAAATTGACTTCTTCTTAAATTCGAGGTTATTATAAAATGACATTTAAATTTAGTACAAATGCACTACATATAACGAGAAAAAGAAACATTTTAAACTTTGCAAATTTAAATTTTGTTACTAAAACTTGTGTAACTGTATCAACATAACATATAACTGTATCCGTTATATTGCAGGTTTGGATATTACAACTCTTTTTTTCAATTCCTACTATTAGTTCACATTCTCCCTATATATATTTATATATCTTGTTCAAATTTTTAATCGTTCATAAAATACTTTTTATTCATCCACTCAAGTTCAAATACATTTTTTAAACTTGTAGTGGATGACACTTGATGTCAATACAGTTTTTGCAAATAATAAATTTTAAACTTTGAAAATTTAAATTTTGTTACTGAAACTTGTATAACTTTATCAATATAACATATAACTGCATCCGCTATATTGCAGGTTTAGATATTTCACCCCCTTTTTTTTAGTTTAAAAGCCACTTATCCATTAGTTAGTTGGTTACATACATCACTCTTTCAGTATACTGCCTTTTGTTTGTATTCCAACATAACGACTGCATATTCAATTCTAAAATAAAGATAAGAGTCATGAATTAATCAAACTTTATTTTCTATGCTATATAAATTTTTTCACCCGTTACATATTTTAATTGTACAATCCTTGAAAATTTTTTAAATCTAGATTAATTGGGCATGTATGTTATAGTGGGTATCTCAAAGATAGGTATTTCATTCTTATCTTCCATTCTTGCATAGGTCTCTTTTATCCTCTTCTGAAAGTTGATCTGAAATGTTCATACATGCAGCTACTCTTCTTAGGGGTGGTAATGGGGCTTCTGGCTGGCGATTCATTTCATCATTAGCTCTACGATTTTGCCGAGCTCGTCTTATCAGTCTCAACTTCCTTTCGAAATATTGAAAAACAGAGTTTTCACAGCAACTAGTGAGAGAAAAAAGGGATCACATCCATGTATTGATGTAATTTAGTCAATGTTTATTATTTAATCAATCAACCTGCAATGAAACAATAATCTTGCAAAACGTTTAATTGTCGACGCTTATTTTATTAGTCTTTGAATTTCTTCTTTTAAGAATATAATATTCAAACGCAAAATTCAGATTACACTTAAATCTTTGTTTTTTGTTGGCATTTCCTCCTAATCATAGAACAAATCAGCCAGAGCCAGAGTTTAAAAATATTTCTGAATGTTATAGAATTATAGATTCGTTTGACAGAGATCAGGATTACTATTTGTGAAATTTAATCAAATTAAAAATCTATCTATCAGATCTGAGAAAAGAAGAAAGGTTGCCAAAAGGTTCTAGTCAAGAAGAAAGGTTGCTGGAAAAGCAGAATGAAATATTTCCCGTGAAGCCATCGGAACAAATTCTTACTTTACTTAAATTTAAATCTTATATTTATGACAAGATTATTTCTCCCTCAATTTGTAACAATTTCGCCACGTTCTCTCAACCAGCAATTTTTCAAACTAAAAATTTCATCAAGGGTGAAAAAATTAGTGAATGAACTCAGTTTATAAAATATAGATAGCAAAAAAACCCCATAAAAATGTAAAAATTCTTTAAAATCATAAATACCTGCATATAAAAGAAATGTTAATGAAACTTTATTAAACGATTTCTTCATTATTGCATCATGCCAAGAAATTAAAAAAATATAATTAATAAAACTTTATAAACGTACTGAACGCTGACAAAAAAAAATTAATAAATCTTAATTGTAGTCATAGGAGTATTTTTGTTATGTTCCACATCTTAAGCTCATAAAATGATAATTTCACAAATGACCTACTAGAAAAACCAGGAGCTAAAAGGATTTCAAAATGGAAGAAAATACTAAATTATGTATAAAAAATGTACTGAAAAATTCTACCCTGAATTGGGCATTGTTTTTTAACCAGAATTCTAGCTTTTGATGCCAGCACAGACATCCACAATTTCTCGAAGATACAAACATTTAATATGATACCCTAATAGTTAATTCCTAAAGATTTCAATGGTGTACATTGTAATTATTTCTTTAAGGACAATTGAAAATGAAAATATTTTAAAATGTATTGTGATTAACAGCTTATAATAAAAGTTAGAAGACCATGAAATTTGTGAAATGCAAGAGCAACTTTGATACTAAAATTATCTCAAGTTTGAAATAGTTATTCGCAAACGATGTCCATTAAAAAATGTTTTTCAGCCATTTACAACAGAATAGGACGAAAAAATAAGACGAAGAAATAATTCCAGATATAATATTCTATGATTTAGAGAAGATATTTTTGGGCAAAAGCATTTTAATAGATTTCATTTCAGATTTTGTGCTTAGATATCTATATCAAAAAGTCCTTTAGTTAAGGAATGCATATTTTCATTTAAATATGTTTAATTCAGAAATGTAAAAAAAAAAAATTTCATTTAGTAAATTCTCAAAATATTATCTAAAACTGTGAATATTTTCTAATTAATCAAAATTAGTAATTTTTTAAAGAACCTATAAATTACAAAACCTGTCCTTCAATTTGAACAAAAATTGTAAGCTTTAAAATCATCCAAATATATGATAATTTTTAATTTAAATAATTATATCATTATTGAAAAATATTGAATAATATAAAAATTAAAGTAATGAATAAAAATTATCTATTAATTAAATATTAAATCAAAATTATCTAACATTTTACTGAGTAATGAGGTATGTATAGAAATAAACAATTATGAACAATAGGAAAGTTTCATACTCGTGCCAAATTTCACTTGGTTAAAATTAAATTGAATTCATTTGTATTTTCATTAAGTTTAAATACAAATGTATAAGCCATTTTATTGAGTAATGTAGTATGTATAGAAATAAACAATTATGGACAATAGGGAAGTTATATGCTCGTGCCAAATTCCACTTGGATGAAATCAAATCGAATTCATTTGTATTTTCATTAAGTTTACTCAATAAAATGGCTTATACATTTGTATTTAATGTAGTATGTATAGAAATAAACAATTATGAACAATAGGGAAGTTTCATGCTCGTTTCATTAAGTTTACAAATTCCACTTGGATAAAATCAAATCGAATTCATTTGTATTTTCATTAAGTTTACTCAATAAAATGGCTTATACATTTGTATTTAATGTAGTATGTATAGAAATAAACAATTATGAACAATAGGGAAGTTTCATGCTCGTGCCAAATTCCACTTGGATAAAATCAAATCGAATTCATTTGTATTTTCATTAAGTTTACTCAATAAAATGGCTTATACATTTGTATTTAATGTAGTATGTATAGAAATAAACAATTATGAACAATAGGGAAGTTTCATGCTCGTGCCAAATTCCACTTGGGTGAAATCAAATCGAATTCATTTGTATTTTCATTAAGTTTACTCAATAAAATGGCTTATACATTTGTATTTAATGTAGTATGTATAGAAATAAACGATTATGAGCAATAGGGAAGTTTCATGCTCGTGCCAAATTCCATTTGGATAAAATCAAATCAAATTGAATTCATTTGTATTTTCATTAAGTTTAAATACAAATGCCAAATAGTTTTCCTGTTTACTTCAAATAGATACTATTTTTGAATTAAATCGAAGGATTCATCGATTTAGCCTGTATTGCTGTTGGCATATAATTGAAATATTATTCAAAAAAATATTTTTAAATACATACTAGCATAAAATAGATACTAACACAATTAAGCAATATAATAATAAAAATAATAACACAACATTACTAACATTAAATAAAAAATACCAATACACTTGTACGAATAAAAAATGAGTTTCTCTAACAAAAGAAAAACCCATCCGTGCCAAACATAGATTTGCAATAATCCCATTGAGTAATGAATACTTTTATTTAAAATATATTTTTAGTGTCCAGATATTTTGCATGCTATTTTTAAATCAAAACAATTTCTATAATTAAATCAAAGTATTCATTACTTTGAATTTTGTCGTTTCTTTTAAGCGCTATAATGTCGTTGTATAATCCATAATTTCCTAAATATCGTTGTACAATACAAAGAAAACCTTTGAATAAAAATACTGTTTATGCAATAACAGACGCCTATGTTCAGGCAATATCTGGCTTTGAAAAATCACTTTTAGAATTATTTTTTCTACCAATTACAATTATAGTGTCCCCATAGTTGCTTTCAATGCCTTTATCCAATAAGAATTTTATTCTCCTATTAATGTTACTTAGGAAAAAATATTTCATTGAAACCTGAATCTTTGTGTTAGGTTATCATATTATACCAAAAAAAAAAAAAAAAATCATTGAATAAAGCAAATATACCGATAAGTTTTTTTAGAAATAAAAATTAATATACAGAATCAAAAAAAACGAGAAAAGGCAAAGTTTAGAATTTTTTTTGTAATAACAAAATAGCACGTTTTTGCTTATAATTATAGATTAAAAAGGAATTCGATTTTTTCCCCGTTTCATTTTCGTTCAATATTCGTGTGTTCAATGTTCGTGTCAATGTTCGGTGTTAGTTTCACTTTGATAAAGTCACATTTTTTTAAAAAATATTTTTATTAATTTCAAGAGCAATGAGATTATCCAAATATTCTTCACTCCTTTTTTAATATAGGAATTATTTTATAATTTTATAAAAATAAAATTGTTAAATTTTGTAAGCTTTGACACGAACAATTCTTTCTGCTCCGTAATTGTCCTACTATACTACACTCAAATTTCAATACAGAATTAATGAATCACTTTAACATTAAAATGACAACATTATTGAATAAGAATTAAATACACACATGAAACCTTGTTAATTAACGTCAATAGGCGAATCACATTTAAATATATAATAGCTATGTACTTTAAACTTCAGAGCAGGTTCAAATAATATAATATAAAATAAATAATGTAAATGTAAAAGCTTACCATAATAAGATAGTACCTCCAAAAGTCAAGAGGATAATTAGAAGGGTAATAATAAGACCAAGATTGCTTTGAATCACACTTAATGTGCTACTGTTCATGATTGTAGTAACGGGGACAACTACTTCTGGTAAGATGGTGGACATTGTAGCCATTTCAACAACACCGTAAGACAGCAAAACTGTTAAAATGGTGGTCTACTCAAAGGCATCGCTTATATACCTCAGATGGAACAAAAATATTTATCTGTTAGCAGAATTCTGCGAAAATTTAATCGGAACTGAAAGAAAATTCCAAATAAACAAAATATTTAAGCTTAGATCCTGGAGTGTGGCACACTTTTTGAATATCCGAGGAATGAACTAAAAACAATGTTTCTGAATTTCGCACGTGCCACATCAAAATACATTGCTCGCGAAAAGGTAACATATTGAAATTAAGAAACGCATTCACTGAAAAGTTAAGATTGTTTTTTTTTTTTCCAAAATCATCTGGTGAGTTGTGTTATTTTATATTTTTTAATGTTTTTTTATGTACTTTACTGGGTCCTATTACTTTTCAATGTTTTCCTTTTAGAGAAAATCGTCATCCTTATAATAATAATAATAATAATTTTCCATAATTAAATTTCCATAATAATAATAAATTTCCATTTCCATAACTTTCCTTTGTTTATTTAATCTAACCAAAGACAATATTTTTTCAGTTAGATTTTAAATGTTTCATTTTGAAAAATAATAATTACGCTTGCAACCGTTTATACTTCTTGTGTACTCGTTAAACTTTCAAGTAATCCTATATTAAAGTTTAGAATTATTTTGTAACAGCTAATTTTTGCTTATATTTATAGATTAACCAGAAATGCAATCTCTTCCCCCCCCCACACACACACACACTCCGTTTCATTTTCGTTCAATATTTCCCAAATACATTCAGAAAGTAATTCGAATCAAATTCTAATTATAATAAAAGAAACTAAGCTGCTTGGCACTATTTTTCAATTCCTTCTATTAGCTCACACTCTCCCTATATATATATCTTGTTCAAATTTTCAATCGTTCATAAAATACTTTTTATTCATCCTCTCGAGTTCAAATACATTTTTTTTTAACTTGTAGGGGATGACACTGGATGTTAATAGAGTTTTTTCAAATATTAATTCAGTAATTAAATTTAATTAATTAATTTTAGTTTTTTTTAGATTTAAGTTGCATGTATCTACCAATAGATGGCGCCAGATAAAGTTAAAAAAATGAATGAAAATTATTCATAAAGGACATTCTGCAATATAGTGGAAAAAAAATAGGAATTGACATAATTTTTTTTTTTTTTTTTTATATTACTTGTTTTTTTTTTTTTAAAATTGATAAGCACATGAGGGACGAAGGGCTTTCGCCACCCATTAAAAACCAGTTTCACAGAAAATCATGTCTTTGTAGCTCATTACGGAAAGAGTCCAATTCTTCGGCACATCAAAGGACTGTCATTCACAGCCAGATACCACGTGGCTTGCTTCTCGCGGTTAAACGGCAACGATAGGAGTGCCAGGGGGTAACTCGTCTGGGTGGGCCTTTAAATAATATAAACTAAAAATCTGCTTCTATGAGATGTTGTTAAGGTGATTGCTTTGAGAATAATACATATTTTTATATATAAATTTTACAAATTTTAATAATAATAAAAAATATATAATATTAAAAATTTTACAATATGCCAAAAACTGTAATATGGCACTTGAATACTTCTGGTCGGATCCTGTTTAAATTTATAAGCGAATTATTTTTATCTCTTCATTATCATTATCATTTCTGAAACCGTTGGCACAAGTGAAGTTCATCACAATTTAAAGGCAGGTAACCATATACAGGGTGATTATAATTAAAGTCCCACTTTCAAAATGCTGTAAAAAAAGAACCACTCGTCACAATGAGTTCAAATTTGAATTGAAGATACTTGAAAAAGGGGGAAACAGTATGGCTTCAAACAAAAAAAAAATTCCAAAAATAGTTTCACTAATTTTTTCCCATCCAATTTGGTACGACCTTGCCGTGGGGGATGGGCTTTCCACTAACAGCGTCACAACAGTTAAATGACTTGGAAGTCATTTTTCCGTCAAAAAACCGAAACAATCAAGCACATTGAACACTGCAGTTGGTTTTGGTGTAAGGGACAATTCATGCCAAGTACGTTGTAATTTCGATTCAAAGTATCACTGGCAGTCAAATTCACTTTCTTTATGTCGCTTACAGCGCCATCTATTAATATACTTTGGAACTTTTTTTGATGTCGTACTGTTTCCCTCTTCAAGAATCTTCAGTCCAAATTTGGGCTCATTTTGACGGGTAGTTCTTTATTTAACAGCTTTTTTAAAGTGGGATTTTAAATATAACCATCCTGTGCATAACAAAAAAAGTTTATTATGGTTTTTTATTCTACCATACTTTACTAATTGGGCATTACATATTCATTTTGGATCTGCATCGCCGCGGCAATGCTAAAATTTCTAACGGTATGTTGTCAGCAAGGTTGGGCAAAAGCCACTAGTCCCACCAGAGGAATCACCTTAATGTATGATTCCTTAAGGTGATTCCTCTAGTGGATCACCTTAAAGTATTCTCTTTTGGCATGTTAGTGGCCATCAACAGTCGAAAATTTGTCCTTTTCATATTGTTCGTTTCCGATATTAGTTTCTCATTAACTTTTCTTTATTAATTTTATAAAAAATAGAAGTTTTTGAGTATTAAACTACTTATACGGTAATAAATGAATTTCAAATATGTAATGTAGGTATTTTTAACTCATTAAATTAAATAAGAGCGTTATTTGTGAAAATGTTAAAATTCGTCAGAAATCAAATAAATTAGGAGAAGTTCGTCTCAGATTCGATTTACAAAATCTGTAGGCTGGGATGTTCTACTTATGGATTTGAAAGAAAAATCGCTAACTCACCAGTAACGTGGGTATTTGTTCCAAATAATGACTAGATTAAATGATTTATAATTATAACTTTTATACATAATTTTGAATACTTGTGACTGCAGCATAACCGGTCCCTGTTTTGCTCATGGGTAAGGCTAATGCTCATGGGTAAGGCTAATGCTCATGGGTAATGGTCATTTTCCATTTCAGTGATGAACTTCCTCAGCTCATGTGTCTGACATTTGAAAAGTACAACAACATAGCACTATTTGAAAGCAAATTACGTATATTTGCTTTCAAATAGTGCTATGTTGTTGTTGGTTATTTCTTGGGTTTATATTTGCCCAACTCGTGGCTCATTGGTAATGTGCGCAGATAGTGTGCAGATGTTTGAATCCGCTAACGACGTCCCTTGCTGTTGCTGCTTTTACGAGGAGACTTGTAACATGTTTAAAGCATCTTCCATTGATAATCTTACTACCTGGTGATAGTTTTCCTTATTTTCTCCCATTCGACGAGCAAATGTCGTCCTAAAAGTCCCCTTGAAAGGTGATATTCTCATCAATGTCTTAACACACGTTGATGGGCTGTTCATGGCATACATCAGAGCAGCACGAGTTCCACCGACGTCCAACTAAAAAAATGTTACATTTATACAATGTCGGCATCGAATGAAAAGTTACAGAATAATTTCCTTTTAAAAATTGTATTAAAAGGAAAACAATAAAAAAAGTTACAACTTAAGATTTTATAAAATTAACTAATTTTCAATGCTGTTACATTGCAAGCATTGTTAAATAACGCGAGCGAAACTTTAAATAAAAATTCATGCTTCTACAAAAGTGGAAAATGAAATCCTAACACCAAATAGAAACTTTTTTAGAACAATAAATCCCAGTGATATATGTCTAGGTAATATATTTTTCTATTCAAGGTCACAGGTTAAAGAGCCATTTAAAATGTAAAATGATAGTACATTAATAACCGATGTAGTTAGTCTCCGTGATTTTAAATACAAGCATGCAAACACGCATACATTATGTTGTACTGGTACCATATGTCATTTTGTACGATGTAGCGCCATGCCTGTTGTAATTGGTCTATCATACCAGCAAAGTGCTAGTGTAGTGTTAGTGTAATCTAGTGCTAGTGTAGTGTTAGTGTAATCTAGTGCTAGTGTAGTGTTAGTGTAATCTAGTGCTAGTGTAGTGTTTGTGTAATCTAGTGCTAGTGTAGTGTTAGTGTAATCTAGTGCTAGTGTAGTGTTAGTGTAATCTAGTGCTAGTGTAGTGTTAGTGTAATCTAGTGCTAGTGTAGTGTTAGTGTAATCTAGTGCTAGTGTAGTGTTAGTGTAATCTAGTGCTAGTGTAGTGTTAGTGTAATCTAGTGCTAGTGTAATAGGGCTAATAGGGCTTTTCCCAATATTGCAGAAAGACTTGCAGGGATGCATTCACTGTGCATGATAGTTGGCAACCGTGACCACGGCAAGGTACTGTCTCACGAAAGTAGATTCAGCCCCACACGGGCCATTACTAAAAGGAACTAGCGCTGTATTCGTCGCATGCTATTAAGGGCATCGTAGTGTATATACACAAGAAATTCGAACTTCTATTGGTACGAGAGTGATACCGTAAACGATAACAAATAGATTACTTGAGGGACAACTCCGAGCCTGATGTTCAGAAGAGTTCATGACCAGAACTACGCCACTACCTGAGAATTCAGTGGTATCAAGCTAGTAGAACTCATTAGAGAGCGGAATGAAGATCTGTTACGTTCTTAGGTGAGAGCCGTTTATGTCTTGATGATAATGATAGTGGCATGCTAATTAGAAGAAGGCCAGTTGATCTCTCGAAGCCAATCTGCCATCGTCGTAGATACACTGATCATACGCTAGGAATTATATTCAATGATTCCTAGGAGCAATTTTCTTATGACAGCAGAAGCACTCTCGTCATTATCCCATGCATCTTGACAGCAAACCTTCACGCTGGACTAGTGATTGAACTGATTGTGCTGCAATGTTTAATCACTATTCCAGAGGGCCTTTTTTTCAGCAGGAGAACGCTCGTTCCCATATCGCTGCTTTTATTCAATTTGCTCTACATTTTGCCTGGGTATGAGAAACTTAACCATATCTTTCTCTCATCGAACATGAATGGGATATTACTGGACAACAAATCCAGTGTCATTCACAACCAGAACGGACCGTTGCTGGTTTGACTGATCAAGTGTAACAGGCATGGAATTCCATCCCACAAAATAATATATGGAACTTGTACGACACAATAGATACGCATACCTGTGAGATACACTACAAGTACACCATTTCATATTTTAAATGCCTCTTCTCGTGCATACTTTAAATTGTGTTCTTGAAACTTGAATTAAATAAACATGTTGCTTAGAAAAATTCTTTGATTAAATTTCATTTCTCTATACTAATTTCTTTTTGGTATTGAGATTTCATTTTCCTCTAGTATATAGTGATAATAAAAGAAGGCCATGTAACACGAACTATACTAAATAACCAGTAAGTATACTGAAGGGCCATGCAACATTATTTACTTGGCAGTCTTTCACTTTCAGTATGTTAATGTGATTATAAAAATTTATTTTCATGGGATATTAGAGTTGCAGTCAATACGAGTATCATTATAGAAAACATTTTACTGGTGTTTATTACGCCATTTAATTTCATGCTTCACGAATATTGTAAGAAAATAATCAATATCATTAAATGAATTCTTAAACTGCGCATATTTTTAAAAATTCCAAAAATGTACGTGATTATACCTTTACAATTTCCGATTTAAAAGCAAACTCGAAACAAGGAACTTTACTTTAGTCTTCAAAAGAAAGACAAAACTATTACAAAACCATTACTAAATTTTTGTATTTAGTTACAAATTTTAAAATTATTTTTAACTTTTCAGGTACAAGAGATCAACAGTATATTAAAAGAAGCCGTTTTCATTAAATAATAATTTTAAAATTAAATTGAATCGAGAATATTAGGATAAAATTTGGTAATTTTAAACCGAAATAATAATTTTTTTTAATAAGTTAACTTTAAAGAAATTATTTTTATAAATTGTGTGCATACAATCAAAATCTGTAAATAGAGAAACATACCTTATTTAACGTTTTAGTTTTACTTTCCAACCATCAATCGGAACAAAAAAAAATTATTAGAAAAGTTTTTCAAATATGAATTTCCAATTCCCTAATTTTTTTACAATTATTTCGAAAATTAACAGTTAAATAGCTTTTTTTTTAATCAGAAATTAAGGTGCTTTACAACACTATACGATTGCATTAAGTTAGTAATAGAATATAAAAAATTGACATTTTCTATTTTATCAAAACTAAAAATGTTTTTTAGGAAAATATTACATAAAATCCATACTTTATATTTTATTAAAATTCATGAATTTTTTCTTTCTAACCCTTTATTGAATGTTGACCACCGAAAATAATGCGCAACATTTTTTTATTTTCTATGAAAATGGTGCTCAAGTTCATGCTAATATGTTATTGTAAATACTCCACTTTAAAGTAAACACTAGATTTAAAAGAATTAAAAACAAGGATATTTTTTCAGAAAACAATTTTCATGGAAATGTTTTCAGGTCTTTGACCTCACATAATAGATCATTGACATCATAGATCATTGACATAATAGATCATTTTTTATTTACCATTAACTCAAGTGAGTTAATGGTAAATAAAAAATAGAAATGCGTACTTGAACGTTAGTAATTTTTTTGGAGATGGGGGAAATTATACCAAATGGCAAAACCCGATTTAAAGCATTCTAAAGCGCGAGATTTTTATTTAAAATATTATTTAAATTTTGTCACGAAATATCTAAACAAGAAGACAAATAAAAATATCTTTGAGCAAAGTTTTTAAATTTTAATACTTCCCGCCTCGTGGCTCAATGTTAACGGGCACAGCTAACGTGTAGGAGGGTTGAGTTTCGAATTCCTCCGTTGCAATCACAGCTTTCGAAAAACTGGAAAAGCTGTTAAAAGCTTACGTAAGCGTCTAGTTTAAACAATCAAGTTACCTGGTGGGAGTTTTCGTATTTTCTTAATTACGACACACATACATAAATGTTATTCCGAGAAGTTAATTTCTCCCTTCATTGTCCTTCGATGGGAATCGAAAAAAAAAGTTTATCGAGCCAAGATAAAATTTTAAAAACACTATACAAGTATTAAAATTTAATTATGTTAATGAGATGAATGAAATTGCGATTTCATTTTTAAAAGTTCCTTATATTATTGAGGTTCGAAGTGAGATGTACTGATTCTAAGGAACGAGGCTAAATGCTCATCTGTCAGTCTACTTCTGAAATAATTCTTTCTAATGCTCATAGTTGAAAACACTTGTTCACATATATAAGATGAAGCAAACATAGCACTGATTTGCTGGGCGTCAGATATTAAATTTGGGAAACTTACTTTCGATAATGATTTGTAAAAAATCTAACTTTGGCATATTTAGAAACAACTGCTTGAGATGATTGTTAGATTGCAACTCAATTAATTCAACCTGCAAATCTGGCCTCACTGCTTCACAATTTACGTTGAAAGGCATGGTAAAAATATCCATATAGAGAAAGTAAAAGATCATCAGTCATTTCAAAAAAAGGAGGAAAAAAATAATATTTAATCAAAGTAGAAAAGGAGATGGATATATAATATATAAATAGATGTTTCTTTTAGTTTGCCTCGGACCGGCAAATTAAAATTCTATCCCCGGGCTATTCTATTTAGAACCTTCCGCCGGGCCGGAGTTTGCCCTGGGTTATACATAAGCGAAACACAGTGTACGAAACAAAGAATAAAATCTTTTTAAATTATAGTTATAGATATATTGTAAGTGGTAATATGGAACATTCTCGTTTTGAAATAGTGAACTCTTAGGCAGGGATGTTGTTGAAGCTTGAAATACTTGAAAGTATTTAAAAATATAGATTTCCTTTGAACAAATCCAGTAGGTTTAGTATCAGAGCCTTAATGAATAATGGAACTTTTTATCAAATAAATCATTTTCAACGACGATTTTCGGTTTTGACATTTCTAATAGTGCACATGTTAGATGCGTGCGTAATTAAAAAGTGAGTGCCATAATGCAATAAAAAATAGAAATTTTTTTAAAAAGGCATGCATAGTATTTAGGGAATTAATAACAGATTTAAACACAGGATTTTATGTTCTCTTTAACTAAGATTAATTTCTTATTCCTAGATTATTAATTAATCTAATTAACGCGATCGAAACAAATTTGCTAAAGTCAATTTATCATAATATTCACGGGATAAATTCTGAGATTAGACATGTATTTACTATGTATTGAACCTGCCAAAGTAATACAAAACATATTTCTTTACGTGCTGCTAAATTAAATATTAAAACGATAATAAATACTGTCAGAAAATAAACTACGTTTTAATTAAAGCCTGAAAAATTTTCTCAAACTTGCTTGCAAAACGTATGAAAAGATTAAATCTTGAATTGGTGAATTCTAAAAAAAGAAATTGCTTCACAGAAAAATAATTAAAAATTGTAAAAAAGAAGAAAAAAATAACGTGAAAGACAACAAAAAGTGCGAAAAATTTCAGTTTTTCCAGAAAAGTACTTTCATTAAGAAAATACTTTTCTCGTCTTTGGTATTGTTTGCTTAATACTTGTGAAATGAGTATTTCGACAAATATTAAGGCACTGCCATTAATGCGATTTTCAACAATTACAACTTTAAAGACAGAATTTATTGTTGAGTATTACGCAAAACAGCACTTATGCCAGCATTTCACATTTGTTCCAAAAAACTTGTTTGCTGCAGTGACCAAAATGAAGAGAAATTTTTAGTATAAAAAGTTTTGCTCTCTACGCTATTACGGTTGAGAAGATTACATGGCAAACAAGCAATGAAGTCGTTACTCTTTAACACTTTTTTTATAGATCACTTTACGTAATGGGACAAATATACCACTAAAAGTGTTAAAGATGATATTTTCCTACACTTCAGTTGAAAACATTCTTCATTTTGGTGTATTTAAGGCAAATAAAATAAAAACACAGAGTAAAAAAAAGAAAAAAAATTCTTCCGATTTACTTAGAATTTGTTGAATTAAAACTTCTAATCTAAGAAATAATATTTTTCAAGATATATCAATGTTTTCTTTTTGTAAATGTTATATTCAGTTAACTGAAATTCTGCAACTACTAATAAATTTCTTATTTAAAAGCATAACAAAAAGATGAGAATTTTGAACATTTTAATGCGTCATGCATTTCCAGAATTCTTATATTTTGTGTATATCTATATAAAGACAAACACACACACACACACACATATATATATATATATATATTCATGTGTGTATACGAGTTGTTTGCAAGTTACGCATAAATTGTGACAGAATTTTTTCTCACATAATATTTGTCTATGAACCATACTTCGGTGAGGCATAGTTTTCTATTGTGCGAAAAAAGTATGACGACCCATCAGGTATACGGAAAATGAACTTTTAATAGAGACAGAAACGACAGTATTTGCATGTGACATAAAATTTGCATAGGAAATGCTCAAATTAATCCCCGTATACATCGACACATGCATGAGGTGATACATCGAGTACAGTGAAAATCGATCTGTACACCATCTAAATCTTGTGTCCTCTAAAGCGAGCAACTAAATCTCATTTTATAGTAACTAGGGCTCAACATAATGATTTCTACAGATGCCCGTATAATAAAAGGTCCAAAGGAGTTTATATCTCTTGAAAGTGGTTCTCTCACAACAGCAACCCTTACATCTCCTCCCGTCCAATCCAACGATCTGGGTATTACATATCTATTAATAACCACGTACAGATGAGCAGAAGTGCGTCTTTGTCCATAGGCCATGTATTACAAATAAAAGTATTGTATCCAGAAAAATCAATTTGTACATCATGGATAATTACCAAGTAGGATTGTGTAAATTTTAATGTAACTGGTAATTTAACTAAGTTGATTAACATTTGAACGTTGACGTCATTTAGCCAAAGTTGGTTGACTAAATGAAGAATTAACGGTTACTTTTAGCAATGGTATTCTATCTCAAAGCTAAATGGTACTGGAAGTAGGCTACTTTTAAGACCAGTTGAATACACTCTTTAGATAAAAAAGGTTTTATATTAGAAGTAGATCTTAGCAATAATTTAAATATGTTTCATGGCCACGCGATAGGTAGAGCTATGAGTAGCCCGACTTTAGCGCTCGTTGATTCGGATAAAAAGGTTTTATATTAGCAACTGTGACAACTCAAGTCACCGGTATTTGATAATCCATACAAAAGGGAAACCATAACGAGTATCTTCTCTATCCGATGGGGCAATTCATCAGATTGGAAATGAATTTGGCAGAGGTAAGACCTCATTTGGAATCGATATAGACAGATTTGAATGTTACGTTATAAATGGATAATAGATTTTTATAGATTTATGAGTGAGTTATTGTTTAAATAAAATAATGAAAAGGTTAAAGTGGAGTCATGTTTGAAAGGATGGTATATAAACACGCAACTTGGCCAATGAAAATTATCACAGCATCTGATTTAACGCCTGTTCTACAGGGAAATATTGATTAGCGTATCACCCAGAGTTGCGTTAAATTGGCACTCCAGATAAATTCAATTCTCGCGGTTGCATTATTTTTTTAATACCGTATAAATTTAACATATTTAAAACTTAAGCATTATTTTTCAACTCCATGATATATTAAACATTTCTATTGCTTGATAGGTATTATTCATTGGAGGGTTTTGTATTTTATTATCACAATGAATATTTTGCAAATGAGATTGATCTGTCTCCTAAAGATATAAAAGGTTGTGATAATATCATATAAGATATGATGTTATATAATACAAATATTTTTTCTTAATTCCGAGCAATGGGAATCTTTTATGTTAATAAAAACACTGGACAAAAAAATTTCTTCTGAAAAAAAAGAGTGTTATTCTTAACGTAGAATATATTTTATAGATAGAACAACAAATCAATTTTTTACACAAAAATTTATGATCGCCATCTTTATAGAAACGCATTTCAAAAAAAATTATTAATATTTAAGTTTTTTAAAAAATTTATGTATTCAAAACTAAATTTGTTTTATCAATCCTTTTTTAAAGAGTTTCTATAAACTTTTATAATGATAAATAAGTATTTTATTAATCAACATATTCATTGTGATTAAAAATCTCTAACAACAAATCTTTTCTAAAAATAACATTTGGTTTTTATAAAGGTTTAAAAAAAGAAATAAAATCAAAATAAGCTTATTGAATTGCTTAGTCAACGTATATTGAATTAGATAATTTAATTTTCTGCAGATGAAAAAAAAAAGTGTAATTATTGATACAAAAATTATAATACCAAAATGTAACCTTTGTAGGTCTCCCGATAAATATATTCATGTTATTCCTATCAACACAATTGGTTGTATGATATCCATGTACATAATTTAACCACGCATTAAAAAATTAAGTGTGTTAAGTTTAACAATTAAAATAAAACTTAATTTACATTAGCATTAACAGTTTACACTTTTAACGAAAATTAGCAGTTTATCCCATCTCTATTGCCAAGTATGAATGTCCCATGAACAATTGAGGCAGCAGATACTATCCAACAATGAGATTATCCAGTATTTCGGTCGACACATTTAAACACCAGACGATCAGATGTAAAAGCATACATCACAATATTTGAGCAGAGAGTTGATGATTTTTGATAATTTCAAGCAATGACAGCTTTCATTTCCATAGCAGCCATGTACCTATCGTCCATTTCTTTTTAAATTGTTCCCCTTTCGCAAACCTTGATCTACAATGCATCCTACAGCTATGATTCCTTAAGCATTTTTTATATACTCCGAGTTACGACTCTCACGCTGCAGAATTTATGCGATATCGTCCGAACACCCTGCATATACATACACATATATAGGACAAAACCTACAGAAGATGTAATAACACAAGACAAAAAAGGACTGGGTAAGGAAATTTAAAAAATGGAAATCGATTATTTACTAAGCACAGATTTATCGTCCAGGAGTTCTAAATAATTTTGGTTGCAATAATTATGTTTTCTGAATTCGATTGATACGAAATTCACTATATATGCCATTGAAAAGCAATGAATCTAAAATATTTTAATAGTCTAATATTTAAAATAATACAATAATTTGTTCGACAAGTGTTATGTGATAAAATTAATAAGATTAGAGTTGAATATTATTTTAACACAGCACATGACTGATAGCAACACGACATTATGTAGTCTTATTGTAAGACACGTTTTTAAAAATTTATACAACGGTTTTAAAAATTTTATAAAGTAATAATTTACAGATTCAAAACTGAATCAAAAATAAGGTAAGCAGATAAATTACTATACCTTTGATTCAGTTTATTAATAAATAATGCAATGTGTTAAAATATATATCTCATTATTAAAATTAAAGTTTAAAAAAATTTAAAAATCAAATTGATTAATTTTATAAATTTACTAACCCTTTTTAAAAAATTTGTGTGCAAAAACTACTTGCAACGGTCTATAGTGGAAAATTTCAGGTATTCCGTAACAAGTGTTATTAAAGAGATGGATATTTATTAGAGTATTTTATATTAGAGTATGAAGTAATTAATCATTATCTGCAATGTTCAGAAAAAAAATAATCGGCTTGTGATAACTGAAGTATGAAATGGAAGCTCTACTACTTTCTACGTAAAGCAAGTTAAATTTATTATAGATGAAATTAAAAGTTATTTCATAAGGATGTACTAATACAGTCATAGTTTTACTCTTTTGATATGTATTACCTTGCTTCGCATAACGATTTCTGCAGTAGCAGCTGAGTTTGAGATGGCCAGCGTTAGAAAATTATTATTATTTTTTAATTTTAAAATTAATTTGTGCTGTTGCTTTTCATTCATTTGATATGGCCTTACAAATTAACAAGTGAATGGCATGTGGGTGGAATGGTGTGAAGTATTACAAGTCGTCTGAGTGGATGAGAGGTCTTTGTAATGTAAGGGTTTTTTTTTATTTCAATTTATTTATTATTTCTTTGAAAAGGAGGGTTCCACTAATTGGAAAAATTAGGTGGACAAACTAGGAATACAGTTCAGTAAATCATTAGTAATAATTCGTTTTCTTTTTATTTAAAAACCACGGTGGTCATTTTATTCGTTTACCTGGCGATTCGGCTCAAAAAACACATAATTCTATATCTCTACTATAATCAGATTTAAATGTGAATAGGATCGCTGTTTTAAATTAAATTCATTGTGAAATTAGTTAAACCAACAAGAACAATCAACAACTACAGCATGTTGATGCAATCATTATTCTGCTGAAACTGAACAATTCCCACTCTATCAATAGAAGATGAAAATGACAACCTGCGTACATGGAAGCGCACGAAATGAGCAAAATAGCCCCGCCCATTTTTCGTACCTAAAACGGTTGCCGTACTTCCTGTCTCGACACATGCAAGAAAGTTTAACTTCAAAATGATTGCAATGTTGCATTAAATTTAAATCTTCTGGAATGGGTACCCATGGTCAAGATCGTATTACCCGCTCTATAAAAGAAGATAGTACCGTCTTAAGTCAATGGGAATACCTTGTTTACCAGTTGACGCACTGAAGAAAATATACATAAAAATTAATTCCTCGACGAATATTCAATATCCTAGTTATAATCTACACAAACTTTAAGTATTACAAATATCAGTTATGTAAAGTTCATGATCTCTAATTGGTAGTATTCGTTCCCACTGTGTTCTAATAATCGGTTCGCCTTTATAATAAGTGGTCGACAGGGACGATTGTGTTCCGAGAATTACGAAAAATGGATGACACTAGTTCCGAAAATTTCATGTTACAAAGCCGAATATTTTTTGTTTCCTATTCGAAAATCTATATTTTCGAAAAAAAAATTTTTTTTTCTTTTTTATCTCTGAAATAAATGTTTAAAAATACACGTTAATGTAAGATAAGATTAAAAAATATACTAAATGTAAGATGGTTTTCCTAGACAAATTTTATATTGCAATTCTCCTAAAAAGGCGGCTTGGGAAGCTATAATTTATGTCACGTACAGTTTCAGAGAATTAGTGTTACCCACATTCATACCTAACAGATCGTCTCCCCAAAAAAGAATTTTCTTTTTGATGAATGATTGAGAATTTTAAGTGATAAGTACTCCAAATAGTACAACACTAATAATCACTTTAATCAAGTGCATGTAGAAATTCATTCTAAGTGAATCTGGGGGTCCGCTTTTGACTCACGGGACTGTTTATTCATTTGTAAGGTACATTACACAATCAATACAACTCTCAGTTACAGACATACAGTCGAATTCCTGCTCAATAAAACAGAAAACGAGACAGTTCTGTGCCGCCATCCAGTGCCCTGTACAAATAATTGCATTTAGGTCCCTTAATTAATTAGGTTTGATAAACATTACAATAGATTTCTTAATAAGATTGATTTTACTTCTGGCTTACATTTCAGCAGATTCATTAATTATATCATCAATATGAATATTTATGAATAGTGAATGATAATGTGTAGTGCATTCTAGAAATGAATAGTGCATAGGGATATATAATGAATAGTGCATTCTATTGAAATAATAGAAAGATTGGATAGGCGTTCTTGTCCGATAGCTGACCTTAAATAATTTTTTATTTGTTTAAACTTGCTAACATTTATCTCATATGAAGCAATAGAAGAATTAGAAATATTCGAAGAATGGTATTGGTATTTAGGTAAGTCTCAATTACGCCAGTGTCATGAATCAGATATATACTATAATAATGAAGAGCTTGAAGATAGATCGTATTCCTCAGAGATTAAGTTTCTATATTTGTGTAAGTGTCATTACTTTAAATTTCACAGGAAAATTCGTACTTATTTAAATCTTTGCTATATTTAATAACGAGATCTGTAATACTCATGTATTATAAAAAAAAGAGCCATAGAGAAAGCAAGAATCGTCCCAAATAGTTTTCCTTTTATGATAGCGCCAATCTATTTCCTTTTATGATAGCGACAGTAAAGTGTCAAGAAAACTGAAAATTTGTATTTTTAATCATTCTTCGAGTTGTCGGTTTAAATCATTCTTCGTCTGGTGTTTCATCTATTTCCATTATCTTAACTTTACTCTTTAGTTTATTACGAAATTCCTCCTCTGTATCTATTTCTTCAACCAAGTTTTATACTTCCTTGAAAATTTTGTTCTATTGACAGATGTAATGCTTGTCGATCGATGCGAGTTTTATTCCACATAGAAACTACAGAGAAATGTATTATTAATTTGAAAATCAAACTTTCTGCATTCGATAAAGCTTCCAGCAAATGCTCATTACTTCAGGTTATTGGGAATCTAACGCTTTTATTACACTGGCGTTTGATGGATACCTTATAACAGAAAAACTTTTAAGTAATCATTTTTGGCACTTCATTAATTAAATCATGTCTGAAGTTGTCGAGGCAGCGTAGCTGATTATGAGCTGGTATACTAGTATATATTGCTAAATTATTCATTTCCAAGTTACGTGAACGTATTCCATTATATTTGTCAGTCATATTGGCAACATTTTCAAATTCTTGTCCACTACAATCCTAAATTTCCAATTTATTAACTTGTAGTTTATTCAAAATTTCAGTCGATATACCTTCTCTCCGTTATTATTATTTCATTTTGAATAGTGGGTGAGAAATAAGAAACTGGACCTTTTTATGCTTTCCATTATGTTCCTATAAAGCATTAATATAATGGCTAGCAAATCCAATCAAATTTTTAAAAATGCCCCAATTTGAATCTTCAATAATTTCATTTCAACTTCTCGTAGCAATATTATTTTTGGCACAGAATAAAATAGCATCCAATATTATTTCCAATATTTCAGCCCATATCATTTTACGTTTGTTAAATAAATTAATTATACAATCATTAATTGCATTTCCTGATTTTCGATTCTTCTCCGTCACTTCACATTTCCCATACGAATTTCGGTGTTAACCCAATGAAGATCCCCCAATCAAGAAATCCTTTTTGTGGGTCTGAAAGATTACGCAATTTGTGTCCAAAAAGCATGCAAGGAAAGTAAAGTACTGTATTTTGTTTAATAGAATATAAAGTTCATTTTCTTTTATCAATTGCTTCATTATTTTAACATAAAACCAATGCTTAATAAATTTTCGCCCTACAGCGTCGGCTTTCAACGTGTTAAAAGTTAATGTTGTTGCCTTGATGTTTACTATGTGTGACGATAGGACGGGAAACTTATTTATAGAATTATAAATTTATTTGTTATAGTAGTTCAGGAATTGTGATCGTTGTAATTTAGCAGTATTTCTTCTGGAAAAGTGGAACACATATTTTGTACTGTATTATAGATTTGTGAAATAGTACTTTCTGTAGAGTTGTCCTCTTTTGAGTTATTATGATACCTCCGCAGTAAAATATTTTTTGACATAAATATAATATCTATCTATCATAATATCTTTTGTACATAAATACTGGCAATTATAAAATAATAAAAATGACGGGTTTTTTTCTTTTTAAATTTTTGATTCTTTCATCCAATAAATTTTTAAATGGATTATGGTCACGCCATGTTGGTTAATATGCTAATATTAAGCTTAATTAATCATATTTTATTATTTTTGATTGATCAAAATAATTGAACCATGTTGGTCCTAATATTCCTTTTATATATAAGGTTATGCTTATATAATTCAGGGATTATATATGGAAGGTCATACATTTTAATCCATTTGTATTAAAACTGAAATTAAAGATAGTTAAGACTCCTTTCAAATAATCAAAAATATAGGTAGTTTCCAAAAAGTTATTCTCTTTGGGATTAGGTTTCTTTTTTTTCAATAAAATATTTCTTTAAAAGTATTTCAGAATTTATTACCTATCTTCAAAACAAATTGTTAACAAATATAATGCATATATAATGAGTTACAAAAATATTCCATCAGTTTACATGTTTTATAAATGTAACTAATTAAAAAATTTTAAAGAGTAAGTAAACTTCCTCTTATTATTTATAACTTCAGGCTACAACTGTGAAATATCAAAGTAAATAAATAAAGGAACATGATATCTATGAACCATAGTGCTACTGAAAGCCCCATAAAAACATTCTGCAATTTGTCTTTTAAAAAAAACAATGCAATTATAACTTTTATGTGATCATTACAATCATTTGTATATTTTCTTCTTATTTCATATTTTTATTACAAATCCTTTTTTTTTTTTTTTTTTTTTTTTTTTGTGGGAAATCCAGATAATTTTTTATTTAAATCATTTTTATAGGGCAGATTTCTTAGTAATTCTTTTTGTTGTTGTTGTTGTTGTTAAATTAATAGTTTATGCATTAGAATTCTTTTAGAAAATTGTTTTCTTGCTGATTCAAATTTGGTAACACGATTCTTTGTTAATGAGAAAAACTTCATTAACAAAGAATTAAGAGAATTCTTCAGAGTGTTTATTTTTTGACAGTTTGAAATGCAAATTATGTAAGCAAATTTAATTTTACCAACAAAGAAGAAACCCTAATAAAATCAGATAAAAAGCATCAAATTATAATTTATATTTGTTTTATCTCGTAATCTATTTGCTAAATAATTACCAACAACTAAAAATAGGTGCATTATATATAACTGTTAGAAATGAAAAATCTAATATTTTTATTCCGCTGACAATTAGCCTTCCAGTAACTATAATTTTTTTTAACTTAATTCGTAGAATTTTTATAATGGCAACAGTGTTCATAATCTCGGGAAGGTAAACAGTCTTATAAGTGATTTCACATTTGATAAAAATGTTATGTTGCAACTTTTATCAAAATAAACAATCATAAACAACTTGGGACTATTTATGGTATTTATCTGTAAGTAATATGAAATTCATTTTCAGAAAACTGTGATTGAACATCTCTGTAATCATTAAAGAATGAAATCAAAACTTTTTGTAAATTATCTAGAATAATGGTTTTTAAAATACAGATCATTTTATTGTTTAGAATAAATAAATTTTGTTGTATTGATGTAATAAAACAAAAAAAAGTTCCTTAAGCCAAGGCATTAGATTAACAGGGAAATGCTTAAATTTGGTTTTTTTCCCCATAGGCATGTCAAATATAAATGTCTCAAAAGATAATTATTCACCAGCAAACACTCTCTATAAGACTTAAATATGAACAAATTTAGCCTTAAAGAGAATATCAACTAGTTGTAATACCTAAAAACATATTTAAAAAATGCACAAAATAGGACAGTTATGAAGAAGCTTTTTCATGTTAATAAAGTATTTATATATATCAAAGCAATTCCAGCTATTACTAAAAAATAAATCCAAAATCCCCTCATTACTTATTTCGACTAGATAAGATGAGCTGTAATTAGAATAATATAAATAAATGCATAATTATTAATTTATAAAAATGTGATAAAAAATTAATGAAACGATGAATAATTTACAACACAATACCTTACAATTTTTTCAATTAACAATTTAAGTTACTAAATTTAATATATTTATTAGAATTATTTAGATAATCAATTTGCAAATGAATAATTTAAAAACTACTTGCTAATAGCTGGTGTAAATAACTAAGTCTAAATCGATTAATCAAATTTCGATCAATGATTAGAACATCATACACAAACAGTATATTTTAAAATACTAAATGTATAAAAATAACAAAAACAGTATTGTTACGTCGAAACCCAGGTCCCCCTGCTTAGGGGAGGTCAACGCCCTATGCCCTGTGGGGGTGTCTGGGAGGGGAGAGAAAGAATGTAAGCGTCAGTTGAACTTGTGTAACCAACGAGAAAGATTGCGTGTTCATCTTCGAGTTTGATGACTGCCTAAATAAAGGAGATTAATTATTATTATCTGCGTATGTGTCGAATATTCTATGAGTTTATTTTTGTATTATTGAGCTATCGAACTAGTATACCAAGTACCAGTAATGCCAAGAAGGTAAGCTAAAACCAACCGGGGAAATTCCCCGTTCTTTCCGAATCCGAAAACCATCTTACATTCCTACTTTCAAAAGGTACAATATTTTTATTGAACACATTTATTTTTTCATTATTGGAATGTCGTTTTACATTCACAAGGCATACAACTTTGGAATGATATTTATAGAATTCGGATAATTTATATTCTTAAATAGTTTAATTTTTATTTTTCTGCTGAAATTAAATTTCTTGAATAATATGTTTATTTTAGTTCATTTTGACGTTTAAGATACTATTCTTGAGTAATATATACATCCTATGTTTAAATAAATAAAGCAATTATTTCACATTCAATTAAGGTTTCTAACCAAAATTTAGTAGAAATTTCCGTTTGCAGTTTTATTGTGTTATTGAACTAACTATTTTTATTCTCATATACAAACATATTAGAATAATAATGGTATAGACATTAGTGCTATAAATAAATCTGTTAATTGTAGGTCGAAAATCATTAAAAGAAAAACGGGTGTTATAAATATTTCTCAAAGTGTGTGTGTGTCCGCCTATGCACGGTCTCAATTTACATCCAAATTTCACCAGAAGATTCAGGGATACTTCTAATACAAAACTAGATAAAATGAAAAAAAATTTCGGAATTAGATCAATGTTCGTTAAGAAATTACCCAATTACATTTTACGTTTATTTGGAGACTTTTTGTGGTTGAAGCTATTTTTTACGTTATCGTATCGCTTCATAGAGGCCGACATAAAATAAATAAAAACATACATACCGATGAATTGCAACCGCAAAATTTTTGTTTAAGAAAAAAAAATTTGCTTTGCTATTTTACCAAGAAAAATGTCGCTGCTTAATCCGACTCTTATACTCCCGAAGAAGTCGCCAATGTTGCAGCCCGAAGTGTATAGCCAATTCTTTAAGTTGGCGTAGTTCAAGTAATTCTCCACTGGATATTCGAAATTTGATAGCCATAAGGGTGAATTTAGGAGGGAAGATATAGTATGGGGGGAAAAAAGTATTTATAGGATTATTTGATCAGGTTGTAAAAAGTTTGTTGTTCGTTGAACTTTACACTAGTTTTTATTATTAAATACGCAATGCCATCTTAGAAAAGAACTTCAATCCGGCCAGAAACCGTAAGCTTGGTTCAGAAGGTCCGTGAGTTTGGATGAGAAAACAATATTGTTAATGTGCATTAATTGGCTTTGGTTAATATTCACCTAAGCCAACTTGTAGCAATGTAATTTGAATGATTATGGCATTTATAATGAATTATATTATTATGTAATGTTTCTAAGAAAGAGCTGAAACGTTTTTACTGAATCAAATTTCTTAAAATTAAATATTTAAATTATAATAAAAACCATTATTTCACGTATTTAAAAATATAATTGTGAGAAAGGGTTTCATTACCTTTATTTTACTTGCAAAAAAAACATTTAGTATTTTGAACAAGAAAATAATTCCTTATGAATTGTAAATTATCTTTCATATATCAATTGACACCGAAAAAACTACCTTCTGCAACTGAAATTTTATGTTTTAAGCAACTAAGTTACATTTAAAATGATTGTACGTTAAGATGGGTATTATAAAGCATTCTTCAATCAGAAGAATTGAATGTTGTCTATTTAATCAAGATATTCAAAAACAAGGGACTGACAGGTGTTAGTTAATCTACCATAAAATGAAATAAGTTTCAAACTATACTAAAACCACTTCAAGATTCTACATAAAACTCAAGTTAATTATTAGCATTTGGTTTTATAGAGGTCAAGAATCCAACAAGTGGGTCGAGTCGACCTCAGCGGAAAATGTGTGTCTATAATAAGAGTCTGATAAATCTATAAAGCCAGAAAATTTTTCCATTGGATTAGATGAAGCAAATGTGAACTCTCAGATATATTTCAAATTATGTGGGTGTACCAAATTCCCAGTTTACATATTAATAAAAGTTACTTTTTTTTTTTTAAAGTTATAACTCATGGTTTTTACAATAAATTTTAAATTATAAAAGTTAAACGCTGATAACGGGAAAATAGCAAATGTCTTGAATTAAATAAATTCTTCAACAGATAAAATTATTGAAGAAAAAAGTTGTTTAAGTAAAGAATTATACTGTATATTATAAACACAATTTCCACTAAATATATGACCCGGATATTTTTATTATAACAAATACATAAAATATCTTAACATAACTACTAATTCAATATGATGTAATAAATACTTGATATAAAATGTATTTATATATTACAAAAGTGTATTTATAACTTAAAATAATGACAAACTGAAAACCTACAATTAATTTGAAATTGATAGCTAGCCAACCATTCTATATTTCAGAAACCTACAATTAGAAATTGCATTTCATTCTAGAGGTCCATAATTATGTAGATACATTAAATATTCAATAAACTGACCAAACAACTTATAAATTTTGCCTGTCATTTAAATATTTTTAAATTACTTTAGGAAAAACCTTTTTTTTATTGATAAATATTATTTCTTCATATGCATTATGAAATATTTTTGATTATAATGGTTAGACACAACTCTCAAACAGAACAAGACATTCTTACTAGAACAAAAAATGTGATTAGAAAAGACTCAAAACAAAAAATCTTATCCCAAATAAGAAACATTCCATCAGAACAGAAAATTCATTTGCAAGAAATTGAGATATTTCAGAATTCGCAATAAGGTTAGAAAAAAGGAAACAAAAAGAGTGAAAGAAGATAAAATATTCTTGAGAAATGTGATATGAAAATCGTGAGCACATGTCTTGAGTTACAAAAAAGAATACAGTTTTAATGAATGCAAACAAAGTCTGTTTACCAGTCAATGTACTCAAATATATAGAAACGTGTAAACCCTCGGCATTCAAAAAGTGTTCTAAATGTCTCTTGCTTTTACCATGAATATTATACTAAGCTCTTATGGTAATGTTTTGCTTGTATTACTTCACAATCAGATAGTTAAATAAGATCTAGTATACTAGCAATAATTACAAATTCAATAACTGGAATATAACTTTTGCATCATTTTCCGGCAAATTCAAAAATAAATTTCACCACCCTATCTTTCATGTATTCAATAACTATACAATTTCCAAAAAATGCATGCTTGCATTTAGAAAAATTAATTAACATTTGATGGTAAAAAAGTTGTTTCTAAACCATTCAATGACCACATTTTACAAATTTGCTTTGCAGTGAAAATTCTCTTGTCCATATGTCCCCTACAGTGTCAGGGAAGTGTTGTGTTTTCTACTTCACACAGGATGGTTCATTTCTATGAATTCAATAATGCTAAAAAAAAAAAAAAAAAAAAAAAAAAAAAATACATGAAAATTAACAATTTAAAATTAAGTTATGAAGGTATCTAAAATTTAACCAGAAATAAATGAAAGAAGAAAACTCGATTTAGGAGTTTCTTAATAGGCTACATGCATTACATTGACCCATTGATGGTAGAAAATTCTTGAAAAAGATCTAGACAGCTGCACTATTCTGGAACTAAAACTTTTGCATTGACTCTCCACCGAAAATTCCATACTTTTGACTTGTATGTCACTATTTTACCATCAATGGGTCAATGCAATGCAACAATGTAAAAATAATATTTCTAGCATAAAATACTTAATTTATTTACATTGGATACGTTGGATTAAGAAAATAAGATGGAATTTAATTTCATTCGTTGTTTTTAAAGTACAAATACTGATTTTTAGTTTATTTACAAAATTAGTTTTGAAAATTCAGGCTCAGTTTTAAAATTTAATAAGCATAAAATCTGAAAACCAACTCAGAATTAGTATCAAATGAAAACTTTCTTCGTTGTTTTAATTTAAACTTTACATATATCTTAATTGAAAGTTAATTATTAATTTAAAAGCATTAATTTTTTTTTCTGTTTAGTTTCCAATACCTAGTTGGTTATCTTTTTATCTAAAATTAAGTTTGTGATACAATTGTTTGTGCTTATTGATTATATTCTTTTATTAAGCAATGTGTCATATCGAAATTTCTGTTCAGATAAAATTTCATTTATAATATCATTTATAATATTTTATATAAAGCTCATAATATTTTTCAGAGCAAAACAATGGAACAAACAATTTATTTAGTTTTGCACAATTGTTTGCAATTGCTGAAATAAACTCTCCTTAATTATTTTAGATAGTTGAAAGGTATATTTTAAACAATAAATTGTGTTAAAGTATTTGAACTGAGAATCCCTTAATAAGTATCCAATTTGCAACTGAAGTTTTAAAGCTTATGTTAATGTATTTTGAACTTACTATTATAACAAAATAAAAATAATTCTTAAAGTGTAGCTAGATCTGAATTGATAGATTTTTATATTAAACACTTCAAATAAATTAATTTTTCTAATTGTTGGTTATCAAATTTTATTGTCTATGAAACTATATTATACTTAAAAAATGTACAAAAACAAAAAGCTAAAACTAGAATTTTGAATAAACACTTGGTTATACTTACAATATTGCTGCAAATGATTTTTGTTTTAAAGACAAGCATTATAGAAGGTTTTAAATACGAGACAACATCGGATTATAAGTTCCTAGGAGATTTATTTCTAACCAAGGAAAATATAATCTGACTTAATCCCACATTTTTACAATTTCCAAACTTTCATTAGAGTAACGAGAATCAGAATCCTTTGTTCAGCTTGACCAAAAATATTCAAATTATCCTGTAGGAAAAAAAATTTTAACCATTAGAAATATATTTTTTTTCCATATTTGGTTCGATTTAAAAATACATACTAATTTTATTTAATTACTTTGGTTCTTATAATTTGCTCAGAAAAAAATATTTTATTATCAATGGCAATCTTCAGATCAAATCGTGAAGCTAGAAAAGTTGTAAATACATGCGAGTTGGTAAAAATTTAATAATCAAGTCCTGAAGAGACTTCCAAATTATAAAAAGTTCATTAAAACAATTTTAATAGTTATAAAAAATTTAAAATTTAGGTGAATTTTATTTTTCATTCTATAAGGACTTGGAAATGAGTAACTTCATATACAAAATCTGTGAAGGACTTTTTTTGTGCATGTGCTCCTTGATTTCTTGCCTAAAATCTACAACGGCATACATGAGGTGAAAAAAAATTTCGCATAGAATTTGCAAAGGATTTGTGCATGTTTATTTGGGGTTTTTTTTTTTTTTTTTTTTAATAGCATATCATGTACATTTAAAAATTCCAATTTTTGTAGTTATGGCAGACATCATTAATTATCAAAACATTTTTCAGTTCTTAAAAAAATTTTTAATACCATATGATAAATTAACATATATTTAAGAGAATGAAAAACGAAAAAGAAATTTGCATAAAAACCAAGTAGAAGCAATAGAAAAGTATTTACTAGAAATAATCCATGAAAATCAAACTTTTAAATTAACTAATTCAAAACATGGATTTTTTTTTTTTTTTTTTTTTTGGTAACTTTGCTAATTTATGATTTTTATATTTGCTATAGAAGTAAAAAAATATGAAATTAAAAATAATCATAAATCACTTAATTTGGCCTCTTGGAAAGTATTTTGTAATTTATTTCATTTTAGGCTATTTTCACCCACATATCGGTATATGACATCCATTGTATGGAATGTAATCAAAGTAGTAATTTTGTGTAATGTGCAACAAGAGAAAAAATATATTTGGACCACGTTTGGTGTTTTAGAATTATTCTACATGACAAATATAAAAAAACTGTGACAAAAGTATATTTAAAATAATTCAAAATTAAATATAAATTGTTTCTGCTAAAGTTGTAAAAATATCAAATATACAGAAAATGGAATGATACATATATTAACATTCAAAATTCAAGTTTAAAATACATAATTGAATACTGGATAAACTAAGGGGGAGAACTTATCTGCATGAAATACAGTTTAAATGTCTTTATATATTTCATGGAATTTCCTTCCCTGACGAATGAAAAAGTTCCACATCAAGAAAAACTTGAATAAAAGTCTTCAGTTTTTATTTGCTCTGGAATTCATTCAACAAATTTATTATCAAAATATATAATTAATAAATTCATATATACTAATTTTATATATTATATTCAAGGTAGATTTTATTTTAATTCATAATTTTTTCAAAATGTACTCTTTTACAAAAAATGCTTGGTTGATTAGTGGGGTTTAATGGCACAAAGGGCAGTTTTGGTATGCTGTGTCAAACAGTGTGTAATATCAATGATAAAGAGACTTAAAAGATTTGTTTTATAAAATCAGCTAAAGTTGTACTACTTAAAAGAACATTTATACTAAATCGATAAAAAAAAGTTTTAAAAAATCAGTACTCCACAAGATTGAAAAATGACAGTTAAACTTTAATTTAAAATAATTAAAAACTTATTCCAAAATCATCCAATTTTCATTATACATCACACTATCTCCATTATCAGTATTAATGAGTCTTTTGTACTTAATTTTTTTGTTAGCTATTGTTTTATTTATTTATTTTTTTTTGGGGGGGGGGGGGCGGGTTCTAGCTAATTCATCCTTAAGTTGTCAATAGTCTACCTTTGTACAACTTGAGTAGTTCAATAATATGTCAATATCCAGCAACCATAAGTGTTTAAATCTTCATAGCATTCCATTCTGGTGCATCAGTTTCCAGATGTAAAGTAACAATTTTTTTTTAAACCAAATTTTTCTGAATATGAAAAACAGCTGCAATGGATGCATTTCATACCATAGTTTTCAGTTTTCACAATATGGATATACAACTACATTATTTAAGAAGTTTCACAATGCTAACTTTACATGTGTCATGTCTTACCCATTTCAGTTAGTCTTATTTTTGAATGATGTTATCCTTAAATATAAATCTCGATTTGAAGAAAAATTTCTTCCTTTAGCTATAAAAAGAAATTGTCAGATTGCGAATTAAATCCGGGAATAACGGAAAAATTTATAGAAGTACAGAATTTTTACCAAACATGTTTAATATATCAAAGAATGGTCTGAAACAAACATCACCGAAAATAAGTTTTCAATGGCGTTTTTTATTCATCGCAATACATCGTATTGGACAAATATTGAACCTTGTGTTGAGTTTTTTATTTAAAGAAATGTCAGGCTTTAAAATGGACGACAATTGTCTTTTTGAAGAAATTAAACTGAAAGGATATTTAAATTTTGAAAAATTAATATAATGGAAAAACAAACACGTCGAAATTTATGAAAGGCAGATGGAAATATTGGCACCATTTCAAAAATCCAATACATTAAATGCGAAAATTTACTTATTCGTGATAAACTTTTATTAATAATTTTAATTTGCCATGAACTGCCCCGGAACTAAAGCGTAATGAATATTTATATTACTTAATTTCGTAAATAAAAATTACAAAACAATTATATCGAAGCTAATACAAACTAAACATTTTAAATATAACAAACTTAAATACTGAAAAGCAATAGTCGCCATGGTGATCAATTAATTTTGGCCAGTCAATAAAAGAAAAAGCAGCGTTTATTTAATATTTAAAATCCAATTTGCATAATTAAAATCCAAACGAAAATTAATTTGTTCTCTAGAGTATATATTTCATTCAAGATTGAAAACCTTTAGAAGGATTCTTTCACAACACATTGCATGCTAGTACAGAAAAACACATAAATTCATTACAACATAACGTGTGACGAAACTACTTAAAAACTAAAATAAAATTAATTTCCTACGATTCTAAATGATTATCATCAGATGTCTGAAATGTTAAGTTTGTTTAATGCAATTATTTAATCGCAGGTTTTAAGAAGGTATTTTGGAAATAAATACTTCTTATAGAATATTTTTAAAATATCTACACACACTTGTAAATTTAAGATTTTTGAGAACTGCACCAAACAAAATACAATAGATTTTATTAATAGAAATGCATATGTGTGAGCGTTCTTTTCTTTCGGTTTTACAAATTAGTTTTTAAAACTGGTAATAAAATTCTATAATTTTCACAATAGAAACTATAAGCAGATATTCAAAACTACTTTTGTACTAAGATGACTAAGTTACCGGAAATATTTTTTTTTTTTTTTTTTTCAAAAACACAGGGTATAAAAAGACGTTACTCGCAATTAATGAAAATCGCAATGAAAACCATTTAATTTTACTAATACTCATAATGGTGACAAAAAACACTCTTCACTTGTAATACTAAAAAATTTTACCTAAATTGCAGAAATCATAATGGCCAGTCTTTCAAAACATTTCATGTAATAACTTATCCTAAAACACTGAGATGCAATGAATAATTTTCGGAAAATTTTACAATGCAGAAAATACTCCAACTGACAAATTGGCACTACTTAATTTCTCCCGTGAACTTGTTAGTTTCAATGGTGTAGAATTTGAGATGCATTTGAATAGGAATCCAAAGCGTTGAGAGATTTTCTTAATATAAAAGAATCGTATTTTTGAATTCTATCTTTACCCGAAGAGAACTAGGATCAAGGGACATCGTGATTAATTACAATTTACAAACGAAACGTAGTAATATTACTTTGCATTAATGCCAAAGTATCATTAGTTATACCAAAAATGTAACCAGGCCACTAGAAGAGTTAGCAAGCAACTTAAGTGATAGACCAACAAAAACGAAGATAGAACCAATTTCGAATTTTTTTGGGAGGGGGAAGGGCATCTGAACTACACAACGATTTTATAAATTTTATAGTAATTTTTGTACTGGAAATGTAGATTACAGTTCTAAAACTAACAGTGCGGAAATAATTTGACGATTATTTACATGAATTTTTATGCTAAGTCATTTTCCAATCACTAAACCATTCCCTTTAGAACTACAGATAAATGACAGCTCAAAACAGCAAAGAGGAAATATTCAACTGTTAATATGTTTTGCAAGACAGTTTAAAAGAACTTAAGACTGCACAGGTATTAACTTTTAAAACTGTTCTCTAAACAAAGACTGGTTTGATTCGGATTTCCTAAGTGCCTGGCATCAGGAAACAAGATTATCAATTCTAAAACATAAGTGAGAGAATTATTTATTTTACTTTCCTTCCTTTGTGGAATCGGCTGTTAAAGAGATAGTGCATTGCCCCGAAAACGAACTTTGAAACCCTGTGTTAAGATAAAGGCATGGCCGTTAACGGCCACAGTCACATAAAATCTGTTTCGCATAACGGACTATACGATAAAATAAGGAATTCAAATTAATACTAAATATTGAACCAAGCCGTTATTTTTCAAATCCCTTCCACTTTACCTTTTCAAAAAATTTTAGATTTAAAAAAAATAAAACAAATGGGTGCATATTTTTATATTTCATATTTTATTTTAATTATTATTTCGCTTTCCATAAATTTGACAACTTACTGATACAGCTATATATTTCGAAAATATCCGTCGGATTTAGTTATCAAGTGAATTTTTAAGGTGCTTTACATCAAAAACATATTTTCAAGTTTGAAATAAACACCATATTAAAAGATTTTTAATCTACATTTTGCTTTCTAGACGAGTTCAAAATGCAAAAAAATTAACAAAATAACTTTCAGAGTAGTATGTTTTGTAAAAAACTAACCTTATTCTATTTAAATAAACTGATTTAATCTATTCGCTGTATACGGCTGAGCTAATAAATAGAAAATACCTATATTCTAATAATTTTTCACTGTAAGTCTTTATTTGGAGGGAGGGCAACTAACCTTGAGTTTAGTTACAAATTTAAAATTGATTACTCATAACGACGGAAAAATAATTGGCCTTTTTGTAATGTTTAAGCCTTCAGGGATTTTAAGTTATTTAAACTGTCTGATTTGTAAGTTTTGAATGTGCTTGAAGATTCATCTCATTTGTCAAGAAAATTACACTTTTGGATGAAATTAAAAAAATCCTGCATATTAATTTCATGGCAATATTAAATGTTGAGCAAAACAGCGAGTGAAAAAAAATTTCAATCTTAAGGATATGTTTGATTGAATTGCATTATTCTAAAATGTTATTAGTAACATTCCTCCCAGAAATTAAATACCCGAGGAAGAAGCATCTTCCTGGTGGATTTTTTTTTAAGGAACAAGCTCACATTTTCATCAAGTTAAAAATATATATATAATCTTTTAGGCTAATAACTTTAATGGAAGTAAATGAGGGTGGTTAATTGAGAAATTTCTCCAAATGAAATGCAGTAAAAATAGCTTCAACAAAAACTCGTCTAATAAAATCTATTTTTGCAAGGTAAAAATATTACTAATACTAACTTACTACAATAATAGTGATTAAAAAAATCCTTACTGCAACATAATCCGAGAATTTTAGGATTATATAATATTCTTATCAGAATAAAAGCATTACCTATGAAAATAGCTATATTTAATCTTAAGCTAGAATAAATAGCGATTGTTATCTAACCTTTAATATTACAGCAGACCATCAATGGAAACATTACATTTTAAATAAGAGGCAATGTTCCTAGGAGAATAATTCATACCAAAGAATATAGCATCGATACATTACATTACATGCTTACATTATTTTTCATTAACAAGTCAACAGGAACAAACTATTTATAATAAGAGATCTGTTTCAGCCTAATGTTCATCTTTCTTCATACCCTCTCAAAAATATGTAGCTTGACAGGAGCTTCTTGATCATATGAACTAAAGTTCTACATTCGTTCAATTATTCGAACTTAAATGAAGTTCTTTTATTAAAGTAAATGGGATATTACACCATAATGGAAGGGATAATTCGATGCAATTTCATAAAAGGTCAAAACTAAGGACTCGACTGTTTTTGCTTTTTGAATTTGCAAAAGATCAACTCGAACGCTTTTTTCCAACAACTTTATATATTTACAACAATCAATAAAACAGTAGCATAAAAGCTCGCCAATTTGTAATTTTTCTAAAATAATTTTATCAAAATCCTAGTTCTTCAGAAATGTAATTCGGTATTTAGACAAAAATAACGAGTTTGCCTTTCCTGATGAACTCAACTATCGTTTAGAGACATTCTGTAAATTATTTACAATATGTTATTAATAACTTTAGTATTAACAATTGGAAAAATGATTCATTTGATAAATTTCATACTACTGAATGTCCTCGCATATTTTAAATCAATCATTATTTGGAAACGTCGAGCTTTCCTAACTTATTTCAGAGAATATTTTAAACATTTAATGCTAATGATTCAGATGAAAGAGAATATTAAAGCTTTATCCAATAGGGTGTTATTAATATTAAACTACATGCAATTCTATAATTTAGAGCAAATAAAAAAATATATATAATCCTTACCCGTTTAGTACACAATTTTGGTTCAGTTATGTATGCCAAATAATACACAAGCAGTAAAGAATGGAAATGATACAGTACACGCACAATTGCGCTTTAAATAAGAGATAAGGTAGGATAAGGAAGTTCCTAGGAAAGTAATTCATACCAAGGAACATGCTATCCTGCATTATCCCCTATTTGCACACATGTTGTTGGGTATTTCACTACTGGGAAAGTCATCCAACATTTCTGGGATGACCTCGGATTGGGGTTTTCCGAACAATTGTCCGGCAGCTAAAAGAAAATGACACGAAACAATCCTTCTTCAATCACTGGTTTGCTTACAATACACAAAATTATACTCAAAACTTACATCTACATCTGAATGACTGGAATATGAATCACCAAGTTAATATTTTAAAAAATTCCTTCTCCAGTAAATATTTTATAGAGGAGCAATAATGAATTAACAAAATATTGCTTCAAATTTTGTAAGCAATACTTTAACAAGTTACTAAACATAACAGGTAGAATAAAACAAAAGTAATAATAGTTTCATTCAAATTCAAATCAACTAATGTCATCTCTCTTTAGATACACGAGAGAAAATGTGATCTTTCCAAAAGGATCTCACCAATACAAGATGAAGAAAAACAGAATCAGTCAATCCTCTTAACAGAATTCGCAAACTGATTGATGAAACTTGTTTTTGAACCTTGGGGTTAAAGATTTGTTGAAATACTCAGTTTCTCAAAACTAGAAGAAACATACATTGACGAAATTATTGGTTCTGAAATTTTAAGTCGTAACCGTTTCCCTTACATGGAATCTTGGTAGTAAAGATTGAAGACTAAAGACTCTAGCAAGCATTGAACTCTTTGTGAAGAAGCACTAATATTTCGAGAAGTACCGCAGGGAAACTAAATATATTTCAGAATAATCAATTAAAATTATTTGCTATATTTCACAATAGCAAAGTGCATAGTTAAAATAAAAAGAATTCGATGGCCAAGGAAAAATGCAGAACAGAAACGATCGATTACAACTTCTGAGATTCATTTTTCTTTTATTTTAAATAAATTTTATATGAATTTCATTAAAGTTTTATTTGACGCTTATTCATATTCATAAAAATCAATTCTCCATAAAAATCATTGTTTTCATTCATGAAATGAGTAAAAAAGGGATCAGTTAAGATTCTCCAATTCAATTATCTTAACTGGTTCGTGTAATTGTAAAAATCCACTACATAAAGATATATTTCAATTATATTTTATTCCACTCATATTTTTCATAGCATTTGTCAGGACGATCACGTTTTCATAGAAAAATTGCTTAATTTAGATGAAAAAAAGGTTTTTAAAGGAATGCATATATGTGAAGTTAAGATGAGTTGTAAGCTGCAAAGGAAATATTTATCATTTTCAATAAACTTGTGCTATACGGAAAACCATACAATGGTATGAAAACTTAATCGATAACACGCTTTGTATATTTATACAAATATGTGTTTTAACACACATAAATAGAAGTTTAATGAAAATAAATCGATGAAAATTACATTCTTTTATTAACTCTACGTGTACAAAGACAAAGAAACATGTTTATTTCAGAATCGTATGTCATTATATATATTTTCTTCTAGTTTTATACTATGAAATTAACAACATTGCTGCTAAAGCAGAAAAATTATAAATAGTTGCATTAAATATACACCATAAAAATATCCAGAAAAGAAAATCAATGGCCGAAGAATACAATATTCCAAGACAAAAGAAATCGCAAGACTCGTATACATCAACCAATAAGTATGAAGAAAAAAATTGAATTTGTTTAAAACAAGAATTTGTAATTCATTAAATGGCAGAGATCAAAAAAATTTTAAAATCAAAAAAATGACAAGAGCCAAATACCATACAAAGAACTTTATCCATAGGAATATTTAATGCTTACAAGGTAAAAATTTTAATTTCAAAACTAATAAATATATTAGCAATATTAAGCTAGAATAAGTTTCCTTACCTGTAGATGTCCCAAGCTAACAGTCATGGTATCAGGTATCTGCTCAGCATAATGTTTTTAAATAAAAGAAAGTGCCATACAATATGTTCCTAAAAAATAACTTCAATTTAGGAAGATATCGTCTGGCGCAATCCCTTACTTATGTCACCTCTCTTGAGTACTGATTGCAGCAGACAGTAAAAAAATTGAAAAATGACTTTCGGCTATGTTTTTATGAAGAGAAAATTAAAACCTCACTTTTAATAAAATACCACACTATTACTTATCACACCGCTTTTCTCGCTAAAATCAAATTTTAAAAAGATAACCACTTCATCGAATGGTACAAGCAGGGCCGGATTTAGATGAAAAGAGGCCCTAGGCTATTCCACTTATGACACCTCCCATTTTTAAGTTTGGAAATTACATGAGAGATAATAAAATACATCAGTACTGTGATATATATTAATATGTTAAATGAAACATTTTGTGATAGGTACTAATCTTTATAAAAAATGTGCCACAAAAAAAAAAGTCGAGAACACTTATTTGGACATTTATTCTCAGCACCATACATAGTACTTGTAACACTAACTAAACAAACATAAAACACAATATTTACAAAGAAACAAAATTCAAATAAAAGTCCTTGACTACGAAAATAAAATATGCAATAAAAATTATATTTTCTATCAAATTAAATTAAATATATTCAATACATTGAAGATTAAAGAAAATTCAATTCAGATAAATTTCATAATAATTCGCATTTAAAGTTTAAGTATGAATTATTATGAATTTTAAGTTTTAAACTAAACCAAAAATGGAACTATATTCAAACAAAATCCAGATCACAAAAAAGAAAATATCAAATTGTATATCATATTAAATTTTATGTTAATAGTTATTTTATTTAAGAACTGATTTAATTCAAGTATGCATTTAAAACGAAATAGTAGATTAGAAGAATTTCTTTCTAAACTTTTTCCCACGCATTTGCTAACAATTTGAATGTAGTCACCCTCTTGATCTTGGGGCCCTAAGCTGAAACCTAGGTAGCCTACAGGAAAATCCGGCCCTGGGTACAAGATAAAAATATAATAGTGAGGGCGAAAGACATTTAAAAAATAAAATGAATACTTAACTCATATTTCAAGCGGTTATCTTAAACAACGCCGCCTCCACAAAGTTGAAACTAGATACCGACTAACACTGGTAGTCGTTGAAACCGCTCATCAAAGCCCAACTGATGGACAAGTCGCAGCAACCAATCCTATAAGTGCTCCATCAGAGCGAGGGTCAAGGTGGAAAAGAGGGCCAATCTTTGGACCAATTGAACCTAAAAAGGCCCCACATCTGATAACAAACTAGTTTTTTTAACCTCCGGCTTTTTTTTTCCCTGCTCAAGACGTCATTTAATACTTGTTCTAGAAATGCTGGGATGGGGCAAACGGACACACCGACATAATTATCGGTTTTGAAACAAGTGTGGGGCTTTATATTTATATATATTACGTGGAATCTTACAGCGGAAGGCGAGGACTGAGTGCATTGGCCCCATAATGAACCTTGAACTCTTTGTTGGCAAAAAGAGGGTAGTGTTCTCGCAAGTTGAACAGCAATAAAACTACAACCAGAATCTACTTGCGTGTGAATTCTTAAAAATCTTTAAACAGTTTAAGAAATAGTGAAATATACATAGATCAATTTCAAGCTTCTATATCAGAGGTCCTCAAACATTTTAAAATAGGGTCCCGCATTTAAAATCCTACATATATATGTAGGTGCACTATATACAAATTTCTGAGAAATATGTTATAATAATTTAGCTAAATAGTGAAGAAAAATAATAATGCAATAAATTACAACATGCCTTAAGTTTATTCATTCTTGTATTTATGAGAAACATGAGCCTGATGTGTCCTAGCGATTTTTTCGAAGTTCCACGAAGAAAATCGCTTATGTCCAGAGCAAATCAAAGAAAAAAGCTCAACTTCGTTAATGAATATATCCATTAGGATTTTGATTTGGGGGGAAGACATGTCCTTTTTGCCAATGAAAGTAAATATAATGCTTTCGGAAGTGACGGACGTGGCAAACTATGTCGGTGCAGAAACGAAGAATTGAAACACATAAATGTCATTTCCATGGTGTAGGAGTCATGGTTTGGGTGTCGGCTGCTGATGTTGGGAAATTAACCTTTAGTAACGGTACGATGGATCAAAAGCTTGAAGGTATAGCAAGATAGTATGCATGCATCTATTGATAATTTACAGCCAAGTCAGTGAATCTTTCAGTATGACAACGATGCAAAACACAATGAAGACAGTGAAAGAATACAAAACTGTGTCTTTTACAAAATACAGGCACCTCTCCTTAGTTGTTAGATTTGAATCCATCGAATATGTATGCATAGGATGAACGTGAAGGAAGAGTTAGAAAATACAATGCGCAAGATAACGATTCCTTAAAAAATGCATTGATGCAAGCGTGGTCTGAAATTACACCAGATACCACACAAAATCTTTTTGCTTCAATGCTTAGAAGATTGCTATACTTCATTGATTCACAATGCCGAATTACATGATATTAAATTAGTTTCAATTGCAAAAGTTATGTTCATTTTCCATTTTCCTTGAACTTTTGTGCTGTAATTTTCATTAAATGAATTCCTTTTCGTTTACCGGTTTAAAGTTTCTTATTTTTACATAATATATTTTGAAATACAAATTGCGTTCATTTAAAAATCATGCAGCTTTAAAATTTTTTAAATTAAAAAACCATTTTTGAAGGTGTTTTCTGACTTTTGTGCTTGATTGTGTATTGAAATGTAACGATAACTAACAGATATTTAAATTATTGAAAAATGAATCCACCATTTAAAATGCCATGGATCATTATGAAATAAATTGTATATTACAAAGTTTTTTTTTTTTTAAATATTAACAATTCTACATAAACACTAATATTTCATGATGAATGGACATTAAAAAAATAAAAAGGTGAAGCAATAACAGATTTCTTAATCAAATCTCATGCGTCAAAATATGTGGCAATTTTACATGTCATACTTGAGTATTGTGGCAGTCTGTATTCAAGAGGAAAAACTAATTTTAAAAACTTACCTTTCCACACAATGTAGGTATAGCAGACCTGTTAAGTTTTGAATAAGGAATTCAACTGAATTGTGAATTCCTAGACAATAATTAACACTAGGAAGAATACACATTCCAGTTAAAATCCTTATTTATATCTAACCATTTTACTTTCTCGAAAGTCATCGAAAAAATATCAGGGCTGCAATTCTGCGGGTACATTGAAACACTAAAAGTAGCCTATAAAGAAAATAAATTACAAGCACACTACCTAATTCACCTTTATCGTCCACCTTTTCTAATAAAATAACAAAACATTAAAACCAATATCGATACAAGATTGGCTCAAATTAACTCACCATAAATAAACATATGAAGTAATATCCGAGTGAATTAAGCTCATACAGGTAACGGGTATTGATAACGTGTACACCATATAAGCAACTAATAATTAAATAAGTTCAAAATAATCACAAACAAAGGACAGTAATGCAAGATAGGAATTAAATAACTACACTTAGCTAAAATACGAATAATTTAAAATTTAAATTCAAGTTCCACATAACCTTTATTAAGAAAGGTCCAGAGCTACTAAAAGAAAAATTCAGCAACTGTTCTGCACGTATTGCATCAGAGATTTCAATGGAGTGTCAAAGTTTGAATAAACATTTTACCTTTACCTTGGGGGGGGAAGCAAAATTCCGCTTTGTCCCATTCATCCATTTTCACCATTATGATAGCATAGTAATGCTTCTTCTAAATTCATAATTGAAATATTCAGAATATTATTTAAAATTGCACATCATCAATTTTATTGCCTTGTACTATTAAAAACTATCATTTCTTAATCCAAAAATTAACGTTTTAATGTTGTTGATCATAAATGAAATAGGTAGCTTGTTTTTACATCTGATGAGTTTTTGATTAATAATCAGAAGGTTTCTTTATGTCAGGGGCAGGGCCTGATTTAGATGAAAAGAGGCCCTAGGCTATTCCACTTATTAGGCCTTTTCACCTCCCATTTTTAAGTTTGTAAATTACATGAGAGATAATAAAATACATCATTACTGTGATATATATCAATATGTTAAATGAAACATGTTGTGATGGGTACTAATCTTTATAAAAAATGTGGAGGATAATAAATAAAAAAAGTCGAGAACACTTATTTTGACATTTATTTTCAGCCCAATATATAGTATTTATAGTACCTGTAACACTAACTCATCAAACATAACACACAACATTTACAAAGAAACAAAATTCAAATAATAAAAATCTTTGACTACGAAAATACAATATATTATATAATATTTGCCATAGCAATCAGTGAACGTATGAGCTATACTTTGGTGCAATCTAGTATATACAAACGAACAGACCCAATGAACTGAACACGTTGATCTTAATACATTTTTATGTTTATTAGTCATATGTGTAGAATTTCTCCTTATTTTCGATTCAGTGTTTTACGTTTACTGTTTTTAGAATAGTGTCATTCTAATTTTGCTAACAATTTGAATGTAGGCCCCTCTTGATCTTGAGGCCCTAGGCTGAAGCCTAGTTGCCTATAGGAAAATCCGGCCCTAGTCAGGGGACTTCCAATCAACAATATGTTCCAAATATTTTTTTCAGCTTGCGTCCAGACCGGACGTCTGTTCCCGCGCAATGCAATTTGAAGTCGAAAAACAAACTCAGTTACCACACCGTGGGCAAGCGATCCGTCTCATTTGGTTAAGATGGATGCATTCACATATATATTGACACTGCAGTAATATAATTTACGTATGCTTTTTTCGCATACATAACTCTCAAGTTGTTTCGGGTTATACAGAGAGCTTTAAATAATTACTACTAAAAAATTAAGTTAAAGCGACGAAATAGAAAGAATTAAAAGGAATTTCAACTTAATATATACAAGAACCTTCTAAATAAAATATGTTTTGCCCTTAAATTGGTTTCTTTTTTACAATGTATATATACGAATTAAAAAATTTGCTCAATTTAAATTAAGAGTGATAATTTAAATAGAAAAGAACACCTAAAATTATCATGTCTTATTTTTTATTTCGAGTCCAATATTTATCTAGTTCCTCTTTATAATACAAATATATACTGACATTTCATAAATGTTTTATATACCGTGCACGATTTGGAAGAAAAAAATTACGGTGTATTAAGCGAGATTATGACCTTGTGAAGCAGTCAGTGTGATCTTTAATACAAAAAGTTACTTTTGCTCGAGGTCTGTTAAGAAAGATTTGGATATGATTTCCAATTTCATAACGACTATAGAAAATATGTTGTAAAAGAAATCAAATATTTATTTAAAATCAAGAATTCCTTACAACTAGTTCAAAGCAATATTCCTTTTTAAGTTCATAATAATTAAAATTTGTGTTCGTCAAAAAATTTGACGCTACTTTTAGTTAAACTTTGATTTAAGATTTTTTGGGGCCCGATGTCCGAGTGGCTAGTGCTCTGGAGCTCGGTACCACAGGTTTCGGATTCGAGTCCCGGCGGTGCCATGGCTGTTTGTAGTGGTTCGGAATCCACTTTAAACGGTAGGTCCCGATCTAATATGACTGTAGAGCGTTGCGGGGGTATTGTTAATCCGCGCCCGTAGCTTATCTTCAAGCTACACACACACACTGAGTAGTACTGAGTAAAGTCAGTGCACCCTTCCTTACGGCATAAAAAAAACTGTCTAAGTATTTGCCAGCCGCATTAGGAAAAAAAATGATTTAAGATGAATAAATTCTTTGATTCAGAAATCGTATCGCACCTTCAAAATCTCCACAACCCTTTTTTGGAGTCGCAATCGACAGCTTACGACGACTGATTGAATACGTATTTAGATGCTATTTCTCTAATTAGATTTTTTTAAATTAATTTTATACAAACTACACATGGTAGATGCAAAACAAATGAGATGTAAGTGAAACAGGTGCATTTATAAATAACTTTGTTTTTCTTAATTTTATTTTCCCTTTGAACACATTCAGAATTCTTTTGAAACTATAAAGAACCATATTTAAAACTTGCCTTTAATTTTTATATAAATTGTTACACAAAAAGGAAAAAAATTGTATTTTTATATACACAGCATTAGTTTTCAAAAATATTTAGGGCAACATAGCAAGTGTTTGAAGAACAAGCGTTCTTAAGGAATTTGAAATTGTAGGTTAATTACAGCTATAAAAACAAAATATACAATTGACAAAAAAGCTTTGCTAATTAACTTTACCAATAGAGAACTGATATCGACCTATTCATTTATTAAAACAGGGATGCACAAACTTATGAAGGCTGAATTAAAATGTATTATTCTGCAACTTTGTTTCGTACATTTTTAAAATGGAACAGATTTTCAAGTAATAAATACCACAGAGAAAAAAAATATTTCAGTTTGATTAGCATTTTATTGAGAAAGGGTTTGATTTTTAGTCTGCAAGAAAATATAAAACTTTGAATGAAACACTTTTCGAATATTTAAATATTTACTTTTTCATTAAATTAAAGCCGGGTCTATGTGAAAGATTAAAACAAGTAACAATCTAAAAAACTTAAAAATAATTTTAAAAAAGGCGATTTCATTAAGTAATATGAACATCTAAATAAGTGGGCCACGATCTGTGCATCCATCTTAAAATCTCTTTATTTTGTAACTATTTGGGTAATGATAGGAAACCAAAAAAGGTTATAAAACACCAAAACTTGAATTATTTTGATTTTAATAAATGCGCGAGATGACAGGAAACCTAATGCTAATAGACCTGAGAACCCTGGTATACCTAAGAACAATGTATTTGGAAGGTGGAAACAGAGTAAGGGAAAAGAAACTCAAAATCAAATCGAGAACAGCCGTGACAAGCAGACATGAAGGAGCGAACATTTATTTGAAAGCTAAAAGAAATTCAGAAGTTAAGAGTTTATTGCCGGTATTTCATTATTGACTCGAAGTAAATATTTTATGTATCACACTTCCAGCAATTTTTGTAAATAGTGTATTTATTACTATTTAAGAGCATTAAATTAGCCATGAATAATGAAAAAAGTAAACCATGAATAATGAAATAATGTATGCATTATTTATTCAAAACATTTGTGCCTTATACATACTAAAATTATAAAAATGGAACAAGCAGTTCTCAACGAAATTTTTGAATTGTAAAAGTATAAAGATTACAATTTAAAATCATGTGCAGCAATGATTGAAATCAAAATATATATATAAGTTCATTAATATCAATTGTATGCAAACATAAAATATGTATATTTACAAAGAATCAGATGTAGAAATAAAAATAGGATGCATGAATATAACAGCGTCTTAAGTATTATCGTCCAAAATACATTTTAACGTGTAATTCATTCAATATATAGTTAATGTTTATTTTAGACATTTAAAAAGATGCAAGTAAATTCCTTCTTAATATTTAGATATTAATAATATAAATGTTTGTAATTAGGTGTTAGGTTTTGTTTATCAACAATATAGATCCAAATTTAAAAGTTATAGTATACTGATAAAAGCAGATTAAACATATTAAACATTTATAACAATTTTTTTTATTGAAAAAACGTTTAAAAATATTCAAGTTCAAAGTTACACAAATTGAAATAAAAACTAATCCACTGATTGCACTTCAAACTATAAACTATATTTAAGAAAATTATAAATAAATTATATATAAACGCAAAAATCCAAATTCAAATAAAGTAATTTAAAATATTACATATATAAATAATTAACTATAACGAAAACTTAGGATTTTTCAGCTATCAGTATAATGCAATAACTTAAAACATCATTTTAGAACTAAGGCACGATAACCTCACTTGACGCGCACAACACCTGCCCGCCTAAACTACATGACAAACATTTCTGTGTCATTTAAACATACAACAGTTGTTATTCGTTTCTAAAAAAATCTGTTACAACAGTACAGCGTAAACTAGATTTATTATCTTGTTTTGATAAATATCTAATACATTCTAACACACCCAAAATTAATTTTAGAAAACTATGTTACTTTAATAAAAACCGGTGACATACATGTATTTTCAAATAGAACTTACCTCAAAATGCCAGCAAACGGAGGAATGGCGAAGTCACTTCTACTCTGTGTTTCAACTCTCCGCGCTGAAGATAACTGGTCACGTGGGTCGCCTGCGTTTACACGGTTCAAGGCCATCGCGTTGTCAGCAGAAGAAAAAAAAAGTTGAACTACAGAGCGCACTAGATTACTTTTTTAACGGTTGCTTTCTTATAAATGGTTGCTCTCTTTTTAAATTAAAAACTGTCCGTGTAAATGTTAATCTGTCATATGTGCTTACAGACCGTCTTTTTTTTTTTTTATTTCCTGAATTTAAAGCTAATTTGGTAAAAGGCTGAATTGCCATGCTTTTTTATTGACAATTTTTCGATTGTTCGTTTTGAGCTTATCATTCCATTTAGTTTATCATTTTTAAAGCTTAGTTATCAAAGTATAAATTATAGAATATTTGAAATTTTTCTGCTTCTGATTTTGTTTTGTCTTTTCTTAAATTATTTCTCCAGCAACAAGTGATTATTATTATTATTATTGTGTAAAAATCGTTCTTATTTTTATTTGTTGCTCATAACAGCTACAAAGATTGTATTAATAGAATGTAAAAAGTAAAAGATGTAATGTGAAAAGCAAAATTTAAATAAGGACTTGCGGACTCTTAACATTTAGTTCATGCAGTAAACGTAGTTATAGTATTAAATACAAGAAATAGAGAAAAAAATTACTAATACTGAGTGTAGTTAATTTTCAATGTTTATCTGTAGGATATGATACCAGCAAAAAAAAAAATAAATAAATTTAGAATGAGTGAAATGCGATGTGTAAAGATAAAATTGAAATGAAAATTTTGCTGGTGAATAGTTGAAAAAATACCTGCAATGTGTTGGTTGCAGTTTTTGTAAAATTATCAATTATTTTTCCTAAAAATGTAAAATTATTTTATGTGTAAACATTAAAGTATCTAAATCAAAGCTGAACTATTGAAACACATTTATGCATCTCTACTTTATTTTAACTTGGTTTTCAACACTATTTGACTCTGAACAACATTCAATGTAATTTTATAATTTCTGACCCATATAATATCAGAGAAAAGCAGTAAGAACTTCTATTAAAATAAAAAGAGACATCTTGAAATTTAATGTACAAAATAAAATTCATTCAAAAATAATTTATCAGACATGGGCAGAAAAAAAGAAACTGTAATCTAATTGATTCATTTATTTATTAAAATGTACTAAGTGTAAAATGTACTAAATATATAAATAAATAATGGCTAATAAAATTAATGCGTAAAAAAAAATACATTTCATAAAAATTAATTTACTAATTCTAAATAGCCATTAAAAATATTCATCAATAACTCAAGTGAAGTCTGAATTTGGTTTAATAATATCTATGCATAAGTTTGAAGTATCTGAACCTACCTCACACAATGGTATAGTCTACGAATTGCTTGGAATGATTAACATACGGTTTCACATTGAGAACGGACAAATCGATTATTTATTTGGGGTATTAGGTACACATACGCATCGCAAAGTTGCTTTTAAATATATATATAATAGCGTGAAATTTCCTTCGTTTAGTTTTTTTTAATATCGTGTAATCTAAAATTTTTTTTAAAAATTAAAATTCTTTTATTGCAATTAACATATCTCTTAAGTGGCCTTCTATGACGCTGGCCGCCCTGATGGCCAACCGGCTAGCACTCTGGCCGTTGGTACAGAAGGTGTCAGGCTCAAATCCTGACGATGACATGGATGTTTGTTGATGGTTCGGAATCCACGATAAACTATAGGTCCCTGTCTATTTAGCCTAAAGTGGGCACAAGATGACCGTAGAGCCGTAGACCGTCTATGATGCTGATCTTTTTGAATTCCCCGGAGTTGTGAATTTTCCACACGATTGGTAGTTGGACTACAATAAATTTACTTTTTCCGAATCTTAACATTTTTCATGAATTCTTGATGAAACTACCAGAGTATGCGATGCAGTAACATCTGACGTTTAACTACTTCATTAAAACGAAAAAACAAATTTCATTGGAAATGTTGAGCTTGAAAAAAATTAAGGATTCAAGTAACATAAAATGATTAATTGCAACCTTTTAGAAAAAGGCTGAGAAATCGAGTGGAAAAACTTTTTGCTTTCTTACCAAGCTTGATTTGAAGAGATTTTGTAATTACTATAAGGATAAAGATGCATAAGAGGAGAAATATTTGACACAAATGGTGGTCATTATCGATTTCAGATTATTATTTTAGAAACACTGAATCAATGAACCAACGAGAAAGAATGGAAGGAAGCACTTAGTCAAAATATACAAGTTTCGAATTTTTTTATTTATTTACTTACTTATTTATTGCAATTTTATATTTTTGGTCCCTATATTCATTCATGTTGCGTCCCATTTATTTAATGAAATTCAAAATATTTAATAGCTTCACTAAGATTAATACGAATTTGACATAAATCATTTTCGTTGTCCTCATTCACATAATTTTACGTTTCACTTTTTTCTTCATTTTGTTTATAAACAATACATTTACGAAGCAATACAAATGAGCTATTTTTATACAAAACTCTAACTTTATGGACTTAATTAATGAATATTCCATACAACTCGTGATTTACAAGAGGATTATGCAAGGGAGTGAATTGTCATAGAGTTTTCTATGTCTGCTTAGAGAAATGACTCTATATATATGAAATATGCTTTATATATGTTAAAATGTTCTAATAACATGATTTTCATTTCATCTGATATACAATATACAAATTTTAAATCTAATGCATGGATGGCAAAGTGTGTTAATTTCAAATGTTTTAACATCTTATTTCAATCTAGAAGAGAAAATATTACTTTTAAATCATTTTTCATATACATCCAAAAGTATTGTACAATTTATATGGAATACATTTTATAGTAAAATCTCCAAGGACAAACAAGGTTATATTTCATAACCTTTTTTTTAACACCATTGCAGTAAAAAGCGAACATTTATACTTAACATGAGACTTTAATAACATTGAATAACGAATTGAGACATTTAATAAAGAATTGTTTATGGATATTGTAAAATAAATAAATTTAGTATAGAACACCTATTTAAGGATCTTAATTACTGCATATTTTTAAATTACAATTAAGTTGATAAATTTTCATCGAAACAGTTTTTTTTTATGTGAATATAAACGTAAAAAAAAAAATAATAAAAAAAATAAAAAAAAGAAGAAAATGAACGAAGCCAAAGAAAAATGAATGACAAAAAGAAAAGCATCGTCAGAAATACTTTTCATTCAGTACTGTTCAACTTAAAAAAAATGATGCATCGTGTCTTGATAAAAATAGAAAAGAATAAGAGGCACTTAAAATTGATAAATTTTATTACAAACTTTAAGATACAGAATTTAAAAAACATAGTTAAGAAAAATATATTTTTGTAAATTGTTGAATAATCTATATATTATTTATATAATATATGTACATAATGGTTGTGTGTGAGAGAGAGAGAAATATTTTTTAATTGTTGCCACATTTTACAAAATTTTTTTTTTCCCTGGCTGATATTATTTCAAATTACTTGAACGTTTTTTGTTAAATACCCGACTTTCGGAAAAGGAAGTACCTGTTTCGGAGTACCTATAGAGTAAATATACCCCGAAAACCTCCACATAATCATTAATATAGTTAAATTTACATTATTGAAATTACATCCTGAATTTAGATAAAAAAAAAGAAAAATTTACGCTATTAAGTTAAAAAAAATAAAAAGAAAGAAGTAAGTTAAATTACTCAGGTACAATTAGAAGTTCGTAACACGTTTCCCCGCGGACGGTCAGTGAATTTATGAAAAATAAAAAAATTAAATTAAATTTAGAATTTAAAATAAATACATTAGAAATGAAAACATTAACTTCTTAAGAATTTTAGACATCATTTGAAAAAAAAAAAAATTACGATAGCCAGTCCCGATTTTCAAGTAAATGCAATAAATCCAATGAGTTCTAATTCAAGTTGCTCGGCTCCCTCTTAAAAAATATTCCAATTAGGTACTGCGATGGCTCCAATAAGAACTTGTACTGAAGTCAAGCATTTCCGAATCATAGATAACAGGTTCCTGAACCCATTCTTGTATATTTACTTTCTATATCAGTGCCTTCCTGACTGTGGTATGCGAACTGTAGGAGGTATTCGCCCCTCCATTAGGGGGCGTCTCTAAAATGTGGAGGAGCCTAACATAGAGAAAGGAAGTTGAAGGTCAAGAAATTAAAGCAGGAAACTCCTGGTATGTATACCCCGGGGGATATTTGCCCCTTATCTAGGGGCCAACAGGGAATGAAAAAGGAGGAAAGCAAAGAGAAAGTAATGGAGCAAGATGGCGAATTATTAAGAGCTTTGGTTTTCCCTGTAGAAATAGTTCCGTCAAGAGAAAGTAATTGTTTTTGGGAAAACATTGTTACTACTTGGAATTTATTTTCAAATGAAATATGTACTTTTTTTTCCTCATGAAAACTAATTTAAAGATTATTTGTTGTATTTTATGCACATTCAGAATTTATTTTTTTTCAAATTATAATTTTAAGCAAAAACTTATTAGCAAATTATAATTGTACTGAACCTCATTTAATTCATTAAAAGTTTACAAGTATTTTGTTACTTGTGATTGTGCACCTTACGAGCATTAAGACAAAATGTAAAACCATAAAACTATAACCATAAACCCATAACCCATAAACTAACTATTTCACAACACCAAACCATCTAATGTAGCTCAATCATTTTCATTAAACATTTAGATGCATTAGCATTTTATTAGTAGTATGTTAATTCTAATTATTAAGCCATTTATCTGAATGTGACAAATATTAAATGAAATTATAATAAAAAGAATAATTTTATTGAAAAACGACAGTATTAAGTACGTGTATCTTTTGTTATTATAAGCGGTACATCGCACAATATGTAGCTGAAAAATGCAGTTTAATTTAGGATATTTATTTAGTTTAGTTGACTTATATAATCCAAAAAGGTTGCTTGGTTAGGCTGTATTAAAAAAAAAAAATTATAGTGATTAGTTGTTCACTATGAATAGGATTAATATGAGGACATTATTATATGTTAGAGAGATGTTATTAGTTTATAAAGAGTAATGTTCGTATATAAGGTTGCAAAATATTAATAGTTATACGACTTATCAGTTATTCTATTCATACTGAACAGAGAGATTTCTCTCGAAATTAAAAAGAAAATAACTCGATAAATAAATTATATCGTACCTGGAAAAAAAAAATTGAAATAAAATTTTGATGAATGTAGAAGTCTGCGAAAACGGATTTTTCAACTAGATCAAAGCAAATTTGTTTGCTTGAAATTCAATTTTTCAATTCATTATGAATCATTTAAAAAGAATAAATAAAGGACAATTTTTTCCCCCGAACTATGCCTTCATGGAGTCTGACCACTTTCTTTAACTCATACAAATTGCCCTGTTTATAATAATAATAATAATAATTGATTGATCCATTGGCTTTATAATACATAACATGGATACATAAAATAAATTCAAATTTTTTATTTACTTTTGCTATTACTTTAATTAAAAGTTAATTGCACTTAATCTTTCCAGAGACGACTTTCTTAAAGTGAAGAAAGAGTTATTTAATTCTGGGTTGTCCTTGATTCATTTCATAACCACAAAAACCCAGTTACCCAGGGAAAAAAATGTACAAAAACAATAAATATACAAACAATCTAAAGTCAGAATGAGCATTGAGACAGCAGAATATTGAGAGTTAACGGTAAATTTCATTTATTGAAGACATATCAGTTCTTAACATTTTTTTATAAAAGTAACGAGTCCATTAAGTAGAATTATTGTCTTGGAGGATTGAGTTTCCTTTTAAGAACAGTGATCTATATATTTTACCGCTACAATATTTACAAAAAATGCTGTTACGTAGAATAAAATATTATGTTGAATAAAATAGCATTGACCTACGAAGCGTTCTTTGGTTCTTACTGTTGAAGGACATTGTGGTACATACTTCTCCAATCGAAATTAAATTTTTCAATTAGAATAATCTCAGTTTTAAAAAATTAAACAAATACATATGTGCCAATGTTCTTAAAGAAATTAAATTAATTTCTGTCTTTCTCTATTATATTTATTAATAGAAAAATATGATATTCAATGCTAATTAGGAATTAAAATTAGAGATATTAAGTCGTAAAGTTATTTTCAAATTAGTATTCATTTTAAGGTTGTTCAATTTTCATTTAATAATATTATATGTGCTTTCATTTGATCGGTGTCAAATGCCTCCTTTAGAATATAGACTGGCAATAAAGATACTTAAACACCAGTTGGCATTCCAATATGAAACAACCAACCCTTTCCTCAATATGGATTTTTGTGGACAAATTAAAAATAAAAAAATACAACAACTAAAGCCGCATTCACTCAAAGCGTTGGGCGGTGAAGCATCGACTCATCACAAGCTTCAAGCGTCAGACTTGTGATTGGTTGGCGATTCACGTCTCGTCGCACAACAGCTTGCTGTAAATGCTGCTTAATAGGGTGTATGAGATTATTGAATACATTATAAACGTAATTTTATAACGTATATATATATTTAAAATTTCACATGTCAGATTCTTTTAAATATCATAGATATAAATAAAATATCTTTATTAACTACAATGTAATGATAGAAGTTAATAAATTTCAGTGGAAGATTCTTTGATTGCTCGTAGTATTTCCCAGTAATACTCAATTTCATGCCATTCCATCCACATTTGAATACGTGGGTTGCAAATATCTCGCAAAAGCTCTGCTGACAGTTTAGTTTCAGCATGGAAGGAAGTACAAAGCATTTATTTACCAACTTTCAGGGAAATAAAATATCCACTTCAGGTAGAGTCGGTTCTTGGTCACGCAAGAAAGCATTTACGCCAGCTGGAAATAACGAAGCTTGTTTTTCGAAGCCACACTGAAATGCTCAAAAAAGAACATGATCTCGCATTCAAATGTGGATGATACGTGGTATGAAATTTAGTATTGTTTTCAAGTACTGCGAGCAGTCGGCCAAAAAATTTCCGTCTCCTGTGTCGGTTTTTTTATACCGACTAGTTTCAGTAATTTTATGTACAATGAACTTGACGAATGGATTTAGAAGAAATTGTGAAATAAATTCAATGATTTTTTTGATAAACTCATATATATAAAAACAGTTTTTTTTATAACAGTAGTGCAGTATTTGCACTCAAAAGACATTCTTGTACTCTAAATTTGCTTACATAAATTGCACATATACCTATAACAGTACATATACCTATATATCTATAACAGCACATATACTTATAATCTACCAAATTAACAAGAATAGTTATATAGAATAGCTTAAGATAAGTAAAAGAAAAGTGCACATTTTAAGTGCAAAGATGCTACATTTGTATTACCTTAAATCAGATTTTTTCTTAATAATAGAATAACTTCCATAACATCTTCAAGGTAGCTTTTTGTAAGAATTAATGCTGAGAAAAATATTTCAACACTTTCTTGGCATGCTTCTAAAATAGTAACTGTCTTTGCCACTAGTACTGGCAGGATGCAAGCCTCCTTAACATTTCATTTTAATATTAATTTCTAAAGTTTAAGAATGATACAAGATATTTTTATAAAATAGTCAGGAGTAGTATTTTTAAACCGCCTCGCGACCGAAAATAATCTGTAGTTGCATTGTAACTTAATAAAGATATTTTATTTCTATCTATTCTAATTTTTTTTTTACATAATTTTGAAATGTATCCAATAATTTTACGATTCTCTGGATTAGCAATACCATATAATGCCTGCATTTTGTTTTTTTACAAATGAAGGAAAAGTATATTCATTGTTGCTATATCTACTGAAATAATTATATACATATATTGCTAATAAAGTTTCTAAAATACAGAAATCTTCAGATTGTTGCACCGTAATTTATTCGCAATCACCCTTGTTTGACCACTTGACAAAAACGACCTAGGGATATTCCAAAGACGAGAATGGAAGGAATGGTTTGGGTAGAAGGAGTTAAGTGTGTTAGATAAGTTGGCCAAAAGGTTAACTTGTATTATTTAAATTTAAAATGAAATATATACGTTGATAACATACTTTGCAGGCTACAATTCATTTGTAAAGAGGCCTGTCAACTCTAGACACAGCGATAGGGTGTAGTATTGTAGCATTAGAATATATTTACCCATTACAAAATATATACAATAATAATAAGAATAAAATAGGTACATTATTAAAACTTGTTACTCAGCATTATTAACTTGAATTCCTGAATCATTAAAATTCTAATCAAATTCTTCTCCTGGAATATTTTTATTTAAATTTGAATATAGAGTATTTCTATGAAAAAATTATATTTGGCATATATTTACTAATTTTAATACTTGGGTTACTTGCGCTAATAATTCTTAAGGTTTTGATTAATATAAATATTTACGCCCAATTTATTTAAGGAGACTTAATAATACATTAGAAAAAGACCATTAATATTTTCTGTTATCTAATAATATTTTTGAAAGATTTTAAATATAATATAAGAAAAATAATATTTTTGAAAGACACTGTAAGAGAAACTACTCAGCATTTGTGCAACTAATTTAAAAAGAAAAAATCTAGACATCTAGATCAGTTGTATCGAAACAATTACTAAAATCTGCAATTATAAGTGGACCAAATCAAGTTTCAAATGCACAAAATTCTCCGATTCATCACCAAAAGTTAAATTTTTTTTATACTACTTTCACTATTGTGCCTTTAGCTTATAGTATATGTATGTATGAAAACGTGGCAAAAAATACTGGGCTATAATTGCATTACATTTGGGGGGGTTGATTTGGTTTGTCGCTCTACGGTCATCTTGTGCACACGAGGGCTAAATAGAACAGGACCCACAGTTTAACGTGGATTCCGATCCACCAATAAACATCCATGCCACCGCCAGGAATCGAACCTAAAACCTTCGGTACCAACGCCCACAGCGCTAGCAAGTTGGTCGCCAGGCCACGGGGAGGAACAACAGCTGAATTATTTCGAGGATACATATTGAAATATTTGATGCGCAATAATCCAGAGATCTATATGCTAAAAATTTAATAAGTTGAAAAGCGAATAGTTAGGTTATAATCCGAATAATTTTTTTTTTTTTTACATGATTACAAAAAAAAAATTAGAAACTATTTCTGAATCGTATATATTCAATAATTCATTCTCCCATATAAAATCATTTTCAATTTAACTGAAAGTTTTAATTTCACATCTTTCACCTGATAAAATCAAATTATTTAACTAAATAAATATTCCATACATGTTATAAAGCTCTTCTTAAAAGAAATAAAAATAGAATTTAAAAATTTGTAAGGATTTTTATTATGCTTAATAATAAATTTTCATTAAAAAAAATTCGCTTACTTGAACTTCTAAAATTCAAGAGATCTATATAGTCTGTATTAAGATCTAGATTGTCTCTTAAGTAGAAAAAAATTTTTTTTGATGTAGAACCTTTATTTAAATTAATCATCGAAGCTTTTATGGAAACGCGATGTTAAAATTTAATAAATCCCATTTCCATTCTTTTTTATCAATATTTTTTCTTCAAGTTGAGAAGAAGTCATCCGAAATAGCATAAAAACTTGATAAAATAGTTGGTACTTTATCCCTTTATTAGCGTGCTGAATTATCATAAAAGAATTGCGGTAGGATGTACGCTTTGTGTCAATGATTTATACAATAATAGCATAACAAACAATACAAAAAAGGATTGGCCCTCTCCATTAAAACTCATTAACACTCCGAGCAATCAGAAATGCATAATGCGATATTGCCTTTTTTTTTTTTTTTTTACGATAACACTCTTTAATAATTTGATCAATTATGGTGTACGTTTTATTTATTTCGTGTTATTTTTTTTTTTTTTTTTTTTTTTGCTTGCTTCACATGCCATTAGTTTCGAATTGTCTAATTTAATTACTTCCCCTTAATGGAATGCATAGCTTTTTTTTTTCTTCTTTTAAACACGAAATTTACGGTTGAGTAATATACCAGTAATGAAAAACTGATTTACTTACAGCGACACAAATTATATACATTTATAAACAAAGAGTATTGTATATTAAATTGGTCGTTATTCATTTCACAATTTCACACTGTAATGCATTCTTTTATTACATTTTTGCACAGGGTATGTTCTTCAATTAATTTTTCAAACATGAAATTTGTTTAACAATTTTTATTTTAATATATTGTCATAAATTGGAAGGAAATCTTTATAACAAGTTATATAAATATACATATAGAGTATCTTAAAAAATATTTGTCAAAAATGTAAAAGCTGGTGGAGGTGATCAAAATAAGCAGATTTTGTTAAGGAATGTGAGGACAGAAATGTCCCCTGTAAGTGCTGTCGAGTAAGGAAAATATGAACAATAGATACGTGAAAAAGACAAGAAAAGTCAAAAGAAATACTTTAATGATTAAACTTTTTACAATAAGTGCTCGAAAGAGCGATTACCAACAGTAATATAAGATTTAAAGTGGCAGTGCATGGATTGGAGTACATTAGCAAAAAAGTCAGGCTACAAGCTATACAATTACAAGCAGCTACTGGCAGTCTGGCCCCTAGATCTTCATAGGACTAGATGGAACTTTTATAGATCCTGCTCATTCAGGGGCCCAAAGAAGAAATCTGTGCATGTCAAATCTGGTTGTCATGGTCAGCAAGGAACAAGCCCATCCTGTTCGATTCAATGTGTGACCATGTGTAGCGTTGAAGAAATTTGACTTTCCTGCAGAAATGAACTGGAGTACCATCGTGTTGAAACCACATTCGTGTGCGTACAGCTCGAGAAGCATCAGAAAGAAGTTACAAGATATTTTGTAGAAAGATTCCATAAGTGTGGCTTAGAAATTTGCTTTCCATGCTTGACATTTTTGCTAATCTATGCATTATCACTGCGCTCTTTGAGCATTACTGTTGTTCTTTCGAGTACTTACTACAATTGTGACTGCACACTTTGATAATTTATATATATCAAAGTTTTTTTGTCAGCTTATGCACGGCCCCAATTTGCATCCAAATTTCCCCGAAATTGTCAGGGATACTTTTAATATCGAGCCCAGATCAAGTGAAAAAAATTTTCGCAAATGGGTTAATATTCGTTAAAAATTAACCAAGTCGGGATAAATTAGGTTTTACATCAGTTTGGCGATTTTTTATGAGTTGATTTTATTTTTTACCCTGGTCTGAATTCTAAACACCTTCTTCTGACCAGAATTCTCCATTTCACTGTATCCGGATGTTCAAAATATGATAGCCATAGCTTAGCCTGTTCTATCTTGTGGTTGGAAGAATGAGTTCAAGAGTATGTGCTAGTTGGTTTATATTTGTTCAAAACCTAAAATTTTTATACCTACTTCACTTATTTATTTATTTATTTATTTTTTTTTTTTTTTGCTGCACTATCGAATGTGTTTAAAAAGTGTTTATTAAACGTATCTAAATTTGTAAAGTTTTTAATATATATCAGAAATGTCTCCGTTTGTAAGCATTTATTCTTTAGTTATTTTATTATTTAACAAAGTAAAGAAAGAGAAAAGAAAATTATCAAAGAAATAAAGAAAAATTGCAAGAAAGAAAAAGTTTTTGTAGATAAAAATATAACTTATCCATATGCACCTTAAACGTAGCTTTCAAGATATCATATTTCACAGACGATTATATGTTTCCGAAAGGAGGGAGGTAAAAAGAAAAAGTAGAAATCTAACCTTCAGTTACGTGGTACGATAGAAAGAATAAAAACTAACGTTAAAAGTGAATTGAGTTGAAAATATATATATTTAACGTGGATTTTATAAAGAAATGGTAGAATTTAAAATATATATATCTTAATATATGGGGCAAGTCTTGAATTTACATATAAATTTTATAAGTGAATTATATATCAACTTAAACAAAGTACGATCGATCAAGAAATGAGTGACAATCGAAGAAATTCTTTAATTAAATTCCAGTGGGGAATCGAGGCACATTTATGAAAATTAGTCAAGGAAATTGAACTCTTGTAAAATAGAAGGTAGGTCAATTATCCTTGAAGCCCTTTAGGCAAGCTGTTCCCTGTCCATAGACATCTAGTCTCCGTTCTTGTTTGATAGGCGACACTCCTTATCTCGAGTAATAATTCACAAAAGTCTTGGTTACTGAGGTCAAATTTGAGGTGGGGAAAGCAGTTTCTTGTAAACATAAATAAACTAGAGACAGAAGGGAAATTAAGATAAGGCAAAATTTAAAAAATTGTTCCTAATGCGCAGATTTCTGAGTTCTTATAATTAGGCAATAGAGATTTCTAACCCATGGTCTATAATTAGGTGATGATATCTAGCTACATAAAATGGTGAACAAGTCAATAGTGACAATTCATTGTTGCAGTGTTGAGCACTGTATTGCTGTTAAAATATTTTGAATTTTTATTGCGCGTTTTGTTTCGAGGTGTTTAAAAAAAATGATTCTAAAATATACTTAAATGATTCTGTCAGTACTGAAATATACTTAAATGATTCTATCAGTACTAAAATATACTTAAATGATTCTATCAGTACTAAAATATACTTAAATGATTCTATCAGTACTAAAATATACTTAAATGATTCTACACTACATCAAATTTCTTTTAAGTGGGGATAAAAACTATTTGGAATAAAAACTACTTCACATGTTTGTTTTGCTCTTATAACTAATTCATAAAAAAAAACTCAAAATATGAATGAAGTTTCTGCAAATTATACAACGAAATTTAATAATCTAAGTAACATATAATTGAATATATTGAAACACAGAATCTTGAAAACATATTGAAAAAATTATGAGAATAAATTGAATATTTACCACCTATTTAAAATATATAAAAATATTCCTTGGGGTAAAAATTTGCCGTGCATTAATGCTTCAAAATTAAGGACGTGTGCTTGAGGGTTAAATACATTCGTTTCGATAAACGAAACAGATAGTTTTTAACTTTTCAAGAATATATTGATGTTTACACGAGTAAATTAAACTTCTCTGAAGTTAGTCGTTTAGTTTTAAGAATACTAGCTTTCGTGTAATAAAATTCCATGTAATCAGCTAGTTAAAGATTCTATTTAACAGTCCTTCAGTACATTAAACTTTACAATTTTTTTTAGTTTCTGGTTAATTTAGGCTAAACCTTTGGAGATAATGATCGTCACATTAAATTAGCACTTGGGACAAACATTTGGGTCTTCCATTTTAAAAGTGTTTAATTTAAAAATTTGCAAAGCACAGATAACTTAACTTTAAAAATAGATTAATTCTTGTGAAATGTTGATGTTTCGGAATTTTTTTCTCTTTCTGATTATATTAGTGCTATTGGAATGAGTAGTTCTTTAATATCATATAGAAGTACAATTGGAATGATGATAAACGAATATAGAATTAAAATATTTTGCAAACTATTTGGGCAAATGATCTAGCTACCTATACTATTTTGAAAATAGTGTAAAAATCAATTATATTTATCAGTTTTTAAAAATATTGATGACTGCGTAGAGATATAATAAAAGAAGCAGATTGGTTTCTATTTAAAGTCACATATGTCTTAAATAGACAAATCATTCAGAAATTCTTAAACTTTTCTTCCAAATAAGGAATTTTAATTTATGAACGCTTAAGTTTTGTCATTGATAAGTTGACACGTCACTGCTGATGAAATTATGCAATTTTTTTAGTTGTAAAGTATTATTCAAATTTCATAAGCATCTTCTGCGATGTAGAAACTCATTTAAGTCCCTACCACTGCAAAAAGAATTATTAATAGTTAATCAAAACTATCCTGCGAATGAATTTCTGAGAAAACAAATATTTAAAATAAAATTCCAAATAGTTTTATTAAGTATATAAAAGGAAAGAAAAATTTTTAAAGAGAAAAATTTAAATTTACTTCTGTGTATTTGTCGTAAAGTTGTTTTGTTATATAAAATATTTGCATTATTGTCTTTTAACAAAAAGAAACATTAGTACATTATAAAGTCTTAAAAGTTTAAAACTTATATAATTCACATAAAAGGAACTTGTTCGTAAATTAATTTGTAAAATTTGACAAAAGTATAAAAAAATATTGAACTATTTGAAATATTGAAAATATTTTCAAATCCCATTTTACTTCCAAAGTATAAATGGTAATTTTTAAAAAATCATTTCATATTTTGATAGCAGACAAAAACGTACATAATACAACATTAGTTTAATAAAAAAAAAACATTTAAATGCTAAAAAATATTTTATTCAATGTTTTCTATTTTATTACTAAGTAGAAAATCAGATTCTTTGTCAATAATGTACTTGGCTGGACGCAAAATCTCTATCCCCTAATTTTTTTTTTTTCTCTACAATATCTCTTGCCAGAAACTAACAAATAATTTAAATTTCGCTAAACAATGTAGATGCTGCTTTTGCTAAATAATACACTAAAAAACGCTAGCCAGTTTGGATCAACACATTTGTATGCAAACATTTTTAGGTATGAATATATACATAAAAAAAATCGGTAAAGGAAAACCATTTGATTCATCGCTTTTGTACTTGGCGACTGCAAACATTGAACCAAATACTAAAATTTTTATTCATGCAATATCAAATTATTTATGTAAAAGTTATTAATGTAATATCAAGGCATCAAATTCTATATTAGCTTTTTTATTATATATAAAGAAATAAATACTCATAGACAATTTTCATTGTTTTTCTGAGTGATCTATGATCAAGTTACAGTTAATTCATGTCTAATCAAGTCTGTGTATTTTGTATCTAAAATATAAAAGCAAAATTCATAAATAAAAATAATGGGAACAGTAAAAAATGTTATGTGCTTAAATATTAAAGACAGGCCCTTATAATTATTTATTGCCCAGTTATTCGTAATTTTTTCCAATGTCGTTGTGAACAAATTTACTATTAACATAAATGTTTTGCACTTATATACCTATATTAACGATTTATTATGTTAGTTTGATAAAATGCTAAAAATTATGAACAGATAAAATTTTTTTTCTCTTAAAATTGAAACAATATTTTCGAAAGTTTTCAATTTTTACTAATATATAAGTATTTTATTAACATTTTTTCAATTCATTTATAGTACAAAAATTTGTTAACGCTATTTTTAATACATATGAGCATGAATCATACTAAAAGAAGTTTAAATCATCGGATGTAACATCTCTGCGATATCCAACAGTATTTAAGTTCCCCTAATATTTCTTTAGAAGACATTAAGATTTTATATAGGAAGAATCGGTATACAAGTATTTTTAATGCATGTCTTCTGTATTCTCATTGCTTGACACTTAAGTAATGTCCTTTTTTTTTTTTTTTTTTTTTAATTCTTTCTATTAGCTCACACTCTCCCTATATATATCTTGTTCAAATTTTCAATAGTTCATAAAATACTTTTTATTCATCCACTCAAGTTCAAATAAATTTTTTTTTAACTTGTAGTGGATGACACTTGATATTAATACAGTTTTTTCAAATATTAATTCATTAATTAAATTTAATTAATTAATTTTAGTTTTTTTAGATATAACTTGCATATATCTACCAATAGATGGTGCCAGATAAATTTTAAAAAAATGAATGAAAATTATTTATAAAGGACTTTCTGCAATATAGTGAAAAAAAAGTAGGAATTGACTTTAAAATTTTTTTTTTTTTATATTACTTGTTTTAAGTTAAAATAAAGCAAAGTTGAACTGTTATATAAACATTAATTATTTCTAAATATAATATCTGAAATCACGAATTGACACAATAGAATTCCTACCCATCATTGATTTCTGTGAGTGTAAATTATTCGTATACTACTTTAAAACACTGCAGGAAGTGACATTTCGAAAATCGCCATTTCATTGCCAAATCCTTCTCTCATTGCTGTCATCAGATTACCTTCACGATGAGTATTAACTTAAAATTAGATAGAATTATGAGGTTTCCGGTTGACGCAATTGTCACCCGTAGGCAAGGAGAAACCGACATATCATTTTAAACCCGAATGAATTCATTGGAACAGATTCCATTTTGATAATCCTCATTTAAATGCCAAACATGGGAGAGACCTATCCTAGTGATAGAGTTTCTCATTTGGAAATTTTAAATATACAGAATATTCGATAAGAGCTTTTTTTTCTTCTTTTTTACTGAGTTAAAACATTAATTTAAAAAAATTTTTATTTAAAAATTTATTTAAAAAAATATTTCCAGATTAAATAAATATTCAGAATCTAATGTGAACTAATTCCACAGTTTAGAATCGGAACAATTGATGAGAACCACAATTCAACTGGCATTTAGCTGTCGAAACTGCCCCCCCCACCCCATTATACACCATTGCACATTTGTAAAGCATATAATTGACCTTATTGCCTAGTTAGCGGATTGAGAAAAGGAGTTATTTGAGTGTAACGAGATTTGGAATGCGAATACCTTTCAATCCAACATGCAAATTATTAAATGGCTGTCAATGAAACTCCAGAGTATCGCAACTTTGACTGTACTAATATCTCGTAATCGGATTTGTATACAGAATGAACATGTCACATCTGAGAGAGGACGCACAATTAGGCTAAAAGAAGCAAGGTGTTCAAATCGAGGATTGCTCGACATTTGGGTAACAGCGTTATCGTCATTCGATATTGTTGGCAGAAATGGTTGAACAATGTGAGAACACAGCATCAGGAAGACAGTGGTCCATCAAGAGACAGCAGAACGTGAGGACAAACCGATCCGATGCACTAGCTACCGCAAGGACCAATGATAAGAAGCAATAACAAAACCTGAGTTCAAGGTACACATTGAGCCGACTATTCCTCACCTCTGCATACCAACAAAATCGGGCTCGTTTGTCTAGAAATCTCACTGGCAACAGTATTGAAAGTTGTTTTCAACGACAAATCCCTTTTCGAACCGAGTCCCGATTACCAATGAAGACATGTTTAGAGACGCCCAGGTCAGCAGTAGGATACTAACCTGATTCTGACCAGTCACACAGACCGCTAACCGTAATGATAGTATAGTGGGGCCTTTCCCATTAAAATCAGAGTCCTTTGTCGGTTGTTTATGATAACCTTACATTTCGACGGTACGTTGTATATGCTCTATGTCCAGTTGTTTCTTTCCTTTTTATAACACTCCAGGCTTACATTTTAACAGGATAAGGCTCATTCGCCAGTTAAGTTACCATATCTCTGTCCAGTAGAATGCATTTGGGATCTGGTAAGTAGACGCCTTCAAATTTCCCAGGATAATTGAAAGATAATTGGTAAGAAATCCTAGCAGAATGGGCTTCCTCCGATTTTAGAAATCAACGCCAAGCCGCCATTTCATTCCTCGACAGTTTGCAAACTTTCTCGTATGCTTTGTATTTTTTGTCCACCCTGAAACAAAGCGATTTGGAGAGTTTTCGCGAATAACGCTCGCGAACTCGAATGTGGATGGAGCTTTAGACATTATATTTCTGCTTACTACACAGATCAGCCTCAACCTCGAAAATTAACTTCCAAACATTAACTTCCTAATTGTTGCTTCTAAAGTTTTTGTATAATAAATAATGTTTTTTTAATCCTTACTTATCAGGAATTCAAACTATTGCTAACATTTGTTAAATCACCAAACTGTAGAGTAGATTTCTTATCTACGAAAATTTTCTGTCTGTGCGATCACATTTTTCATGCCACATTTCCAGTCTTTTCATCGACACATTAGTTGGGAAGCATTGAAGCAGGGAATTAAAAAAACATATAGATGTCTCCATGTTGTCTCGACAAGTGAACATTTTCCCTAGATAAGCATGTTTACTTTCTATAAATCGTGCTTATCATCTATAGACCTGGCCAAATACTCGTTTCGAATTTGTAAAGATTGTCCCCCACCCCCCACATGACTGTGGTTAAGATAATTTTGGTCGATTAATTTTATTACTTTTAACATTGTGATCTTTCTATACAATTCACGGTTTAACTTTTTTTTTTTTTAATTTCTTTTTCTTCAATTAACGATTTGATTGTATTTTATTATGCACACTATTTTTTTTTAAAATTAATATGACCAACCATAGGTAATGATTAACGATTTACTTTATTCTCAGAATTTTTCAATTCAAAGGCAAGACTTAATTGTTACATCCTTACTTGTTGAAACTTTGATATATATACTTGAATTTTTGAATACATTGAAATTTTGATACACATTTGTTTTTAAAACATATTTTATCATGTAACTTAAAGGTATGCGCATTATATTTTTCTGTTAGCTTACTTAAATAATGATTCTTATTTCGGAATTTCTTTATTTTGGATTTTTGCATAGAAAATTAATCTCTCTCTTTAAGTGGGGATATTTGCTTTATCAGCATTTGATCCATTCACCTCACCCCTTTCTGATTATATTCAAGTGATTCTTCGGAATATCAAACCTGGAAGTCTGTTAGTTCCCTTTTTCTCCCCCTTTTTTTGGTACCGGAACTACCCTGACAGGGGTCAATATTTCTCGCTGAAGTACTACAGTGCCCTGTAATTAAAGCCGACAAGTTTCCAAAATGTAACGGTTGCATGCCGAAACCCACACAGGCCTTCTTGGCGAGGGAGAAGAGAAGGGGGTTGTTTAGAAATGTAATTCTTTCTTTTATGCATACCATATTATAGAGTTTAACTCAATTGGTCACTTTCTTTTCAATTGGTTACAATTGTATAATGAGATATTAACTCCCAATTTTTTATCTTATGCTTTCAAAAATTATAGAAGAAAGAAATCAACCAGCATTACCGACCCTCAACCTCAACCGACGAAGCTCACGTCTAAAAAATGAAAGATTTTGTGCTTGCAAACAGTCAATTTACAATTAGAGACCTTGCTGATGATGTTGGAATTTCAAAAGGATCGGTCAAGTCTATTCATTTTCTGAATTTAAAAACTATTGGTCGATTAGTATTTTAATTTCTCATGGAACAGGCAATATTGGAGTAGGGTAGCCAGTTTGTTTGATGAGTAGTCGTCGACTTTCTACACATTTTTTTTTTTTTTTTTTTGCTATGATCTGTTCAATTATAAAATGAATTCAAAATCTATTAGATAAGTAATAACTTATAAATTCAGGACAAAGGAAAGGTAAAGATGTACTTCTGCAAAGATGTTAAATTAATACTGATTAACAAAAAGAAAATCATAAAAGCACATTCTAAACTTTTTTTTTTCTCGTTCATAATGAGAAAGCTTTCTTCAGATTCAGTAATATTTGGTTTCGTAAGCTTTGCTAATGAGCAATTTAAAAATACATCAGTATAAAAATAACGAAAAAAAAAAAAAAAAAAAAAAAATCAAGATTTTTTAACATTTTTAAATTCAAAACGAAGAATTTTAGCGATCGGATTAATTATTAATAGTTTTAAAGTTCAGGAAAAAGAGTTTGCTTTCATAAACAGTTTTTCTTTTATTACTTTTTAAATTTTTAATTTATTTAACGAAATTTAATTTTTATTTGCAGGAAATAATTCGCTAATAACAGTTAAGAAACCATCGCTATAAAAGAAAGTTTCGTACTTTCTTCAGTTTCACTCAATTGAGAGTAGTAATATAATAGAGCGCACATCGGATTGTTCCTTTGGAGCAAGCATAATCCTCAAGTGACTTTTACAAGTCAGTCGGGGGGTGAGGAATGAGGCATCTTAGAGGCTTATATCCCCCAATACTAATTGAGAAGATGTAATGATGCTAAAAAGATAACTGACGGTATAATACAGGGGGGTGACTTGAAATTGCGACCGTGAACCGGCCTCCTCAACTATGATGTTGCAAGGTTGTAGGATTTATTGAAAAATTTAGGGGGAAAGTTACAGAGGGGGTTACATGAGAAGGACATCCATGAATTAGTGAGTCATCACACGCAGGTAGTTTTACTATTTGAAATGATAAAATAAATGTAAATATGCTGAACAGTTAGGATGAATGATCTTGAGCAGAGTATTAATGAATCAGAGAAAAGTTCATAGACTCCAATTGTTGAAGTTCAGAGAAGATGAAATTTTTAAATTCAATTGTTGAGGTTCTAAAATGGGCAGTTGAAGTAACGATAATGTTTGGTTTGGTTTGTCGCTCTACGGTCATCTTATGCACTCTTTTGGGCTAAGCAGACCGGGACCTACAGTTTAACGTGGATTCCGAACCACTCACAAACATCCATGCCACCGCCAGGATTCGAACCTGAAGCCTGGGATACCAAAGACCAGAGCACTAGCCACTTGGCCACCAGGCCGCCCGATAATGTTTGGAGTGGTTCTAGAAAAATACATTTATAATACAAAAAGTTCATAAAAGTCCAAAAAAGGTAAGTATCCAGGATGAAAAAGATGGTGAGTCAGTAGGGAAGTGTAGGGTTCTGGAAAAGAGTTCATGTTGAGTTGCAGGGAGTTATCATAAGTCCACTGATTGTCGTTCCAAGATGGTAATTATGACGTAACAGTGAGGCACAGGGATGATCAGAAAGTCCAATTATTGAAGTTGATGAGATTGTTAAATTCAATTGTTGATGTTGCAAAATGGGTAGTTAATGCTTTGGAGTGATTCTTAAGAACACAGAAAGTTCGTAAAAGTCCAAAAAGTTGAGTATCCAGGATGAAAACGTGATGAATCAGTAGGGCAATGTGACTTTTACAAGCGGCACTGTTTATTATCAGGAGGGACGTGATGGCTGGTCACTTTTATGGTCACTCTGGGCAATTTACTTGCGTTACAGAGGAAAAATGAGCTTATATTGCACTCGTTTAGAATTAGTTTTAGGCATGCATTTTAGGGTTTTATAATTTCTTATACGCGAAAATAGCTTGGCGGTGTTTTTTAGCAATTTTTTTACTGCTAGTTATTACTATTCAATGCTCTTGGCAGGAAGGGAAAAAAGATCTATCGTGCAATGATTTGCAAAAGAAATGGCCCAGTTTTTTAGCTGTTAAATATATATAAATTTAATTTTTTTAAATATTTGACATTTATATTCTATTAATGTATTCTTTTATGTAATATTTTCTCACCAAAATGATTAAAAAATAAAATATCATTTATGTGAATTTTTTTTTTTTTTTTTTTTTTTTTTTTTTTTGTAATGTTTAATTTTTAACACAAAACTTCAAGAGTTAAAAAACAAAATAACATCTCTTGTATCCAATTATCTTTAGTAAGCACATAAATAAATAAATGTATGACGTGAGAAGAAGAATTTGACATTTCTCGGAATTTTCAGAATATCTTCATTTATTCGCTTTTTCTAAATAAAGAAGCCAAGTGGCGATACAGCGCTAAATCTAGTACGCAAAGGAAAGGAGATGTTTACACCAACTATCTGTTCCCTTTGGATAGGGGGACGTGCTCTATTTATTACTTTATGGTTTCACTCGCCTGTTTGCATGTGCTAACAGACGCAGAGAATATGCTAAGATAGGCTAGTAAACATTTACTTGAATATAAATAAAAAGTATATCATAGAATTATATGATTTGACAGCGTAAATCATCTCTGTCAAGAAAAAAAAATTTTTTTTTTTACCTACAAAAATCACTCTCCATGATTTTTTTTTTTTTTCTAACTGCATTAAAATATATAAATTTCATCAATTTTCTTTTTAAATATTTATGAATTTGGGACACCTTGTATTTGCTCTATACACAATTTGGGACACCCTGTATTTACTCTATACACAATTTGGGACACCCTGTATTTACTCTATACACAATTTGGGACACCCTGTATTTACTCTATACACAATTTGGGACACCCTGTATTTGCTCTATACACAATTTGGGACACCCTGTATTTGCTCTATACACAATTTGGGACACCCTGTATTTGTTCTATACACAATTTGGGCACACCCTGCATTTGCTCTATACACAACAATATCAAACTTTTTAAGGGTGTTTTAACATCTTGAAAAAAAAAGTTCCCTTGAAAATAATAAATATCTCTAAAATAAAAAGGTCTTGAAAATAATAAATATATAAATAAAATATTAATTCTCAAGATCTAACACATGTTAAAGCTTTCAAAATTTTAAGGGGGGCAAAAAGTGTGCATTGCATCACGTGGGAACATTTGAATCGAATTGTACAAGAAGCTCTTGTTAATATGAAGTTGGCTAACAAGAAAGACAAAATAAATATGAAATTGACAAATTTTTGGTTTTCTTAGGAACAAGATAATTATAATGTTTTTAAAAATATATAGCTTCTTTTAATTTAAAAAATAATTATAATACGATACGACAAATTACTTTTTAAAACCTGACTGACAAGATTCTAATTAAATTCTCAGTCAGTTAATCTTCAGTTCGTATGATTCAATTCAACTCTGTAGCTGTAAAATTACTAAAATATCATTTGAGAGGAAAAAAAAAAAAAATGTTTTCAATTAAAAATAATTACAATCTGAATTGCCAGATTAGAATTCTAGGAAATATTTATCTTGATTAATTGTTAATAGAAATATCACCGAGAAAAACTTTCGATGATTTTGGATTTTTTTGAAAGAATTTTAATTATAAAAAGTGAAATTAAGATAATTATTCTCTTTGCTAGCAATAAAAATGTACTGGTGTATATGATATACACTGATAAAGAAATTCTTATTAATTTGAATCAGGCGAAGCTGTATCACAGTTTGCTTAAAAAAAAGTTGGAACGAAGGAAATTTTTATTGTTTGCACTTCTTTCTCTCATCAAATACAAGAAACCAAACTCACATTACGTTACAAAGCAGAAAAAAAGCTCGAATAAAGAAAGCTGACTGAGAAATCTTTTCTCTAAGGCCCCCTTAAGACTTATGAATTCTAATGCTTTATCCATTCAGAAAAAATTAATATTTCATAATGAACATTTTTTAATATCAATAACTTTTCTTAACAAAACTTCCTTAAATATTTTAAGAACACAGTATTGATTTAAAAAAAAAAAAAAAAAAAAAAAAAAAAAAAAAAAAAAAAAAAAAAAAAAATTGTTTTTTAAATCAAAAGTTACCTCACAAGTCTTCTTACATATAGAAAAAATTTCTTCGTATTAAACAGTGTAGCATTTCGGTTAATTAGTACTTGGTAGGATATCTTGCAGCATCCTCAACAGTTTTTACATCTCTGGACATATAGTAGAACTCACTATTCTTTTTGTAATTTCTACTTAAATGTTGCTCCATTCTTCAATCATTATTGTTTATTTAGTTTTAGAATCCTTTTTTAACCTTTAGTAGTCTCCTGTGGGTTGAAATCCGGCTACTGAGGTATTGTTTTCAGAATTTGTGGACAATTATAGAAACACGAAAAGTCAATGTTGTAAGTCGTGTGTTTTGTATCGTAATCTTGATAAAATAAAAAAAGGCTGTTTCTAGTACCCAAATTTTGAGCTTATAATTTTAAATTGTTTTTTAAATATATTTAAATAAAGAGCATGATTCATTATGACATCATTTTATACCAAATTACCAGGGCCGGATTTTCCTATAGGCTAACTAGGTTTCAGCCTAGTGCCTCAAGATCAAGAAGGGCCTACGTTCAAATTGTTAGCAAAATTGGAATTACACTATTCTAAAAATAGTAAACACTAAAACACTGAATCGAAAATAAGGAGAAATTCTGTACATATGACTAATAAACAAATATAATTTTATTATTATCTTTTTTTTTATTTATTATCCGTGCCACATTTTTTATAACGATTAGTGCCAATCACAATATGTTAAATTAGTTCAATTATCATATTGATATATATCACAGAAATGATGTATTTTATTATCTCTCATGTAATTTACGCACTTAAAAATGGGAGGTTAAAGGGCCTCATAAGTGAAATAGGCTAGGGCCTCTTTTCATCTAAATCCGGCCCTGCAAATTACATAGTTCTGATACTGACATGCACTTCCACACAAGAACTATCTAACGCCATGCTTTATTGTGACAAATATGTTCTTGAAATCAAATTCCTAGTTTTTTTCTTCTACAAAAAAAAAAAAAAAAAAAAAAATTTGGTTTAATGGAAACAAAAAAAAAAAAAAAATGTTGAATCTTTCCTCTGCCAATACTTTTTGAGCTTATTTATCATTGATTTCACAAAGGCAAAACCTAATATTCCAATATTTTTCTTCATTTATGAAAAATTTTTATGGGGCAAAAAGCCCATGTAATCCAGCCAGATAATATGAACACTCATCAAGCGGTTTCAGATCAAATTGAAGAACATTTTTAGGTCATTCTGTAGAAATTTTTTTTTTGTAGAACTCAGATGTGGGTTTTCACAAATTTTCTAACTGCAAATATATGATCATGTTGAGTTAAATTTGACGATCATTTCTTACTTTGTTTTTGATCCGACTTTCTTCTTTATAGAACTTGGTCAAATACTGCACCGTAGAATGAGGTAAATTTACTAATTTAAGTGTTCCGAAATGATTTTTCGCTTTGACGGAAAAAAATTTTTTTTTTTAATGCTGTTTGTTGTTTCTTTACAACTACGAGCCATTTTAAATACTGATTACAATATAACGAAGTATGCAAATAAAGATTAAAGCCAAACAATTTTTTAAAGGTTCGGTTTGATTTGGTAGCCGCTCTATGGTCATCTTGTGCACACTTTAGGATAAGCAAACCATTTTTTAAAATGTCACCATGCGAAAATTAAAAAGCTTCAGACCCATAATTTTATTTATTAATTTATTCGAAAATGTTTTGGTATGCGATCACTTTTGTTGCGAGTTCATTCTCTGCTCCTTGCATTTTTATTTTTTTTAAAAAGAAAATAAGTCTCCATTTTAAAAAAAAAAAAAAAAAAAAAGTGTGATTGTTATTCAAATTGAAATAATATTGGACTTTATATTCGAATTCAATTAAGGATCTCAGAACTTTATCTGTAGATTTTTAAATTGCATGAACATTTTTGGGAGCCACAGTCTGGAATACACTGTAAAATTAAATTTAAATTAATTTTCAATTTTACAGTTTTTAATGTAAATAAGTTTAAAAATTAATCTTTCTGAAACACATTTCGTAAAACTTATCTAAAACCAAATTAGTTGAGTTGGATTAAATTTTGAATGTGAATAAGGAAATTCAATTAGTTTCAAAATTTCTATCGGATTATTTTTCTTTTGTTCTATCGGACTAAATTTTTTTATTCATCTTTATAAATTTCAAAAAGAACTTTGTGAAATTCTTTCAATTTATAATCTATTTATCTGATCTCTAAATATCCTTAAACAGATAAGTGTTTTTGAATCTAAACACAGCAGTGTTGGTTTGATAATGGTTAAATCTAATGGAAAAGTTTCATCAAGCAAGAAAATTTGCAGAATTAAGAAGTCTGTATTTAAAATAACCTCAATAGTATAGGTAGTTTAAACTCAGAATAATAATAATAAAAAAAAAACCGCAATAATTAAAATTTAATTTATTTCAATTTCTTGATTTCAAAAAGTATTTATAAAAATTCGAAATTTTATACTCTATAAAGGATTTAGCAGAAGTAGCAATATTTTGTGAAATTTTAATAATAAAAGAAGAAGAAAAGAGAATATCTAAGAAATAAAGTATGCTACTGCCCGATTTTATGCTATAATTATGTAACATTCTTTTTAATTGATAAAGTTTCACAGCACTACTTTTAATAGATTTTATAAGAATTTTAATTCATTATTTATCTGATTTTACTTCTTATTGAATTTTACCTGTTCTAGCAACAGACATTTTAGCTTTTAACAATTTCATTTTACAAGAATTTAAAAAGTACTGTCGTTTGACGCAGCATAGCCAAATCTGGCTCTTGTGCCATTAAACCCCACCAACCAACCATGTTATAATTATAAAAACATTGTACAATAAAATTTGATAATAGATCATTAATTGCTTGTATTATTCTCGAAATACTTATTACAATTTATGAATTACATAAATCCTTTAATAGAAAATGTTTTATAATTCAGCTGAAAAGGATAACATATAAACTTCAACCGATTATTGCGAAATCATTTTTTTTTTCTTTCTAATGCAGCTAGCAAACACTTAGACAGCTTGGTCTTGGATGCCTTAAGGCAAGCGCTGCACTGACGTGCTCACTTTGCATTATCCAGGGGGCGCGTGTAACTTGAAGATAAGCCACGGACGCGGAGTAACAATGCCCCCGCAACGCTCTACGATCCTATTAGACCGGGACCTACAGTTTAAAGGTGATTCCGAACCACTACAAACATCCATGGCATCACAGGGACTCGAACCCGAAACCTGTGGTACCGAGCGCCAGAGCCATTCAGGCCCATTGCGAAATCATTGTACAATCAATTTTTCGTAATCAAGCATTTTAAGATTAAAGGAAGAAAGTATAATGAACATCAAAAAAAAAAAAAAATGTACTGCAAACCCAGTCACTTTATGTAACTAATAGTAGATATGTTATTTGATAGTGAAGCAAAATAAACTATTATCGATTCATAAAGTATGTGTTCAAATCTTGTTTCAGGTAGAACTTAATAAAAAAGATCGAAAATCGGATTTTTAAAGATAATACAATTTCAAAGTCGTCACATAAAATGAGATTGATACCAATTCGTTGACGCTTTAATAACATCGTCTGTATATGTCATCATATTGTCACTTCAAAATCACGCTCTGTTTCTTATTTCTTTGAAGCATGAGTAATGTTCAATTAAATGGTCGCCTAATTTTGCATCAATCGCCAATCGTGAAGATTATGCAAAGTTTTGTATTTTGATAATTCCCAATAACGATGTCACTATTCGAAGTGAGAGTCATTTCATGAATATAATGATCACAGATGTAGAATTACTCCTTAATTAGATACGTCAAATTACCATGTCAAGTTGTTAATATCTAAATCCTATTTGCACACTGAAATTGATCATATTTGGAATCATACTAAGCCCTAGGAGGCCAAGTAAATATTAATTTGAAATACGATAGTTAACATGATGCATTCGTGGCATCTTCCTATACTAGTTCACCCAGAAAATTGTCACAGATATCTTAAAACCTTATTCTTCAAACAACAAACCTTAATTGAATAACTAAGTATATAGCTTTATGAAAAAATATTAAAATATTTATAATGACTTATTTATCATTACATTAAAAGCATTTATTTCACAAAATTAAAGAAGCCAATTCAAGTATGATATATTCTACTTACATGTGTCATGAGAGTTTTATACGAAGATTACAAGTGAATGAATACTTAAAATTATTCATTTTTGGATATTAAATTGACTTAAAGGTTAAAAAATATATATTTTACCTAAAAGTTTTAATGAAGATATCAAATACTTTATGTAATCTTTGAAATTTATGCCTGCAGTTTATTAGCTTTAATCTCGCAAAGAAGGGACCATCAGTTATTTCTCAAATTCAGCTCACCATTGCCAATATTTTTCAGAAACTTTACTTTAAGGACTTTAAACTTAACTTTACTTTTCAACTTTACAGAAAGGAACTCCAGAAAGACAGAATTCATATTAAATTAAATTCAAAATCTAGAGTATATAATTGTTATAAATTTCGTAACTTTCGTTTTCTCCCATAACTTATTTTGCTTAAAAAAACCCAATTAAATTCTTTAATAAAGACAATTTAAATTGTTCAGCACATTTATATAGTTTCCATTCACCCATCCAATTGCAAAAGAGTGAATTCCATAATTTATTCGGATTGAAAACAGAAATCTCCCAAGTTCGAATCCTGCTTATATACTTTGAGGACGGGAATTCTAATTACCCTGACATTGGATTGAGGCGGTAGAATTAAAGATTCATTATATGGCTATTGGTCTAACTTATGAGGTCAGTTGTTCTTGAGTCTGAGATTAACTTCGATAATCACCTTCAACTTAGAGCAGGATCAACTTAGAGCCAACCCAAATGATCTTGCGGGCCACTTTGGAAATGTATCATAACTCCGCGTGCCGCATATAAAATTATATATCCCCATATTAGATTTAGACCCACTATAGATATTTTTTGGAGTGAAAAATTGAAACATAATGAGTTATTATTTTTGTGTTTACTATTTTTCTTACATGTAAACATAGATAATATAATAATAATGATACTAAACGCACATTGTAAAGAAATATATAACACTAAAAATGAAATTTAAAAAATATATAAACATAAACGAAATAAAAAAAATGAAATCATTAAAAAATATTTATTTTACTTGTGCGATATTTGTTTCTCCATTCTTTCCCTTAGAATTTGCAAATAGATCTCTATTTGGGTATTTGCACATCGTCATTGGTGTTGCAGATTAGCGTGATTTGTGTTCGGACAATTTCATTTTACGAAAAAAAAAATTATTCGCATGTGTAAGTTGAACCAAAAGAGCCAACAACTTCAACTGAGAGTCTGGTTTGCTCTGCTTGTAACAATCAACTGTGCGTATCTAGGGGTCCTGCGTTCCTGAGATCACTTCAAGTGAAACATAGAACGCGCTATATTAGATGTTCCAAGATGCGAGCGCATCATGAGTTCGCAGAATATAATTTAACTATTCTGCGAACTCATAAATAAAACAGACAATATCCGTTATATATATTCGCAAGAATATTATTTTAAAATCAAAGTTAATTTTTTCTCATCATTTCTGTAATTTTTGAATATCTAGATGCACACATAATGTATTTTTTTTAATACATTGGTTTTCACTTTTTTGGTCATTATAAAATAAATATATTTTGGAAAAGTGTAATAAATCTCACGGGCCTGAAAAATATTCAAGGCGGGCTGAGGGTCGCCCCCCTCCCCTTTCTTAGCGTGTTGCTCAAATACAGTATTTATAATGCATGTTCAGCATGTTATTTTAAAACTTCTCAAGCTTATGATTTTATCTTGCCTATTAAGTGTCCTAAGCAAATAAGAACAAAACTCCTCGATTTTTACAGCTTTTAAATTTGACATATTCAATTCCTACTTTGCTTTTGAAAAGAAATGTTTTTCCATTTTTCGCAAACAAACTATTCTTTCATATTTAATGAACCTGAATAAAAAAAAAACTTCTTTTTTCTATTTTAGTCAAACCAGACTGTCAATTAAGTTTACAATGTACGAGTATCTGAATTTTAATTATTTTATTTCCATTACAGAAACAATTAGGGGAAAAAAGCGTTCCCCCTCTTCTTTGTTGGATGAATAAATCTCTCCTTAATGTCAAAAACTACAAGTGAATACCCGAAAAGAGATACAGGGATTAAAAATTCTTTTGTGAATCTTCGGAGCAAAAAAAAGGGATGGCAGTAAAATACTCGTTAAGAAGTTGCTGTGCGGCCGATGAATTAATCAGGACTCGAACGCTAAAGAAATAGCGCCTATCAATAGCTTCCTCCCCATTATCGTTGGGCTTGAAGGGTGAAAATATTTCACCAAAAGTCAAACAAAACCGCTCCGTAGATATCATTGTCACGCTTGTATGATGAATGAGCCGGAAAATTAATGTCTTCTTAATGACAATCGCGAGCTTTATGCCGATTAGCGTTGCCCAGTTCCCAATCTTTACATTTTACCCCTTTTTCTCTCTACATTTACTTCTTAATGATGGGAATGTTTCAATCAAGTGCTCCATTGTGTACCTCCCCCCTTTTCTACATTGGTTCGAAGATAATCTCTAGTCAATGATCGATTTATTTGAGGCTTTTCAAGAGTTACAACGTATCAATATGTAAGTTACTTCTGTATTGCATTGTGATGGCGATAAAAAGGAATCTGCTTTTTTTTTTTCTTTCTTCTTAAGTATGTTTAAAAAAACATCTGGAAAAAATCATTAAAAAAAAAAATAAAATAGTCAATAATCGTTGTTCTTAAAAACTCTTAATGAACGTACTAATAAATAGAAACATTATAAATTGATAAAGGAAAAAAAAATGCTCAAATAGCATTTCAAAAATGCTTTTGTTATTATTTTTCTTTTTTACTTGTTGTTATGCAAATAACTATTTGGTTTGCTCCGTTAAACTGGTAACATTTGCCCAAGCGTATAATACCAAAAATAAGCTTAGAAATTGAATGCACAAATGGAATTAGTTTTGTAGTTTTCAATTCATTTACTATTCTTCCGTTTTGCGCCTTGGGGGGGAAAATGAATTATTTATTACGCTTTAATATTAATTTGATTCTGTAATCGATCGATTCATTAGAATAGTTTTAGTGGAACTGTTACTTTTATAATTAACCATTTTCATTCTTTCTACAGTAAAACGACGCTAAATTTTTAATAGCGTCATAATTCATCTTTTCTACGAGTTATAGAATAGGGTCTAGAATCCATTCCCGCAATAGAAACTCCACGATATGACACGCTAACATGAACATTCATTCATGCCTTGTTAGAGGTTTCAATACGTAGTAACATTTTTTTATTATGCTCGATGTGGGTTATCAGTTACAAATATATTTTTATTGTACAAAGATGGTGAAATTAAAAAAAGATGTATTTTGTTAATTTTTAATAAATATATCTTGGAAAAAAAGCAATTTAATAAAGTGCATCCAAAAACAGACATAGAAAATTTTTAATTATGATATTTTAATTGAAAATTAAATAATGATAGTAAATTATAATTAGTGTATCCTCTTTTAATTGATATCAACAAATCTGCTTTGATTGATTTTTAAACGAAAAAAGGCTTTAAACAAATTCAAAGCAAAATGCCTCCTTATATTGTGAAAAAATTTGTTCTAATTCCCATTGAGTTTTGAATGTATTAATCCATCTCTAAAACGTGCCCTATATTAGGACATTAAACACTAAATGGAAAAAGGATAACTAGAAATTAGACATTAAATGATGCCTTAAACATATGAATCGGAATCGGATGAAACCTTCAGCTGACAAGATAGTCCTGACAATTTACTCAATATTTTCTGAATAGAATTTTTTCATGATGGTCAGGAGAAAGTTTGCCTCTGGACAATTATTGGAATTTCTGAGTTATAAACAAATTAAATACATAAATACATTATTGATTTAAATTATTTTTATTTGGATTCAAAAATTAAATAATAAATGAAGATCTTAAAAGCGAATTACTCGACTTTCGTGAATAAGAATCCACAAAACTATAGCACCAATTCTTATACCTAAATAACTTTCAAATTTTTTGTTTAAATTTAAAAAAAAATCGTTTTTTTTTCTCGTGACTATTAGTTACCTATCAAATAAAAATCTAAAGAATTCAGAAGAAGTAATTGGAATTTTCATTATTTTATGACCAGATACTCTATACATATTTGTAGATACTTCACCAATGGCAAATTTGTTTACTATTGCGTAACGCTTTTAATCTTTTGATCCACACTCTACTGCACCACATCCCTTAGCTGAGTTGCCCCTTTACAATTTGGAAATGATGTGGGTGGGAAGTTTGATTGGGCTCTGTGACGCTCTACGGTCATATGAGACCGGGACCTACTGCTTAAAGTGGATTCCGAACCACTGCAAACATCCATGGCACCGTCGGATTCGGACGCGAAACCTGTGGTACCGAGCGCCAGAGCTCTAGCCACTTATATATTCTGCGTAAAAAAAAAAACAGCAATAAAAATATAAAATACTGTATAACTAAGCTATGTTCATTACAGTAGATTAATTTTGTTTATCAAGCGGGCCATTAAAGAGCAAAAAATAGAAATTAAAATTAAAATAATTAAAATGCAAAAATAAAAGAAAAATAATCCCACAATTGCAAATTAAATTCAACAAAGTGTAAATATAATTACTTATGATGAAAAATTCAAAATAAGTGCCCCTTGATAAAATATTTTAATATAAATTTAATAAATAACCATTAGTTAATTATAATTGTTTGCAGAGTTTGATTATCTCTGGTCAAGATTGATTTTACTTCGAAAGTTTAATACTTTTAAATATGGGACTTTTAAAAAGTTATAGCTTGATTTTAGTATCACATATAATCAATAAACAACTGAATTTCCCAAATTTCTAGAGGTAAAAATTAGCTTTTTTCCGAATATCGGTGAGCATCGTGTTCCACTTATGTGTGCACCGACAGACAATGAGGAGAAGACATTTGTGTGGGTGACTGCTCCGTATTTGCTTGTCATATGGAAGTTCCTCCAGGCATCCTGACTATTAGGCACACATGTAGTCAATTGCCATCGAGTGTCCTCGCTTCTAACGGAGACCGCCAAAGAATTTGAACCTAAACTTAGCTGTGTAGCTTTTAATTAAAAATTTTAGAAAAGTGGAGCACAGAGAGGATCGAATATTTGTGATGATAAAGTTTTATAAAATAAATTTCTTTTTTACAATTTCCTGAAATCAGAATATTTTTTAATTAGATGCAGGAAAATTAAATGAATATTTTAAACGGAATTTATAATATAATATAATTTTATATATAAAAAATGACCTAAAAAATGACTTCCAAGTCATTCAACAGTTGTGACAGTGTTAGTGGAAAGCCCCATCCACCACGGCAATGTCATACCAAATTGGGTGGGAAAAATCGGTTGAACTTTTTTTTTTATGCCATACCGTTTTCCCCTTCTCTAGTATATTCAGTTCAAATTTGAACTCATTGTGATGAGTGGTTCTTTTTTTACAGCCTTTTGAATGTGGGACTAATTATAATCACCCTGTATATAAGCTGGAGGATTTTCTTCCTTACTACAAATCAACAAGATATCTCTTAAAATTCTCCCGGAAAGCATTGTCTTTCGTTCATTCGCCCGTCTCGTGGAATATACCAGAAGAGTAGGAGGCTCCCCAATCTATAAAATTAAGAAGAAAAAAAATTTTTTTTTCATCATTTCTACTTTTTTCATAACATTTTAGTTGTTTAGTTCCCCCCCCAAGAATATTCTTTTTTCATGTTTAATGTGGCAATAAACTATCAGTATAATTTTTTTATTCAGAGATTATATAATTAATTTTTCCAGAAGAATCCTAACTCTGTACAAAATTTTAAGCTCATTTATTTTATTAAGACTTATTAATCCTTTAAGAATATTTTTATTTGCAATATATTTTATTAGTAATAATAATAACATTTGTTAAAGCAAAATTAAGTTGATAAGCATTTATTCTACGCATTGTATAATTGTTTTATTCAATCATAATTTCTCTTTCAACTTTATTTTTTTTACATGGTGTTAACAAGCTTTAGATCAAAAATAACAATTAGAAAAAAAAGACATATTTCAGTCATTCCATATTTATTTCGACATAAACATTCGAAATATTGGGAATTATTTCAGATTATATATATATTTCATATATTCATTCTCATTTATATTGGGAATTCAGAATTCCTCAGCAAAGTTTTTAAGAAACAATACAGCACATTTAAGATGCAATTTTCATCATTTAAAATAATTGTAGTACAACAAGCGATGAGCAGGTAGTAGTTAGTATCTTATGAAATGAAAAAACATAATAATGAAGGTACGAATGAAACACACTTCATTGACGACAGAATGCATAGACAAAATCACATATACTATTCAAAAGAGCGACTGCCAGCAATAATACAAGCCTCACATCTGTGACGGATTAAGCTGTACACAATGTCAGAAACAATGGGCTTTTCGCGGACATCGCCGGCAGCAACATCAATTCTGGCTTACATGAGTCAATGGGACTGCCGTAGATGAGAGGCTTAATATGGCTCCACAGAAAAAAAGTCCATGACGATGATGATATTGACGTGTTTTGGGAGCTCTAGAGCTCTGACAAAAGCCTCAATTGGGGATAATTGAAACGTGAAAAATTGGAATTTCCGAGAATACTATTTAAAAATTAGTGATGATTTAAAAGAGAAAATCAAGAAATCTTAAAAAGCATCTATAGAATTTTTTTAAAAATGGGGAAATGTGATGAAAAATCCTTATGGGTATAGTTTACATCCGGGAAAAGAGCCTCCATGAATATAGTTTATCCAGAACGTTGTCCATTTTCTGTATTCTGGGTAATATCTCGAGAAGATATGATAATGCTTTCATAATTTGGTTGAACTCCTTTAACAATGCCAGATGAGCCAATAAATTCGAGGGAATCGTATATTTGTTATTAGGTATTAACGCTTGCATTAGAAGGCTGTTTTTTTTTTAAACAAATGAACGAAAGTGCACCGGCTGAACTATGAAAGAGTAAAGTAGTTGAACAAGGAATGTAAGTGGAAAGATTTTTCCATGTCGTTTTTAATCTTTTAAGTTGTATCATAGGGAAAGCAGAGCAAGACAATATATTCACATTTCAAGCAAGTAGGTTGACGACCCTTAAATCGGGCATTCCCTCTTACAGTCGTTTTCGCCACATTTAAGCATCTTAGATGTTTCTAGCATGATAAAAGTGATTGCACCATGCTCTTTCTTCAAGTACAATTCTCAATGAGAATTGTCAAGTAAAATATTGTTTCTTTATATTTCTTCTTTGCGATGAAGCTCACTCAAAAAGATGGGTTTTCTGGTTCTCTCAGCTGAGCAAAGTTATTTAATTTTAAACATATTTCGGTTAATTCATCCTTAAACTTTTTATTTGTGTCCTCTGGGATTCATTTAATTTCATATTCATTATTTCATATTCCTCTGGGCCATCATCATTGCTCTTTCACTTTTCGGCTTTATCACAGATTATCATAATATTCAGATTTGGAGTGTTTTGTGATAGTTTCTTCATCCTCGGTAAAAATACTAACGTAATCTTTGAAAAGTTGTTCATCATTGTAGGGAATCTCCTATGTATCTATTGCTACGCGATGATATAATTAACGTTAACAGGATTGGCTTGGGCTGTTATTTTGGAAAGCTGTCTAGAGTTTTTCCATCGTCTTGAATACTAGAAATTTTGTTGGTAGATGAAAGATGCTAATGATGTAATGATTCTTTCGTCTTGATAAAGGATTTAATAATTAATTTATCATCAGGCGCAAAAGACATATTATAATAAGCCTTTGGCTCCCGATGACGATAAGTTGCGAAACCAATGCTTTATGCTTTGTATGACAGCGTTATCTAATGGTTCACCGCTTGTCTTAAACTAGCGCATTGTAGGACGACAATTGTTTATTTAGATATGTTTTATCTTTACTTATGGTTTTATCCATGAGTTAAAGATTTTAATTCTATTTAGAACCCAAAACATTCGGCAAAAAAACATGGAAAATCGGAAAGAAAACATGAAAACAAAAGTTTACTTTTTTCAAACTTTCATATAGGATTTACTTATAAAAAATAAACAAAATTGCTTTTTATTTTGATGATTCCTATTTGTATCAAAACATTTCGCTTTCTGAGATGGACTGAAGTGATTCAGGCAAAAAAGAAGTAAGACTGCCATAAAAATTCGAATAAGATGTGTATTACTTTTTCGAGTCAGATGCTTTGATCTTCAGTTCAGCAAAATATATATTCCCATAATGTGTAACAATTTTTTATGTTTTTATTTCATATTTTTTATGAACGTTTACACGCAGTAAAAATGTAGAATCTTTTAGTGTTAGGAGGATATGGGTGAAGTTTTATGATCGAGTGTCTTGAATTAAATCATAACAGATTCAAAGAAATTTGTTTTTTTTCATGAAAGAGTAATAAAACTCGAACTGATTTTGCAAGTTTTGTATTTTCTAAACGTTATTAATAAATTTTCAAATGTACGCCTTTATGAAGTTGGCAGATACTTTGTATTGGAATGCTTAAACGAGAGAGAGATAAAAAAAATTTTACTTATTTACCTTACATTTACATTACATTTTCCTAATTTACTCAATTGTGACGCCTTAACAATGATTGAATTAATTTTTGATGCATTTATCAATATCAATATTTTAAAAAAAGACGTATTTTTTAGTGATTGATGAAAATAATATCACCTCGCTTCTTCTTCATCGGCGCAACAACCCCGCCGTGGGCCAAGGCCGTTAGCCAGCTTTTGAGACAGGAGATGTTTTTACTGGCTAGGGACGTCAGTCCTACGTCCAATACTTTACAACCATATTAGACCGAGACCTACGGCTTAAAGTGGATTCCAAATCACTACAAATATTCAAGGCACCGCCTGGACTCGAAACCTGGCACCTAGCGCAAGTCACTCGGCCATCAGACCTCACACACCCGCGTACTATTGCAGAAATAGGAAAGCAACTCCTTGTATAAATAATAATATTAAATGTATTATTTCTCCATCAACATATTGGATTGGCAAGAGAGTCATTTCGGTTTTCGTCAATTAAGTGCATTGTAAAACACCTAACGTACTTTAAAATTTACGTTACAACGGAAATCTGGAAGAGGTTATATATTAATTTTTCCAAATTGTTATTGTAACAAATTGGAGAATCCTAAAAGATTAACACTTTCGTTGTTCTAGTCATTTAAATATATTTTTAGATCATAATTATTTTCGTCTTACTTATGTTTAAGCCCAAAAATGAACTGATACCTCATTAATTTATCACTAAATGGACCTAATGTACGTTACAATTTTTAAAAAAGTACCTTTTTCAATTCCTTCTATTAGCTCACACTCTCCCTATATATATCTTGTTCAAATTTTCAATCGTTCATAAAATATTTTTTATTCATTCACTCAAGTTCAAATACATTTTTTTGAACTTGTAGTGGATGACACTGGATGTTAATACAGTTTTTTCAACTATTAATTAATTAATTAAATTAAATTAATTAATTTTAGGGGTTTTTTTACATTTAAGTTGCATGTATCTAATAATAGAGGGCGCCAGATGTAAAAGTAAAATTTCAACTTTATTTGTACTTTTCTGCAATATAGTAAAAAAAAAGTAGGAATTGACTTAAATTTTTTTTTTTATATTACTTGTTGATAGACCACTTAGTATTACCGTTTGTACAATCATATTCTAAATGCTCTACTGGACTTATTTTAAAGTTGTAGTATGATAACAGTAACAGAATTCATCTGCTTTTCAACGTAAATATTCTAACGCAGCTGGTTTCGATGAAGATAAAATAATGTTACATTTTTCCTAATTCAAAATGTTAAATGAACATTGATACATTTAACGCTTAAGTTTTCTATTTTAAAAGGATCCGGAAAGATCTATCGTATTTAACAGTTATATGAATTACGGCTATAAAAATCCTATTTATTATTAATGGGATACTTTAACACTAAAATTAATGCTTCCTGTATTTGCTTCATTGCAATGGATGGTTAATACTAGGTTCAAATAAAATAGAACAATTAAAACTGAGGATATATTTGAAGATAACATCTTGAGTGGCTTATAAATTAGTACACGCAATTTTAATTATCTCACGCTATATATTTACCATATTATAACATATCTAATCCCAGAATGTCAATAGATAATGTTTGCTTATGTTTCTACTGAGTTAGTGAAATAATTGTATTCGAAATTTGTTGAAAGAATTTCCTTTAGTCTTTTTATTCATTTCAAAAAAAAAAAAGCTTATAAATTTCGTCAACCATACAAAAACTACACTTTCTTTTTCCACAACAATTTCCTTGGCTCTCAGCGGAGTATTAACGTGAAGGTCTCAATTAGCTGAGAACAATGCAGTCCTAGCCAGATTAAAAATAAAAACCTAATCAGTGATTGTTGTTAAAAATTTCAAATAGGGCTTTGTACCATAAGTACCTACACATTTCTCTTTTTTTACCAATCCCACTTTCAACTAACTTTAAATAAGAGTTCTAAAAATGACCTTGCATTAAAGGAATGAATTTCTTTTTCTATTCATTTAATTAATTCTTACAGAATTATTTCAATTATAAATTTACATACATTGTCCCAGAAATGTGAATGAAATACCTTGCGTAGCAAAAAAAATGGTCTTTGAGCTACTAAACTACAATCATACAGTCACTCATCAAATAATGTTTTTCTAAACCGCATTGGAAGAATAAAATACTTGCAAATGTTGTCAATGCCCTCGAGCCCTCTCAATGGTGTCTTCATTTTGTTTGGTTGCTTATTATTTCTTATCGCTTCCTTAGAGATACACAAAGAACACATGCCGAAGAACTGAATCAATTTCGATAAAAAAAAAAGAAGTCCAAAAACTGTGCTTCACCATGAGGGGTCGGGATCCCTAGGTTGATTGAATCATGCTCTAACAAAATTTGCACATACCTCCTACCCCGCCAAATCGTTAATCAACGCAGGGCGGTGGTGTAAACTCCCCTCTTTAGTTTGGGTTTTCGCATAAAAAAAGCTGTATGAACTGCTCGTTCATGAAAAAGAAAAACATGTACCAGAAAGTTTCCGAACAATTTTTGGAGACATATATTTTGTATCGCATTTATTTTTAAAACTATATGAAGAAAAAACATTATTCAGTAAAAAAGATTTCAAACAAAATTAATAATGAAAATTAAAAGAATAATTATTTCCCAATCCTTTCTGTGCTAATTAATAGAAATATATATATATATATAAAATGTGGATGTGTGGGTGGGTGTATATAGTAACATTATTTGCATAAACACGTGTCACCCTTCATTGATGAAAAGTAACAAAATTAATAATGAAAATTAAAAGAATAATTATTTCCCAATCCTTTCTGTGCTAATTAATAGAAATATATATATATATATATATATATATAAAATGTGGATGTGTGGGTGGGTGTATATAGTAACATTATTTGCATAAACACGTGTCACCCTTCATTGATGAAAAGTAACAAAATTAATATGTATTAAATAATGATGATCATGTTGTGTGCACCTCATCATGCAAGAAGCTTAAGAATTGCCAAGAAGTTAACTTTTCGGCGTCAACTTGATTTTGAAGGAATCCCTGAGATGACATTTGGAGGATTCGTATTTTCCTCGAGTCCAGGAGGCTAGATGGCCAATTGACTAGTGCTCTGGCTCTTGGTATCACAGGTTCGATGACCTTGTTAGTGGTTCGGAATCCATGTTAAATTGTAGGCGCCTGTCTAATTAGCCTAAAGTGTGCAAAAAATGACAGTAGAGCAAAAAACCAAACCAAACCTCGAGTTCAGTGACAGGATTATCTTACATAAGAAATTTATTGTGCCTATCTCCAGTATTAAATACTTGAACTTTCGATTTGTTATCTCTTGCCAAATTTTGAACTGGATTTCATTAGCTTCTGCAATCAATGCACTGACGGCCAAGTGATCCCTCCGGTATATAATGTAATTATTAGCATTAAAAGTTTCACAATTCATTTTATAAATAAGAGGGAAAAACCGAGCAAATATTAAGAAAAATTATCACGTAAATTAGGGCGAAAAACTGAATACTAATTTCTTTGTAAAAAAAACATTACTCTTAAAGCCTTTTAGAATGAAAAAGGCAAAATATAAGAAATGACGTTATTTCTCTGTTGCGGAAATAAATGATGTACATAAATACGTGAGAAAGTATTTAATGCCTTCTATGTCATCATCACTATCATAAGAAAAAAGTTCGTTTCTACTTAACCCACCATCAGTATTTTATTTTCACTCGTTCATATAGTATATTTTTCCTTCTCAGTCCTCTTCTTTTCACGCTATTGTTGTATTTTCAGTAAATGATTCAGAAGTTTGGCAACGCCATATGAGTTGAGGCTTTCCGAGACTTTGGCAACAACCTAGGTATAAACTAATATCTGAGATTGGACCCTTGTATTACAAAATTTAGGCATGCCAGTATTAACCTTTTTTTAAACACAAGTACACGGGTATCTCGATACATATGCAAGTGTATCTCAATTCGTGTACGTGAAATCAGTGTACCTGGGTCGTGATATCAATATACTTGGTTTCTTTTTCCTAATGGAAAATTACTCTGCTGCGTTTTTAAACAAAGAAAGTAAACTTTTAGCAAAGAACGTAGAACGTCATTAAAAGAAGCCTCTAAGTGGTATCAAAACGCCATTAATAATTACAGTTTTTCATTACGTTTTGCGTGCTTAAGTTATTAAGTCAAAGAATAAGATTGCTTTTTAAGGGTGTTGAAATATCCAAAATGGTTTTTAGGTAATGAACAATAGTTTATTTTGAAGGAGGGATATAAAATAATAAACAATTTAATTTGGAACAATAATTAAAGTCTCAAAACTGAAATTATTTAATCTTGAGACATAATTGTCTAATCTTATAGGCACATAATTGTCTAATCTTGTCGATTCTAATTCCAATAAAAAAAATTTCAACTAAGAATTACCGTCTTTTCATTAAGAATTAGTGTCTTCGAATGGATCCGTTTATTATCCAAGAACCCGCATACACGTGAACACTATTTTCAAATATACGGGCCCATTTGTTGTTGAGTATCTGCGTTGTAAGGGATTCTAGTATAAATTTCATCTGTGCTCACCATGCACTAGCTGTGCCTACTTTCTCTCATGATGGTTTAATCGTTTTGCTGCCATCTATGTCATTAACAGTGCAAGTCAAGTATGATAATAGATTAATAAAGTTTTTAATTGTTTATTTATTTCTTGGTTACTAAAACAATAACCAAGAAATAAATAAAAAATTAAAAACTTTATTAATCTATTATCATATTTGACTTCTACTGTAATAAGAAGAAATTAGAATGTAAAAAGAAAAATGTTAATCAAGACAAAATATCAATTGTGACTATAAAATATCTGATAATGATTAAAAATTATCGTGTGTAAAAATATACAATACAAAATGTTTTAAATTACTGTTTATCAATAAAAAGGCTTTAGAATGTAAAAAAAAATATTAATAAAGATAATTTTTCAACCGTAACCTTAAAAATATATGATAGCGATGATGATAGATAAAAATATATGTTAGAACAATAAAAGTTTACATTAACAGAGAAATGAGACTTTCAAATCACACTTTAATCCTCAGTAAAATTCTGGATGAGTCCGATTTCTTTTCTAATGAAATTTTCAATTATTTTGATGTATTTTTAAAAGCATTTTAGTTTTTTTTTATAATTGTGTGTATTATGCACAACTGTAAGAATACATATATATATATATATATATATATATATATATATATTGTGCATATAATAGTTGTGCATAATACACACAATTATAAAAAAAACTAAAGTGCTTTTAAGTATATATATATATATATAATGCAATATAAAGCATTGTACAAAACTAGTACTATGTAGGTTAGGGATGTCTAACCTGTGATCCGCGGTCCGCAAGCGGCCTAGCACCATTTTAAAAATGGCCAAAAATGAAATCGTACATTTCTTTAAGACACCGAGATTTTTATGAAATTATAATTACATTAAACATATGAAATGAAATCAATGAAGCTCTATTTTTTTTTTTTTTTAAATATTAATCTGCATTTGTTATTTTTATTTTAAAGATATTTCGTAATTCAAAGATTCTTAAGTTCTTCTTGATCTGCTCAGTGATTTCAAAAACACTACTTGAAAAGAATTCAAATATTATTGAGTTACGACATGTCTGCTTAATTTTCCTGCTGAATATTTTAGATTGAACATTATTATTGCCGTTAAATTGGTATATATTGTATGAGGCCCATAACAATTGTTTTTACATTAAATGTGGTCGGGGACATCTTTTCTTTCTTCAAGTGCACCCTGAGACAGATAAAAAGTTGAACATATCTGATGCAGATAAAGTATGAAAAGAAAGTTATGAGGAGGCTTTTGTTAAAAGGATGTATCATCGTCATCATCACTGGCGCAACAGCCCAGTGTGGGCCAAGGCCGTCTACCTATTGGTAGATTTCGAGACGAGAGATGTTTTTCTTTTTACGGGGTAGGGTTGTCAGCTCTACTCCCAACAGTGGCATAAAAGACAACTGTCATTAGTATTTGTATATTTTTGTCAAGTATTTGCCAGCTGCATTAGAAAAATAAAATTTATTTAAGATTAATCAATTCATTGCTTTATAAATTGTATTGCATCTTCAAAATCTCCATAACCCATTTTTTGGTTTGGTTTGTCGCTCTACGGTCATCTTATGCACACTTAAGGCTAAACAGACCGGGACCAACAGCTTTAACTGGATTACGAACCACTACAAACATCCATGGCACTGCCGGGACTAGAACCCGAAAACTGTGGTACCGAGCGCCAGAGCGCTAACTCTACCATTCAGGCCCAAAAGGATGTATATAAAAGGAAAAAAAATTAATATAAAATAAAAGTACATAGTTTTCTTACCAAAAAAGGAGAAAAAAATATATATATGTAAGTAGAGTAGAAGGGCTTTTAATTGTATTTTTTATACAAGAGTATTTCATATTTCTCACAAACACTTGACTTCTTCCAGGTTGAATGATAGATCTCAAGAAACATTTTGTTTGTGGAGGATTCCTTTACATGGAAACAATGGTTTTCATTTTAAGGAATTCCTTTAATCATAAATAGAATTGTAATGAAAAAATAACTGATTCAAATTGCTTGCTAAGTTCCAATTTTTAAAGAAATCATCTCCCATACTCATAACTGTAAGTAAAGAATACGGGGGGAAAAAAAACATTGACTCAATTTCTAGCACGATTACAAATGTAAGAAGAGAATATGCATTTAATTCTATTTCGAAATTGAAATTCAACAATTTTTTCAGTATTAAGTATTTCATGCATTTTACCTTTTCAAAAAATTGTATCGAAAATTAAAGTTTTAATTTTCTGCAATTGATACATTTTCTAGACATTCTATACAATAATTAAATTTTGTAATAAATATATATAAAATATAATATACATATATATATATATATATATATATATATATATATATATATATATTATATATAATACATATATAATATAATATATAAAAAACTTTCGCGATATGGTATGAACCACAAGCTATCATACCGTTCACAGAAACTGAACAAAATTTGGGCTTAAATTATTTTGAGGTATGCGCTCAAATATCATATGAAAAACAATAGCTAATATCTAACAGTTACTGTTACAGTGGCAAAATTTCGAAAGTTTCAAATGGTAACACCTTTTTTTTATTGAAATGGGATCTTCGTAGCGAAAAACCTTAAAAAGTATTGGAACGTCACCTGTAGCATCTCTTCTTCGTATGCTATCTATTTTTCGTATGCTATCTATTTTTATTAAGTTCTATTATTTCCAACCCTTCTACGATCTCATTTCCCAACTCTTGAGCCAACTTTCGGAGGTCGCATTTCCTGTGATTTTTGAATAAGATTACCATTACTAATTACATTACTTAAACCAATTTAACTCTTACTGATATTTCTCCACAAATTGCAATGCGAGTTGCACTTAAAAAAATCAAATGAACTCTGACCTGCACTTCAAACAGCTACTAATCATGAATTCCTTCTTCCTTTAATAAATCCTGTTACGTGCCCATCCGTCAACGCCTGTAGGGAAATTAACACGAACGTTAAAATTAAACAATATATTTACTGATGCTTAATTATCTTACCAATTCACACTAGCCAAACACCAGCGATGAATCTTTATAATGAATTTAACCATTAACAAAACAAACTGCTAGAACAGCATGCCTTTAAAATTACTTCGATCTCCAAACCCAAATGCAGACTAAAAATTCCTTTTTAATTTTCCCCCGTTTTTAAGTTCCCAACAGGCAAAAGCCAATCTAACAAAATCGTAATTTAAACTTCATTACTTCAAACATCGGAACCCTACAAATCAAAAGATATTTACGGAAATGTATGGTCATGGCTAATTGAATCTGCCGATAAAGTCTGTGGATATAATGGTTGAAATCTATTGACATGCCAATAAAGGAAGGTACTCTTTTTGACACCAGAAATAAATTGCTCTATAAAAATGGATGAACAGAACAGCGGAAGCAAGAGATATTAGGCATTATATTGGTGGAGAAACTTATCAACCATAGTATAGTATAAAAATTTTTTAACTTCGCAATGGCTCTTATAAGTTATATTGTAGGTTCTTGTTTTATTTATTTGCATTTTCCGAACTTTTCAATCAACTTGAAGTTATCGTTCTTTGAATGAAGGCTAATATTTTAATACGAAAAATTAAGTGGAAAAAAATATATTTTAATTTTAATATAAACTATATTGATAAGGAAATGCCATCATGAAGAAATGGTGAATTTATAGTATGAAGAAAGTTACAGCAAATGAAATTTACAAAGAATATTTTACATTTCATTCTAGTCTGACAGTATGAAATCTTATTCATGTAAATTACGTTCTATTTTTAAATTGAGTTACTTGAAATTTAAGATTGAAAATGATATTTGTATTCATTTAGAGTCCTAGCAATTAATAATAATTGTATTTTAAGGTAGTAAAATAAAGATGATTACGACTTTACTATTATCTTAATTTATTAAAATTCATTTAGAAAATATCCGTTTTATTTAGCATTGGATAATACTGTTACAAGTTTCGAAGGTTAATATTCATGAAATTTAACATTTTATACTACGCAAAAAATTATAAATATTATAAACAGTTAATTTTACATTAAATCATGTTATCATTAATAACAAAAATGTAACATTTTTTGTAACAATGTAACATTTAAAATATACCCCTAACATTCAAATAAAAAATAACTGTAAGTGAAAGACACAAACAATTAAAAAGTTACAGCTAAGATTATAACACAAAAAATTATTTATAAATCTTTAAAAGAATAATTGATTTTAAAATACATAAGTATGCTATCGAATTTTAATCCGAATTAAATGAATTCATTATTTTTTCAAAATTCAATAACAATTTTAGCATATACATATATAAATATTATTTTCCCTACTATTAGTTCTATACTTTGAAGTTCATTTCCAACTATAGCTACAGTTTCAGTTTATTTTGCTAAGCGTGTAAATACACTTTGAGTTAGTTCATTGCAACCAATTAAACTTTTTTTCTTTTTATTAGTTTTCAAGATTCTATAGTATTAATGAAGGAGGTGATAAAATTTGTCCTATATATAAATAAATATGCATTTAACAAAATCTCCATAGAAACGTATTTCATATTTACATTTTGTCCTTTTACTAGTATGATAATTGCATCGAAAAGTAATTGAATAATTTTCAACGGGAAAAATATCGAATATCAAGTAGATTCATTAATAAAACACACCATCACTTCCTTATAAAAAAACTCAATTGGTTGTTTTAGATTTCCAAATTTCCTAGATATTATATATAATTTTTAAAAACATTCCAAACTGTACGGAATAATGTTCATGTACTACTTTTAAAAAATATCCTTTCTTTTCCATCTTCCCAAAATGATAGAACAGAAGAAAAGATAATTCTAATTCTAATACCATAATTGCAACATTAATCAAGATATTTTGTCATAAAATAATTTTTTACAGCCCATTTTCTTCCGAAACGATTAATCATTAAAAATTGTTATTTTCTCGAAAGGATCATGCGCAATTAAGAATTCGTTTTTTTTTCCCTTTCTCACCTCGGAATCCAAAAAGAAAAAATTCTGACTCAACATTTTTATTAGTAATAAAGACATCGTGAAATTTAAAATCTTTGCATATTTATTATAAATGAAATTTTTTTGTTATTTTTCTTTATTTTTTTAAATAGTAAATTTGCATAATCCTTTTCGAATTACACTAGTTGCATTTTCTAGTATTAATTGAATAGTTTTTTAAGAAAGAAAAAATGCAATTTCAAATTATTAATATATAGTTTATTTTCTAATTCTTGGATTTGCAAATAAAATCTTATTTTAGCTGCTCTCAAAGAACATAAATTTTTTTTAACAAATTTAAAATTTTATTTATTGGATTAATAATTTATAGTTTAAAATCTTTTGTTAACTTAGCACATTTATTTAATGAGCGTTTGAAAAGCATTGATACTTATTTGTTTTAAGATAATTAACTTTTAAAAACAAATTTTGCCTAAGCTATTATTACAATTTATAAACTATTTAACTTTCATTACTCTACGTCATTACATTACACTCTGTTGAATTCAATTCATTAGAAAAAAATTTTGAATATTATAATATTTAAGGCACTTAATAATTATAATATAAGAATAGTTACATAATAATTATTGCATTAACATTAGTTATTTGATTAACACTTATGCATTAGCATTTTAAAATTTTTAACTACATAATGTAAACTAATTTTCAACGTCTTTAAACATGTAAACTTACTAATATTTAAATCCCAATTAGTTCATATTTACTACAATTGGAAACTAAGTGGGAAAGTTAATAATTAATTCACACAAATTGTGATAACGATTTTAACTAACTAGTATGGCAATTATTCGAACAGTTAACCAGTATTGTTCAGTACTGTCTAATACGAAGAAACTGTTAAATAAATTGTTTAAAGTAGAAATAGGGTAAATATTATCAAATTTATGAGAAACTCTCTACAATTAAGTAAATTTTTTTAAATACAAATTATTGAAGATTTTTTATAAATATAAATAAAAAAGAATATTAAATTTTATGAACACTTATCTTACTTAAATTGAAATAACATTTATTTATATATTTATTGAGAATTCGTTTGAAATAAAACTTGCACAGTAGGTTTTATACTACATATATGCACAAAATACTTCATGCAATGATTTTTTAATAATGCAATGATTTTTTTTCCAACTATTATTAATATTTTAATACAGATTCTGAAAGTCATAAATGAAATTTTTTTAGCAAGTTTTTAAAATTACATGTGTATCATTTTTTCAAACATGACATATAATAATATTGTATTGTCATTTCTTAAATATGAATGAAAAAAAATACTGCAAAATTTTATAGAACAGCAATTTTATTCGCCATGAAAGTAACATTTTCCATAAAATACTACAGTTGTCTTAAAAATTGTCGATGAAGCACACCCTACAAGAAAATACATTATATCCCATGCTTTCCATGATACAGATCGCTTTCATTCCACGACAAAGAACATTTCTAGTTTTACAGCATGTTAAGAACGATTTGAAGTATCGTTCAACAAATACTACATAAGCTAGTTTGCACAAACGGCAAATAACAGCGTCATTTCACACTCTTTCTCATTTACATATGTATACATGCGAGCCTCCTGTTGATATCACGAAAGCCTTTTCTGGCTTGAAATCCCATTCCCCAGCACTGTTGATGGCTCAGTAACTCCTGATTTACGAGAACCAATAAAAAGTTTCCGCCTTAGCGGCGACTATCTCTTGCTAGCTATCTTCAGGACCGATCCAACGTGACCGCCATTGACTAAAACAGCTCCCAGAGAGGAAAAAAGATTTGGCCTGAAAATCCGAATGGAGAATTACCACTTTCCACTTTATTTATTTATTTATCGACCTTTTGGTTAGAGATGGAGCTAGTAATACGCCAGGAGTGTCTAGGTTGCAATAAAAGTTGTCGCCTAACAGCTTGTTCCATTTGTTACACTATTTTACCTAAATGATACCTTTTCTTGTTACTTGTTTGCTTTTCCTTCTCTCTCTTTTACGATTTATACTATTCCTGTAAATTATTGTGACCAATGAATGCAATTGAAATGCCATATATACGAAGTAGCGACAATAAGATCTAGTCAAGATCTTTTAGAAATACTTTTGGTTGGCAATCTAATTGTTGGGCCAACAACATAATACTATTCTTTTGAAATAGGGCTTAAAGATTCAAAGAAATGGTGTAAAATGCATGAATAAAGTAAATAGTATCTTACAAATTCGATTTCATGACTCCAAAAAAAAGCTCATTTCTAAATAGTATCTTATTTACATTTTATTACTCCTGTCAATATTTTAAGTAACGGTTAGATTCCTTACAAATTAAGGAAATTAAAACTCGAGTAATCATTTTATAGAGAGAAAGAAAAAATATATATGTGTAAAAAAAAAAGGATGGATAAAAATGATAGACATACTGCATGATAAATAATTACGAAATTGAAGATCAATTAGTAACCTCAAAAAAATCAAAATCACTTGTGGTGATTCAGAATTTCAACATACAGTGAATTTTACTTAACAGTATACCTGGAATATAAGATTTCAAGATGACACTAGTGATTAAAATGTTATATATTTGTAATATATAATTAAGATTTCCTTTGTTCTGTCAGCATTCAAAACGAAAAAAATCCCCCAATAAGGTCAAATTGACCCAATTTTGTTTTAAATGAAATTTTTGAAATGTAAATGAAGCTTTTACTAGTTTGCAGGTAAATAGCTTTACTTCATTTCGATAACATTCATTTCATTCATAGATAAAGTTTAAAATATTTATTGTATTAAAAATGCTAAATTAATCTATTATCTTAAAATTAAAACAGAAGCTTGAATATGTACATTCATGTAAAAAAATTAAATCTATATTGTTATTTTTATTTATTTTTTAATGATAATGCATCTTGATAGTTTTACGTTTGAACAAATCATGAATTTTAGAAAACTGCTTAAGAAAGTAAATTCCATTAAAATTTTTTAAAGAAATAAGAGAGCCATTTAAAAAAAATTGCAATTCTATTATAAAAAAATTCCGTCTAACAGATTAGTTATAAGAAAACAACATTACAGAAATCGAATCGTGTATTCAATCGATGGAAATTCTTCTATGAAGTATAAATAGACCCATTCTGGATTGGAGAAAAGCATTTTGCCATGATACGTAAGGGAATTTATATATATCTATATAAAAAAAATCTATAATTTACTTCTGTTGTGAAAGCATTTCTTCTTTCTATAGCCCTTCGAATATTTCTCAAAATCTTATTCTGAGAATTCTCACCCTTTCCCTTAAATTGAAAGATTATTTTTCTTGGTAAATAAACAGGACAAAGAATAGCGTTTACTTGAACTCCGAAAGTGTGAGATGCGGATTGTCAGAAAGAATGCTGTCAAAGGCAGACTACTGTATAAGCAGGTCTTTTTCTTTTTTGAAAGTAGAAAGGAAAGCTCTTTCCTCTATAGTGAATATTTGCTTTTTGATAGAAGTTCGTTACACTTTGTTATTATACATAAATACAGAAGATTCAGTATTTACTTAATTTTTTTTTTATTTGTTTGTAAAAGGGATGTTAGATAAGATCTAATAGTTAAAAGCATTTTTAATGTACTAAAATGAAAATAGGCATGACAGCTTCAGTTATAAAAATAGTACCTTAAGATATTTATTTTTTTGACGAAAATTCAATAGTGATCAATAAAAAAGTATTTAAGATGGTACGAAGAATTATTAAACTATTCTTAATTTCATGTTTCTTAAATAACTTTTCATAAATCCTTATGATAGCACAGCATTTTTTTTTTCATAAGTATATCCAAAATATTAATTACAAATTTTTAATCAGATAAAAATTCTAAGTTAAGTTCGTTACACTTTGTTATTATACATAAATACAGAAGATTCAGTATTTACTTAATTTTTTTTTATTTGTTTGTAAAACGGATGTTAGATAAGATATGCATCTTATTTAATTACTATTTTATCTTATTAGATAAAAATTCTAATTATAAATAAATAGCGGAAAAATTATGGGTAGTTCAAAAATTGCAATAAAAATTGTTCACTTTTGAAGATCCATTTGCGGAAATTGTTTTCCATTGGGAGATCTGAGGCGATAGATTACAGTTCGAAGGAATCAATCAATGGAAAGATTGTCAAGATTTCAAGTATGAGTTTCGTTAGGGTACGTTTCTGTAGCAACCTCATTATTTCTTACAACCTCATTAATAAACATTTTATTAATTTAAAATGCTTCAGCTAATTTATTTTAAGAAATCAATTTGTTAACACTATAGCGTTTTCTGCTTTGTCTTCAGTATTTACTTATTAATAATTGTTTTAGTTCGTAAAACTTTGCAAATCCGATCGGTAGATTAACGAATATGTATTTGACATTTCAAGTTGATCGAGTTTAAGATTTTTTATGTCGAAAATTATTCTTATATAAAAATAAGTTAACCTTTTCTGGCAAGGTATATTTCGAGTACGGCATATCTTTAAATCAATATATATTCAGATAAATCAATTTAAAAAAAGTGATTCTTATTTTAAACATATTCTGACTGCTTACTTAAAAAAACACTCGAGGATGATAAATCCGTAGACCCGAAAATCCTATCGTTGGGCTCTAGGAGGGAAAGAAGGAGGAGGATGCAAATGCTCAAATGGCACCAGTGGAAATATTAGTTCAAAATTGCCGTGACACAGAGTGGTACAGTGTAGAAGGTCTCTACCCTGGGTAACGCTGAATGTGATATATTTTTGCCGTTCTAGTAGCGAATGACTTGGGTCCAAATGTCCAGCATTCGAAAAACATACAACTTGAAACACTACAAATGCAATCAGTCTTGATTTGTTTTTTGACTGAATCTTAAGTACCATCTAATTTATTATTTTCTCTTTATTAAGAGAAAATAATAAAGTATAGAATTAACATTCATAAATATACGTTATTTCTAAAAAATTATTAAAAAAGACGAACCTATATTTTTTAAAACTTCAAGTAAAGCACTAAAACCAAAAATATTGAAAAAATTTTAATAGATAATTTACATAAATACTTCTGAAATGTACATTTATAATAAACTTATGAAATGCGACTTAATACTTTAGTATTAGAGCAAAGCACGAAAAAAAAATGTTGTATTATTATATCCTATCTGTAAAAAGTATTCAACACACAATAATTTAAGATATCCAATTAGTATCTGAAACCAATAGTTAAATTCAAAGGTTTTGCGTATATTTAATCAGAACACTCGTAAAAAGGTTAAATATTTTAAATCCAGGACATTTCATATTAAAAAGCTTTTACCAGTAGGAGGAAGTTGAGGAAAAAAATGTCGAAAAAATTTTAACTTCTTCACCAAAACAGAGCTCAGAACATTTTCAGAGCTTTAAGGAAAAATAAAAATATTTTTTTTAATAGAAAAGAGTATAAACTTAATAATTCAATGACATTTTAATATATTTACAACATTTTTAAAAGTAATATTTCTATTTAAAAGTAGTTTTTAGCTTTTTCTCAGAATGAATTTTTATGCTTTTTGTTCTAACGGGAAACACCATAACACAAATAATTTTGATCCAAAATGTTAAAAACTCGGTATAGACCTTGGAAATGATTCTAGCTATATAAATATTTTTTATTTTAATTGTTCAATTTGGAAATACATGGAAATTTTGGAAGAATTTTGTGTCGACAACATTTAAATCAATACAAAATAATAAATAATAAAGGTATAAATTGACCAGAGGTCTATTCCCTGCAGAATGTTAGTACAAACAAATACAAACTTAGAAATTTAAACATGATTTATTTGATTTTGAGTTATTATGTTTTGTAACAGTATCCATTTTTGGGCATTTTTAACCTTATTTTATCCTATAAAAATTTTTTTAAAGTAATAATGAAATTTTTTTATGTGAAATTATAAGTTTTTAGATGTATTCAATCCAAAAATATTAAAAGTATTTCAATAATTTCAAAAAAATTGCTCCGAAGGTGTTCGTGTACAATAATATTAGAGCAAAACACACACAAAATAAATTTTGTATTATTATATCCTATCTGTGAAAAGTATTCAGCACATAGTAATTTAAGATATCCAATTAATTTCTGAAACCAATTGTCAGAGAATCAACGTTATAAATTGAATATTTTTTAGTTTGAGTCCAATTGATACAATAATATTTCATAAGCTTTAGTGTTGATCTCTAAAAAATGTATCAGTGCAATTGATACTATAAGTCAGGGATGTACAGACTGGTGACTGGCTGCATGTGGCTTTTCTTGAAAGCCATCTCATCATATGTAAGTTTTACTTAAAATTATAATAAGTAATATTTTTAAAATTTAAAAATTTTAATGAAATGTAAAAAAATGAGATGACAATAATTATGCAAGTATGATGCGTTTAATCAGATGTAAGTTTTTTGAGATATAATAATTTAAGATATCCAATTAGAATCCGAAACCAATTGTTAACATTGTACACTGGATATTTTTTAGAAATAAAAATCTACAAAATAGAAATTTACAACAATCATCGTCAGCAATGAAGCAAACCAAAATAGGAAAGAATTAGAAAAAAAAAAAACTAATAATAGGACTCATGTGATCCGCATGTTCTGACCACTTGCTTCACTACTGCAAGAGATCTTGCTTCCTTAATGGTCGTCAGGTCCGGTTACAAGGAACTCCAAATGACCTCAAACGGCGTAGTGGGAGAATAGACATCGGTGAAGAAAATGGCTAAAGGGATCTTAACATTTTCCCGATTTCCTTTTTAATTTCCTTCTATCAGCTCCCTGTGATGGGAACATCTGGAGTTGAAAAAAGACGCTGATTTAGGGCGTTCGTCTCAACTCCCCGAGAATCTTTCTACCTCGAGAAGTTATTTTTATTTAATGAGCTGGCAAGAAGTGCGTTTGACGGAACAGTTTTCGGATCGACCGTTTTTCAGCTCCTTTTTAATTGATCAAAAAATAGAAAAGTAGAAAAAATAATAATAAAAAAAAAGGCAGAAGGTTTGGGGAAATTTTGCAGGTTGAATGAATGGTTGAGAAGGAGAGTGATAAATGATTTTTTTACCGTTGGAAAAAAAAAAAAAAAAAAAGGTTCTAGAGATAAATTTAGTGAGCGTCTATAGAAGGAAAGAAATTTCAAAAGAGGGATGGAATTTTTTTTTTTTTTTTTTTTTTTTTGATATATTTGAAATATATTTCACTTATATGAAATTTATTACATTGCAGAAAGTTTAATATTGGATATTTTATACTGAAATATTTTTGTTAAGGGTACGAGTTGAATAGGAAAAAAAAAAAAGGTTTATATAAAGTTTAGTGTTGATCTCTTAAAAATGTATCAGTGCAATTGATACTATAACTCAGGGATGCGCATGTGGTTTTCCTTGCAAGCCATCTCATCATATGTAAGTTTTACTTAAAAATATAATAAGTAATTTTTTTTGAGATTTAAAAATTTTAATGAAATATTAAAACAGGGAATAGGATTCATTTTAGGTTTATAAAAGCTTTATTAGAAAAAAAAAAACATTTAAATGTCAGGAAAATATTTTATTCAATGCTTTTTTATTTTGTTTTAGTCAAGAAGATCAGATCTTTGTTGATAATGTGCTATTCTGGATGTAGGATTTTTATTAAGTATTTTTTTTTCTACAATATATATTGTGAAAAATATATTCCATTTTAAAATTCCACTAAGCATAGTAGATTCGGTTACTTCTGAATAACATAAAAATGCATATTTACACCACATCAATACAAATTTGTATTAAAAAAAATACACATCACACCAATACACATTTGTATAAAATTTTTTTTAGGCTTGACTATCAAAAATATCTATAAATAAAAATAATTTCACTAAATACCTTTACGCTTTGCTACAACATCGAACCAAATACTCAAATATTTATTAAACATAATTAATAATTATTAATTCTTTATTTGATTATTAATATATTAAATTAAAATGTTTATTATTATCTATTTTCTATTGTATATACAGAAATGATTGTTAGATAAATTTCGAAGGTAATGATGCTTGAAGATTCAGCAGTTTAACTGTAAGATTTAACTGTAAACTCCTAAATGGGGTATTTTTATTCTTCCTTCATATAAGAAAGAATAAGAAAAAAATATATAAGCAATAGGAATGCTGAAAATAAATAACATGATATTAATTTTAAAATATTATCTCAGACGTTTTCAAATAACGTGTTATCATATGAAGTCTTTCTTGGATGGAATGCCAAATTAGTAGTAGGTTCAACATTGCTGCGGATGCATTAAACAATAATAGAATATTGTTTTAACTAGATCAATAAAAATATAAGAGTATCATAATATTGGAGCAAAGCATACACACACACAAAAAAAAATCTTGTATTATTATATCCTATCTGTAAAAAGTATTCAGTACATAATAATTTAAGATATCCAATTAGTATCTGAAATCAATTGTTATAGAACCACTGGATATTTTTTAGAAATAAAAGTACAAATTTACAACAATCATCGTAAGCAATGAAGCAAAACAAGATAGGAAAGAATTAAACAAAATAATAATAATGATAGGACTCATGTGATGCGCATGTTCTGACCACTTGCTTCACTACTGCAGGAGATCTTGCTTCCTTAATGGTCGTCAGGTCCAGTTACAAGGAACTCGAAATGACCTCAAACGGCGTAGTGGGAGAATAGACATCGGCGAAGAAAATGGCTAAAGGGATCCTAACATTTTCCCGATTTTTCTTTTTTATTTCCTTCTATCAGCTCCCTGTGATGGGAACATCTGGAGTTGAAAAAAGACGCTGATGTAGGGCGTTCGTCTTAACTCCCCGAGAATCTTTCTGCCTCGAGAAATTATTTTTATTTAATGAGCTGGCAAGAAGTGCGTTTGACGGAACAGTTTTCGGATCGACCGTTTTTCAGCTCCTTTTTAATTGATCAAAAAATAGAAAAGCAGAAAAAATAATTTAAAAAAAAAGGCAGAAGGTTAGGGGAATTTTTGCAGGTTGAATAAATGGTTAAGAAGGAGAGTGATAAATGATTTTTTTACCATTCGAAAAAAAAAAAAGTGCCAGTGATAAATTTAGTGTGCGTCTATAGAAAAGAAATTTCAAAAGAGGGATGGATTTTTTTTTATATATATATATTAGAAATATATTTTACTTATATGAAATTTATTACATTGCAGAAATTTAGTGAATATTGAATATTTTATACTGAAATATTTTTGTTAAAGGTACGAGTTGAATAGTAAAAAAAAAAGCGAAAAACAGTAGATCTCGATTTCCAATAACTTCTCTTCCACTGTTCTTCGGGTATTTCATAAACTTTAGTGTTGATCTATTAAACATGTATCAGTGCAATTGATACTATGAGTCAGGGATGCACATGTGGCTTTCCTTGCAAGCTATCTCATCATATGTAAGTTTTACTTAAAAATATAATAAGTAATTTTTTTGAGATTTAAAAATTTTAATGAGATGAGAATAATTAAGTAAGTATGATGAGTTTAACGAAATGTAATTTTTTTGAGATTTAATAATTTAAGATATCCAATTAGAATCTGAAATCAATTGTTAACGTTGTACACTGGATATTTTTTAGAAATAAAAACCTGCAAAATAGAAATGTACTGCAATCATCGTAAGCAATAAAGCAGAACAAGATAGGAAAGAATTAAAAAAAAAAAAAAAAAATAATAATAGGACCCATGTGATCCGTATTTTCTGACCACTTGCTTCACTACTGCAGGAGATCTTGCTTCCTTAATGGTCGTCAGGTCCGGTTACAAGGAACTCCAAATGACCTCAAACGGAGTAGCGGGAGAATAGACATCGGTGAAGAAATGGCTAAAAGGGATCCTGACATTTTCCCGCTTTTCTTTTTTATTTCCTTCTATCAGCTCTCTGTGATGGGAACATCTGGAGTTGAAAAAAGTTGCTGTTTTAGGGCGTTCGTCGCAAATCCCCGAGAATCTTTCTGCCTCGAGAAGTTATTTTTATTTAATGAGCTCGCAAGAAGTGCGTTTGACGGAACAGTTTTCGGATCGAACCGTTTTTGCGCTCCATTTTTAATTGATCAAAACATAGAAAGGCGGTAAAAAAAAAAAAAAAAAAAAAAAAAGGCAGAAGGTTTATGGAAATTTTGCAGGTTGAATAAATGGTTGAGAAGGAGAGTGATAAATGATCTTTTTACCGTTGGAAAAAAAAAAAAAAAAAAAAAGGTTCTACAGATAAATTTAGTGAGCGTCTATAAAAGAAAAGAAATTTCAAAAGAGGGATGGAATTTTTTTTTTTTTTTTTTTTTTTATATTTGAAATATAATTCACTTATATGAAATTTATTACATTGCAGAAAGTTTAATATTGGATATTTTATACTGAAATATTTTTGTTAAAGGTATGAGTTGAAAAGAAAAAAAGCGAAAAAGAGTAGAGTTCGATTTCCAATAACTTCTTTTTAGCTGTTCTTCGGATATTACATAAAGTTTAGTGTTGATCTCTTAAAAATGTATCAGTGCAATTGATACTATAACTCAGGGTTGCACATGTGGCTTTTCTTGCAAGCCATCTCATCATATATAAGTTTACTTAAAAATAAAATGAGTAATTTTTTTGAGATTTACAAATTTTAATGAAATGTTAAATCAGGGAATATGATTCAGTTTTAGGTTTATAAAAGGTTTATATAAAAATAATAAACATTTAAATGTTAGGGAAATATTTTATTCAATGCTTTTTTATTTTATTTTAGACAAGAAGATCAGATCTTCGTTCGTAACGTGCTATTCTGGATGTAGGATTTTTATTAAGTATTTTTTTCCACAATATATATTGTGAAAAATATGTTCCATTTTAAAATTCCATTAAGCAAAGTAGATTCGGTTACTTCTGAATAATATAAAAAAGCACATTTACACCACATCATTGCAAATTTGTATTAAAAAAATACACATCACATCAATACACATTTGTATAAAAAAATTTTTTTAGGTTTCACTATCGAAAATATCTATAAATAAAAATAATTTAACTAAATACTTTGATGCTTTGCTACAACATCGAACCGAATACACAAACATTTATTAAATATAATTAAATAATTATTAATTCTTTATTAATATATTAAATTAAAATATTTATTATTATCCATTTTCTATTGTATATACAGAAATGATTGTTAGATAAATTTCGAAGGTAATGATGCTTAAACATTCAGCAGTGTAACTGTAAGATTTAACTGTAAACTCCCAAATGGGGTATTTTCATTCTTCCTTCATATAAGAAAGAATAAGAAAAAATATATATAAGCAATAGGAATGCTGAAAATAAATAACATGATATTAATATTAAACAATTATCTCAGACGTTTTCAAATAACGTGTTATCATATGAAGTCTTTCTTGGATGGAATGCAAAATTAGTAGTAGATTCAACATTGCTGCGGATGCATGAAACAATAATAGAATATTGTTTTAACTAGATCAATAAAAAAAATGTATCATAATATTGGAGCAAAGCACACACACACACACACACACACAAAATCTTGTATTATTATGTCCTATCTGTAAAAAGTATTCAGTACATAATAATTTAAGATATCCAATTAGTATCTGAAATCAATTGTCAAAGGACCACTAGATATTTTTTAGAAATAGAAATACAAATTTACAACAATCATCGTAAGCAATGAAGCAAAACAAGATAGGAAAGAATTTAAAAAAAAACTAATAATAGGACTCATGAGATCCGCATGTTCTGGTCGTCAGGTCCGATTACAAGGAACTCGAAATGACTTCAAACGGCATAGTGGGAGAATATACATCTGTGAAGAAAATGGCTAAAGGGATCCTAACATTTTCCCGGTTTTCTTTATTTCCTTCTATCAGCTCCCTGTGATGGGAACATCTGGAGTTGAAAAAAGACGCTGATTTAGGGCGTTTGTCTCAACTCCCCGAGAATCTTTCTGCATCGAGAATTTATTTTTATTTAATGATCTGGCAAGAAGTGCGTTTGACGGAACAGTTTTCGGATCGACCGTTTTTCCGCTCCTTTTTTAATTGATCAAAAAATAGAAAGGCGGGGAAAAAGAGGCAGAAGGTTTGGGTAAATTTTCCAGGTTGAATAAATATTTGAGAAGGAGAGTGATAAATGATATTTTTACCGTTGGAAAAAAAAAACCAATGTTCTAGAGATAAATTTAGTGAGCGTCTATAGAAGAAAAGAAATTTCAAAAGAGGGATGAAACTTTTTTTTTTCTTTTATATTTGAAATATATTTCACTTATATGAAATTTATTACATTGCAGAAAGTTTAATATTGGATATTTTATACTGAAATATTTTTGTTAAATGTACGAGTTGAATAGAAAAATAAAGCGAAAAAGAGTAGAGCTCGATTTCCAATAACTTCTTTTTCACTGTTCCTCGGATATTACATAAAGTTTAGTGTTGACCTTTTAAAAATGTATCAGTGCAATTGATACTATAAATCAGGGATGGCCATGGGGCTTGTCTTGCAAGCCATCTCATCATATGTAAGTAAAAATATAATAAGTAATTTTTTTGAGATTTAAAAATTTTCATGAGATGTATAAGATTAGATGAGAATAATTATGCAAATATGATGAGTTTAATGAGATGTAGTTTTTTTGAGATTTAATAATTTAAGATATCCAATTAGAATCTGAAAACAATTGTTAACATTGCACACTGGATATTTTTTAGAAATAAAAATCTGCAAAATAGAAATGTACAGCAATCATGTGTGTTTTTCGGATCGACCGTTTTTCCGCTCCTTTTTAATTGATCAAAAAATAGAAAGGCGGAAAAAAAAAAAAAAAAAAAAAATTCAGGAGGTGTGGGGAAATTTTGCAGGTTGAATAAATGGTTGAGAACGAGAGTGATAAATGATTTTTTTACCGTTGGAAAATAAAAATAAAAATAAAAAGTTCTAGAGATAAATTTAGTAAGCGTCTATTGAAAAAAAGAAATTTCAAAAGAGCGATGGAATTTTTTTTTTTTTATATTTGAAATATATTTCACTTATATGAAATTTATTACATTGCAGAAAGTTTAATATTGGATATTTTACACTGAAATATTTTTGTTAAAGATACGAGTTGAATAGGGGGAAAGAAAACGAAAAAAAGTAGAGCTCGACTTCCAATAACTTCTTTGCTACTGTTCCTCGGATATTACATAAACTTTAGTGTTGATCTCTTAAAAATGTATCAGTGCAATTGATACTATAACTCAGAGATGCGCATGTGGCTTTTCTTGCAAGCCATCTCACCATATGTAAGTTTGACTTAAAAATATAATAAGTAATTTTTTTGAGATTTCAAAATTTTAATGAAATGTTAAAACAGTGAATAGGATTCATTTTAGGTTTATAAAAGCTTTATTAAAAAAAATATTTAAGTTTCAGGAAAATATTTTATATATTGTTTTTTATTTTATTTTAGACAAGAAGATCAGACAAATTCTTTGTCGATAACGTGATATTCTTGATGCAGGAGTTTTAATTACGTATTTTTTTCTACAATATTTATTGCGAAAAATATGTCCCATTTTAAAATTGCACTAAACAAAGTAGATGCGTTTACTTCTGAATAATATAAAAATGCACATTTACACCACATCAATACAAATTTATATTAAAAAAATGCACATCATATCAATACAAATTTATATTTAAAAAATGCACATCATATCAATACATATTTGTATAAAAAATCTTTTAGGCCAAACACTTTTAAGCTTTGTTACAACATCGAACCAAATACTCTGACATTTATTAAACATAATTAATTAATTATTAATCCTTTATTTGTTTATTAATATATTAAATTAAAATATTTATTATTATCTATTTTCTATTGTATATACAGAAATGATGTGTGTTGGATAAATTTCGAAGGTATTGATGCTTGAAGATTCAGCAGCATTTGCAGATCATGATTAAACTATGATTTTTGAAGCTAGAAACATAACTTTAATTAAACATCTTATTTTATGAAAGTTTTAAATTTCGTTTCCTATTTTAAAAGGAGTTTGTTTAATTAAAAAAAAATTTTTTAACAAAAATGTCCACTACCATATCTTCTTATTTGGTACTTTTGCACATCTAAAAACCAATAAAACATCAAGATTTTATTTAGCACAAGTATTTTACAATTAAACATAGGAATGAATGTTTTAATTTGGAAAATTAGTTCCTGTCTCTGTAGAATCTAATGTTCCTCGATACATTTGATCTACCCGCTTGGCCATCTTCAAATGGAAGTGGCACGATTTCCATGTATGGTAAATCGCGCAATTTGCAAATATTATGCAAAGTTACAGATACAATTGTGATTGATGTTACTACTGTTCCGGTACTAATGCAAAATACGTTTAGCTAGCGGATTTCGGAACTGTTGTTTTAACACTTCCAAGTAATCTCAATAGAATTCCAGGGGCTTATAAGTAGCATCAGAGTATTAGTTAGAAACCACTGGCATTTTCTGCTAAAATCAGTTACTAGTGTCTGGAAAATGCTGCGTTGTTCCTTGCATGGGAAGTTTGAAAATATATACTGAATGTGAGTTTTCGTAAATATGCTTTAGATACTTCAACTTTTTGATTTCATTTGAATAATAAAAGTAGCATCGATTTTATCTTCATTAATTAACTAGTCTCAATTTTCTGATATAAAGAATCAATTAATTTGTAAAGCTCTAGGTTGGTTGGTTGGGCATTTCTGAAACATCAATGAAATCGAAATGTATACTAACTGTATGAAAACATAGATTTTTCTGACTTGTTGCAGAATTTAGATGCAGCAACGCAGATCATAAATTTTCTTTTGTTAATCAACTTGAAAGAAACCAATTGGAAGTTAGGGATTTGGTGAAAAAATGTCCGACTCCTGATTAGAATTTTTTATATTGATTCTATAGCGTCATTTTATGAACTACGATCTTTACTAAAGCATTTACAAAATTTATGAAATAAATTGAATGACTTTTATTGAATTTGTATAGCTGTAAAACAGTTATTGTATTAACTGACTTTTATCATTGCACTCTAAATTTGCTTACAAAAATTGCTAAAACAATGCTAAATGAACAGGTAGCAAAGTATTATAGAATAGTCTAATCTAAATAGAATTGTATATTTTAATCCCAATGATGCTATATTTGTAATACATTAAATCTTATTTACTCTTAAATAGAACAATTCTCAGAATTTTGTTAAATAAAAATTATTTTTTTAAGAGATTCGTGATTTTTATAACGATGAAAACTTCCAATTTCTGGAAAAAAACTCTTCGCAGACATTTGTTTATTTCAAATGGGCATGTTTTTACACAAGCTTAAGCTGGATTCCAAAAATTGGATTTCAATATTTTCAAGTTTCAATTTTTAGTTTAGGTTAAATTGAATTTAATTAAAATAAATAAGAAAATAAAGTATTAAATTAAATTATTTTGAAATCAATGATGTAAGATAATTTGCACTCATCCGAAAATTCTTCCCTAAATTTCGAGTAATAGTTTTTTAAGTTTTCTTGGACAGTTCAATGTAAACCAGTCCCTATGTAATATCATGTTTGGTGTATTTTTAACATTTCATTTTAATGAAAAAACAGTAAAAAGAAAATTATTTCTTTAAAAGGAAAAACAAAAAAATATTGAATTTTAAATAAACCCTCTTTTCCAGTGCTTCTCATCTGTAACTATTTATCAACAATATAGTATTATTCTGTTCCATACAAAATTCCTATTCAGTAGTTTAGGAAGATTTTCTTTTCAAAAAATAGACAAACATATTTGCATAAGTTACTTTTAGATATCTAATTCCAAAATGAGTATCCTAAATATTATTGATTTCTCTTACTAAAGCCATATTGAATACTATTGAGATAGGTATTTCTGTCTATTAAAAGTCCTAATTACCTATTTCTGAAACCAATATTTTAACATTTCAAACAATCAGCAAATTATCAGTTTGTTCCAGTTTTGACGATGCAAGATGAAGAGGTTGGAATAAAAGATATAATATTTTTCTTATTTAAAAAATATTCGTAGGAAAAAAATATATTTAGCTCATAATTCTAATTTTTCTTGTCATTAACAAATATTAATGTTGATGAGTAAATTTTTATATACTCAATGGAAGTTTTCAAATTATTGATGAAATTAAAGCATTTGCATCACAGTAAAAAAATGTATTAACTGTAACAGAACTCAACACTGATAGGTTTTGATAATAAGAGTGGCGTTGGACAATATTATTATATTTAATAAAGTTCTGTAAATTTCCATAAGGATTACAATTGAATCTTATAATTGACATTATGCCTATTGCAATCTTAATTTTCATTTCATCACTTGGATACAGATTTACTTTTGAAAATGATGCTGTGCAACTATGTACAATTCCCGAAATATTTTCAAATGAATTGAACATTTTCACTGATTTTCAGTATCCCTACCTAGTAATGATTTTTGTATTAGCTACCCTTTAAGACTTCTTTAAGATTAATCTGTTGTAATTAGTCAGTAAATGGAAGAAATTCGAGAAATCTTGATGTGAGCAACTTGCTCTCAATAACAAGGCTGTTTTTGATCTAATATCGTAATTGAGAATTGTAAGAAAAAATATGCTATATTGAAATAGAATAATATCATTAAATAGAAAATATCATTTTGCGTCATCATACTTTTGTAAGTGATTGACTTATTCAATTAACTTATTATTGGACAAGAACTTCTGTAATATGTGCAAATGAAATAACAGTGTATTTCTAGTATAGGAATCATGTTAATATGATTATATGAAACAAAAACTCGGTTGTTATGAGATGCATAAATTAACGTATTAGAATAAGAGAGGGTAGATATTCATTAAGATCATTCTATAATAGTTCGAGTTGTTCCTCATCTTTGAAGCTATTTATTCTTTGAAGTAGAATTTCAAAAATACTAATTAATTTTTCCTTTCGTTGGATTGTTTTATTATTCAGTACTCTAATTTATTTATTTTTTTAAATTATTTTATCACAAAGTGAAATTTAATCACCAATTTGCAAATAGTTAAAACTATTTGACAGGGAGTATATCAGTTGATTAAAATTTTAAAATCAAAAACAATGTGTAATATAATTTATAAAAAGGATACTTTACTTTTACATTTCTATAGAATAAGTTGTAAATGAAATCTTGAAATTAATTCCTTTAACACACAAATTGTAAAATAAATCACCAACATTCAATAACCAAAAAATAAAAAGTGTATTTGTTGCACATTAGTTTAAATTATGCATTTATCAGTGCTTTCATGATACACATGGGAATTATACGGATATTTCATTTGATAATTTGTAAAAAGTTACAATTAATAACAAATAGATACAAACCTTTAAAAATTTGCTAACATCTTCAACCCATTATGTTATAATAATATAGGATGTATTTTGTACAATTACAGTATATAAATGGCTGATAATTTAAAACATTTATTTAGAAAATCTTTATAAGCTGAGAATCATTCTAAAATTTTTCTAGATTCCCATCCCACTTTCCAATCGTCGAGGTTAGAAACTAAAATCCAAGATTTGCATAGATCATCATTTCTACCAATCTTTACGGCTTTTCTAAATCAATACTCGTCAAATTGCCAATTCAACACTTGACGCGACGCCTCGAAATTCACTCAGTGTCTTTCTCCTTAGAACTAAATTATCTTGTTCCATTCTTAATTCAGGTTTTAATTATTCCTGTCAGCAGAAACTTCATTCTGGCCATTATATATAAAGATTTAAACACGGAATGTTCAAAATTGTCTTCAGCATTAAATATTAACAATTCTGTATAACGTAATCAATTCAATTCGATTATACAAGGTGTTCAAAAATAACTGAATGTTTCAAAATTATTTAAAAATCTATAAGTGATTGAAATCATATGTTTTTACTTACTTCCAATGCCACTTTGAAAATTTATAAATTCGCAAGTGAGACTCATTGGTGGCTCATAGTGGCAATGGCAATGCACGTACCAGATATGGAGTGCCAATGTAAATTAAACTACGAAAAACTCCTCATCTTATTCAAAAGATCGTAATTATAAATTACAATGTAGTTGCAAATTAATTATAAATTACAATGTAGTTCCAATCCATATGATGACTATAGTTAAGAACACGCATCTAAGGAATAGCAGCTGCGGTATATTGCTTCATTTCCAGCAAATTAGTGCAATACATGTGATAGATATCTTATATCCCTTTATGGTATGACATTTACTAAACCATTTTTTTTTTTAACATCATTTTATTTTATGGGAGAATTCTTAATAATAATAATAACTAAAATAACTAACAATATCTCTAATTGCAGTCTCAATAAATAAGAAGAGATGAAATTACATTAAAATTCACAAGGTAATAATTATACAGCGCTTAATTATACTAATAATTACACAATCACTGGCGAACACATATCGGAAATCGCCAGTTATATCCAATGATAGCCTCGAAGTGGTTATACCGATTTCGGCTATTCTGATGTTCGAAATCGATATTTTGATGTTGGACATCGATGATGAAGATCGAAATCGCTTTTCTCCCTCACACAGCTCGAATTCACTGATAAACTTCGAAACTGTTCTACCATTTTTGAAAATCTGTATTTCGATGTTGGATTTCAGAATCGATGCTAAGATGTTACAGAACGTCGATATCTTAAATTGGAATTTCGTTAATGTAAGAATAATTAAATCCGATATACGATTTTAGATATATATTCATTTATCACCCAGGCCTAATAAGTATTAAATCCTTTTACTCGTATGTTAATAATATTCATTTAAGTCATAAGAATAAATGCCATATTATTCATATATTTCGCCTATAAACAGGGTATCCTATTAAATAGTAAGTAAAATAAATGGTGCAATACGATTCATAAAAATATCTTTCTAGGTGATATAAGGAGTTTTTTTTTTTTATAGATTCCTTTAACACCAAGATAAAATTACATAGATAAGTTTGCAAGAGTTATTTGTTTATTGAGGATAAAATTATACCAAAAAAGCCCATTCATTTTTTTTTTCAGAAGAGATATTGTTAATTAGGGTCCAAAATATCACTTGTTTTTGCAATTGTAGCTTAGGAATATAATTATATGAATTGAAATAAACATTATTATATCGATTGAAATAAACTCTTTTGAATAATTGAAATGTTTGAAGAATCGAATCTTATATCAAATCGTTATTTGATTCTAGTTTTAACTAGGGCACTCCATATTTGTTATACAGTTGATTCTTCTAAGTTAAATAATGACATCAATTACTCTGAAATTGATTATGATAAAGAGATAAAAAATTCTATGGTAAAGTAAAAACTGTGTATAATAAGTGAGTTTTATATAAAATGAATAAAATCCCTTTTAAATATTAGTGGCTAAATCTTATTTTAATTTATTCCTCGTTGAGGCAAATGAATGACCATCATCAACTGCATTCGTAATTAGCACATGCCAAAGTTTAGACGAGGATCTTTTGATAAGCTGTTTGAATCCCGAGCAAAAGCAAGTGAGAAAACCATATACGGTAGCATTAAGTCCTCGATGCCCCCCGATAATTTACAGTGATAGACAAGCGAAGCAGCTCTGGGATATGTGGAAGCAGAAAGATATCGCGTCCAGTCAAGGCTTTGGTAATCGAGTCATTCTGTGCCGTCACAATGAAGCTCGGCAAATTCACCAAGCGTAAATACAGAGGTTAGGAGAAACAGAAATCCGTAATGCCGCGTCAAGCCTAGAATTTCCGGACACATTGTTCAGAGTAATTGTGAAAATCCTCGAAGAACTTTGTTGAATACGCTGCCATTAAACGCAGGAGGTTTGTCTATAGGTGAAAGGTAGTGTTGAAGGGTAGATCGGTCAGGAGGATGGCAAACACAATGGCGCGAGTCCCTAATGTTGTCGGGGAAGTTTGGAGGGCAATTTTATCTAAGGAAGTCAGCGGCTCTAAAGTAGGGATATGTGATTATATAAAGTTGGGGAAAGATTTACTATTCATGGGCAAACTTTTTGAAATGAAAGGTCAGTTTCGTAATTAATATTTGGTTTTATTTTAAGAGTATCTAATTTTTACTCTATTTTTTTTTTATTGAAAATCAGTTATTTTAATCAAGGAATTTTAACTGGATTTTTTTTTATTTTCATTTGAGAAAAATTATTAATTGTATAATCATAATTAATATAATCGAATATTTACATTATAATTCCTTACAATATAATCATAACTGATCTTTTCAGTTACAAGCTCATATTAACGAAAAGTTTTACTACAACTTAAGAAAAGATAATTTTATTTAACGCAAAGAAAATTTAAGAGAGATAAATCTCTTAAATCAAAATTTATCTCTTCTATCAAAATTTACATGCCTAATTTTAATTTACAGAAAATTGTAGTTGAAACGGAAAAGAATGCAAATATTAGATTTTCAATAAACATGATTCTTTCCAGTTGCTAATTAATAAAATGCTTTGAATTCATTCATGAAATAAATAATGTAATCATGCTTCGTCCTACATATTGGCAAGGGCTGGCGCCCCCTGTGGCGTTCAGGAGAAATGGTCAGTCGACATTCAGACTTTGCCTGCGCTCCCGCTGAGAAACGTTTAGTTGATCTACAGTCTCTCACCTCGAAAAGAAATGTATTTAGTGTAACCCTGCTCATTAGTGGTTCTACAGACTCTCACCCGGAGAGAAAGTATATTTAGTGCAGCCTTGTACTTCTTTGCGCACCCCACACTTGTCCTAGAGTTCCAGCTCAAAGTGGAATCTTTCTACGATGCTATAATTATCTTACTTTGAATTCTGTGTTAAATATTGTATGTGTGTGGTGTTTGTGACAATAAAAGTGTGAGTTCTCAAATCTGGGCCTCAAATATTTCAACCCATTTACAATAGTTCAATGATAAATTATTTCATATATTATCTCGGATATTGAAACTGTTGATTGTATATCATTAGTAAAATTTTAAATTTGAAAATATAACTCTGCTTACAAGATCCCACGCAATTTCTAAATTATCTTTCTTTTTATCTTTTTGTGCAATGTTTAGCTATTTATATTTTAATAAAATTACTATCGCTCAATCAGATAACGTAATTTATCAAATAAAATTAAAAGCAAGATGTTAGATAACCTGATTTGTTATAAATATATTGTATAGTATTTTACATTTCTTCAAACAATTATTTTTAATATATACAGCCTTTTAATATAATTATATGAAATTCTTATAGTCATGTACAGAACTGTTGTAAAAAGTTAATTAAGTACATCAAAACCATGGAATTTACCACCGAACATTTTTTTATATACTTTTTCGTGTTTCAGGGAAAGTAAATACAATTTATTCTGTCTAGCCTTTTATTTCTAGCCTCTCAGTGTTGAACTAAAAGAAATAACTATAAAAAGTAACCCCCCAAAAAAAAAAAAAAAAAAAAAAAAAAAAAAAAAAAAAAAAAAAATCAGCTCCTTTCCAATAAGGTCCCTTCTGCTTCAATAAACAAACTTATGAAGAAGGTTATAAAAAATTCCAATATGAAAATCGAATGCGAGGACTGATTCAACAAAACGCACAAATTTCCGCGATGCAAACAGTTGAGCAAATAAAGGTTACCAGTAAATGAACTGATTTGTAGCGTTGCACACATGCAACTTTTAATCTAGACATCAATGAAAAGTGCTACTCGTTTCGGTGCTACATAGGTGGAAACCAACTAAAGTTTTTTTATGTGAGGCCATAATACGCCAGCTTCGCTTGGCTGCTAAATAAATGCGTGGTGAAGAGTGTCGTCTGATAAGGAGTTCAGAAAGCTGCTTTTTTTTCTGGACTTAATAGTTTAGCAAGCTATTTATATAAATTTTGCATTTAGAGCTCAGATCCAAATAAACAAAACAAAAAAATTACGCTGTTTTTCAAAATTTAAAGAAAAATTGCAATGAAATGAATTTTCATAACAATTATACAATATACTTAAAAAGTAATGCTGTACAAGAATATGATATGGAAATTAGAAGAGCTGCTGTTATTTAACGTCCTCGAACACATAGCTGAAAACAGGCCTTAGAAGCACCTGCAGTTTTTGAAAGTAGAAATTGCGTTGTGTAATTTCGAGAAAGTTTTATTTTAAATAGGAATAGTACACGACGTCACATATCTGAAGAATTACGATGTCGAAGAATTGGGAGGATCACAAAATATGTAAAAAGACGGTTGAATACGAGGTCAAAAGATAATTGAGGTTGAATGCATTTCTATGAACAGAATCAGTTTCTAGAAGGAACAGCCAAGGGAGATTTAGAGCTACAAGTGCAGTTAATTACGTGCAGGCACATAATCTCTCTATCAATCCACTTTAAATATTCTCTTGTTACAGTAACTGAAAGCCTGACATGCAGATCCAAAGTATGTAGATTGAATGGGCGCAGAAGACTTCATGAAGGAAGGTTGTATGAAAGATTTTCAGTATTGTATATACTCTTCATATCACTGCACAGAAAGGGAAGATTGAAGTAGGCACATGGTCAGGTCAATTAGAGTGCAAGACAATGGAAGTATGTATTATTTATTGATTTTGTTTGCAAAGGGATTGAAGAATATTGTTGGATTGGAGGAGGGAGACGAGGAACCCGCTGTTATTCCAATCATATCCATTAAAGAGACAGATTGGGTGGGTTCAGTGGATGTATATGGCCAATTATCTTTTCGAATGGACTCGCTGACCTGTATATCTTCCAAGAGGAACCATTACTGCTCAGTTATATAGAGACGACGAACCAATTGTTCATCCTCAACGCGGGTGTCATAGATTTGAACGCAGGTGCAGTTGGTGACTATTATCCTTCAAAATGATAATTCTAAACCACGAAGAGTCCCTTGGCGGAGATTTGCCTTCGGGAGCAGACTGTTGTACTTATGGGTTGACCAGCACTTTCTCCGAACTTGATTCTGATCGAGTTTATTTGTGATGTTCTTGGGAGACGTATTACTCCACCCCTGTATTCCTTCACGGTCTTCAAATTCCCTTAACGTAGCAATGAGCTTTGCTGCCTTTGCTTTTTTGATTTACTAAATATTATTATTTTGAGCATGGATCATCTCTGTTATTCCTGTATAGCTGATCGCACTCCATATTGCAGCTGTTCCACTTTGAGGTCGGATATTATGTTATTTGGTACATTTCCATTTAGTGCATTTTCAAGACAGAATATTGTTTTTCTATTGTACCTAATTTGTGAAGCACTGTCTGAAGCACTGCCTTTGCAAATTTCACTAAATTCCTAAAAATAGAAACTTTACAATCCCAATTTTTCTGGTTTTTCCTTAATTGTTTTGAAACCAGTACGCATTCTAGATATTATATAAGATTAAAAATAATTTATTTATTTATTGTTGTAGAAAAAAAAAATTCTGTGCATCTAATGCACAAGAATTTTAATATACGACGTACAGTCATTGGAATAAAATTGAACATTTAATATATTATAGCATCAGATGCGTACAATAGCTAATACATCGGCCTTTTCAGAAGATGACCTATGATTTGTTTTCTGGCTGACTAGGTAAATTATGAACACTTATATAATTTTAATCATTATATATAACAGCTTTAAAATCAAAATTTATTCAGTTCTTTATTGCTGAATTAATTTTTCCTCACCACTTAATGCCTTGGTGTGAATGGGGCTTATTCTGTTGAGTCAAACTTTTACTTTTCTGTAAATAGTAAATTGGAAAAAACAAGTAATATAAAAAAAAAATTTTTAAGTCAATTCCTACTTTTTTTCACTATATTGCAGAAAAGTCTTTTACAAATAAAGCTGAAATTTTTCCTCTTACATCTGGGGCCATCTATTATTAGATACATGCAACTTAAATCTAAAAAAAAAACTAAAATTAATTAATTCAATTTAATTAATGAATTAATATTTAAAAAAGTATTAACATCAAGTGTCATCCCCTACAAGTTCAAAAAAATGTATTTGAACTTGAGTGGATGAATAAAAAAGTATTTTATTAACGATTGAATATTTGAACACGATATATATATGGAGAGTGTGAACTAATAGAAGGAATTGAAAAATAGCCCTGTGTTTCATAAGATTTTTACTTGAATTATTTTTTTGTTCATCCATTTTAATTTTACAAAATTTCAGACATTCCCAACTTTAAATAATAAACGAATGATATAATAGGAAGGAAATGAAGACGTGTAGAAATAATTGCTGTTAAAATAAAAAAAATAAATGTTGTGCTAAGATATGCAATTACCTTTGTAAATAAGCCAACGTATATGATATTCATAGAGAATATTTGTGTCGTTTCGTAATATAGGATTCTCTACAGACCATTGCATTAATTATGAACACCTAAAATTATGAACAGCTTCTACATTTCTCAAAATACCTACCAGATACGTTGATATTTATTCATGAGTAATTACCTTTTCTCAGTTAATTACCTTCTCAAAATTTCAATAATTTATATACAATTAAACATGAGCTCTTTTGGAAGCTATTACTTACATTAATTCGTCAACCTTGAACTCCCTATGCAATCAAAGTAAACACATTGAGGTTAAAAGCCAATAATTTAATTTTACGCTACTCGATTTTGCAAGAGCCGTCAAATTCCTAAATAGTTAATTTGAAGCTCAAGTTTAGAATTTCAGGCTCGCTCGAATTTAATTATCATCGATATTTCTACTCACAGCTCAGGGTGTAATACCTTTCAAGACTGTGAAATGAATGGTCAATGATGAGATTAACAGCCCACTTTTCATTAAAAACCCTACTTCGAATCTCGCATTTTCTTAAGGGAAATGCTTGGAATAATTCAAGACGGTAAAAAAGGACGGTAATTAGACATGTTTTAATGGAGAATTTCGGTTTAATGACTGCAATTTCGCGTATATGCAGAAATTGAAGGCGCCTAAAATTAGCCGATTTCTAATAAAATTGCTCACTGAGGGAATGGAGAGTTACTGAGAAAAAATGGATAGAAAGATTTTCGAACAGCGTTTTTTTTTCGAAATGGTAGTGTTACCTTGGAGATTACTGAGTAAAAAATTTTTTTCATTTTATTTGAGAAGATATCATTTGTGAAATATTTAAATATAAGCCTTTTACATTAATGAGAGATTCAAGTATAAATAATGAGTCATACCAATCAACTAAATTGATACGAATTAATCAATATTTTAAACAATACCTCAAAATATATACTTACATTTTTTATGTTCGTTTCTCAAATTATTATTTGCATGCTATTAGCTAAAATATAAATACAAGTAAATGATTATCCTTATCTGTGCAATTATTTTTCATTCAAAAAATGTAATTAAAACTAGTAATATAGTTTTCATACTCAAATCAGATTACTGCAATCAGACGTATTTTGACAAGATTGCTAAAATCTTTTAAACAGAACAAAATTGACGAAAGTTATGTAAAGTATGAAAAAGTACATTTGAAAAGTATGTTATTATATTAAATATACTGGGAAAAAATTATGATTCTGCAGCATCGATAATTACGTAAATGCAAGTAATGTGTCATTATTTTTTTTTCTTGCGGCATTTAACTCATTGTAAGTGTTGATGCACTTGCAATATCAACATTCTGGCCAATAAACTCAAACTCCGGTGGTGTCTATTGTAGTCGCCACTCTTAGAAACGAGTAGAAAGGATGGCGATTACGACACTGTGTGTAAGCACTAGCATCAAAAATGAGACAGCTCAGTGGAAGTTTCCGAGTTTTTTCCCATAAGAAGTGCAAATGTGGCGTGGTAAACCCTAAAAACCTTCTCGGAAGGTAATCTCATCGCTGGGCTGTTCATAGTATGTAATAGCTTAGTATAAAAAAAAACCGCCTGCCAATGTACATAATTATTTTTATTTAATCAATTGTATCTTCTATACAACGTATAGTGTTTAAAGCCACTGTACATTCGTATTTGTCAATTGTATTGCTTGAAACAAATGCGCACATCAGTCTTTCTTGCATATCGAACACATTTGCCCGACTCGTGGTAATGTTCTAAGCCAGTGTGCATGAAGGTTCAGTTCCAAATTCACTAGAGGTATCCACTGCAGACACCGCTTTCAGAAACGAGGAAATCGATGGCGATTGTAACAATGTGTGTAAAGCGTATTATAGTGATAATCAATTTTCCTACAGCAAGTTTTCCGGATTTTGTCCTATGTGCAGTTATTCCCAAAAATAATTCCTAATTCCACATTAGGATGTACACTATAAAAGCTTCTTGTCTTTTAAATTTAAAATCATAGAATTTTTTTGAATAGTGTGCCTAATAGTTTATTTTATTAGTTTATTTTGTATACAAAAATTTATGTTAGTTAAAATACCATTCATATTTGATGTAAACCGACAAATGTTTCTTTTAATTCTCTACATTGAATGGTTTTATTTAACTCCAAATAAAAGCAAATGTAAGTTGCGAATAAAAGTTCTGTATAATAATCATTGTAAATCAGAACCTTTCCTGAAAGAAATCTTTAAGAACTCGTGACAAAAACTTTTCTGAATGTCTTCTTCTTGCTAGTGTTTCCCTTATTGTTCTGGCCGTTATTCCACGATAGCGCATTGGCAAGGATTACCAAAAGCATTATTATATCCAAGTCTTAACGCCACTTCCAGTTAATAACTTCCTGAAACCAAGATGGATCAGCAGCGGCCATCTATGTTACTGCATCAAATAATAATGTTATTCCGAGTTAGTAAGAGTGTCATCTCAAATCTTATACAGTTCTTGCAGAAGTCACTCCTTATTTTTGCCTTGTAAATAAGAATGGGGATGTTTGGTTTTACATTTCGTACTTAATGTTAAAGCTATCTCTAATTGACTTGCTTTATTATTTTCCATCAAATACTTTCTGTATTGTTTGCTGTTAAACTAGTAATAGTCTGTGTAATCATCAATTAAAATTATTTAACAAATAAAATTCTTATTTTAAGTAAAATTTTATAATATTACGATCAACTTTTTCTTAATTAAAAAGGATTAGACACACTCTTATTTTATTACGATTTTTAGGTAGTATAAATTTATTATTAAAACAGATGTAGTTTGGCGGTATCTTTATTTTTAGAGGAACTTATCTTTTAATCCACAATTTTCTCATTTTATACACTGTGTGAAAAAAGTAGAAGGACAGTCATTTTTTTGTACAATATGCTTTTATTTTACTACTTTTGATCTGATTTTTATAGAGAGTTGTTTTGTTAGAGTTTTAATTTACGTTAAGTGAAAGTTAAATGGGATTTTTTTATTTACCATCATTTTAACTTAGGAATGCAATACTTAATAACTTTGGGTGTGTGAAAAAAGTAGAAGGACACATCCAAAAAATCTATTTAGAAGTTGTTGGAAAGTTTATAGGTAAGTGTTTTTTTTCTCTTTTAATTCCTTTTTAACAAGAATAAAATATTTAGCTAGAAATTCATAGTTTTTATTGGTTTTAGGATGCCCAGAGGAATACCCTTAAGTAAGTTTCAGAAGGGCCAAATAGTTGCCTATAAAAATGAAGGCAAAGGTGTGAGAGAGATTGTACGGCAGCTACGAATCAGTCCTAATACTGTTTCGAACTTCATAAGAAACCCTGAAAGTGACAGAAGAAAAAAGAAGACAGGAAGACCAAAAAAACTCACCCAACGTGATCAAAGAAAAATCATTCGTGAACTCAAAAAGACTGGTGGAAGTGTCGGCAAGGCGCAATTTCAATCAAGAATTACACATGTAACCAAAAGAACTGTCTATAACTACATAAAACGCTCAAAAAGGTTCGTCTTCAAAAAACGGATGCACCATCCGAAGTGGAATGAAGGACACATGAAGAACCGACTGCAGTGGGCTAAAGACCACATGTCCTGGAGCTCAAAATGGACCTCAGTTATATTTTCCGATGAGAAAAAATTCAATTTGGATGGTCCAGATGGTTATCAGTACTATTGGCACTGTCTTGGTATTGAAGAAGAAACTTATTCTACTCGACAGATGGGAGGAGGTGGCTTAATGGTATGGTTAGCAGTTGGCTATGGAGGCAGGACAAGTTTAGTCTTGCTAAATGGTAGACAGAACCATACAGACTACATCCAGACTCTAAACTCAAATCTTCTCCCGTATGGCACTGAGTTAGGAGGAGATGACTGGATTTTTCAGCATGATGGAGCCTCATTTCACACTGTAAATGGTGTTAAAGATTGGTTTGCAACAAACAATGTTCGATTTTTACATTGGCCTGCTAAAAGTCCTTATCTCGACATTGTAGAGAACATATGGGCAATGATTGTATGTCGTGTTTACAAAGGTGGAAAGCAGTTTAAATCTGTAGCTGAGCTGCAGAAATCATTAAACTTTGTATGGGACAATTTTTGCCAAACAGAAATTCAATCTTTATACAGTTCGATGCCAAATAGGATCTTCGAAGTAATTCGACCCAACAGGAAAAGAATTCCATATTAATTTATATAGTACACCACTTTTTTAGAAGTGTCCTTCTACTTTTTTCACTGATCATGAGATCGTCAAAACCAATTTTTTTATTAAGTATACATTTTTTTTAATTGTATACTTTTTTTGTTTTGTCTAGATGCAGGTATCTGCATGTAAAAACGTTGTGAATAAATTAATTGTTTAAAAAATGCGTCATTATTCATTTATCAAAAATAATCTAATGTCCTTCTACTTTTTTCCCGCAGTGTATACCATCAGCTTAGAACTTTTTAAAATTTATTGTTCATAAATATTTTTTAATATGTTAGGTTAAGGTGTAGGCAATAAATAAATTAAAATGGGTAACTAAAAAATTCTAGAATTATAATTTATAAAAAAGGGTTAAAAGTAAGGCTTAAATAAAATTTAATAACGAAGTTTCTGAAAGAAGTGCACATATCTCGCCTCAGCCTTATCTAAAGATAAGGCAAATAATAACATAGTTAATATTCTGGAAAAAGTATCAAAAACTTTAAAGCATTTCATTTACACTGAAAAGATAGAAATAATTTTATATTTTATCCCCTAAAAAATATTTATTCCTATTTTTATACCAATTTACATAATTATTGTAAAGGAATTAATAATGTTATTATCAAATAATGTTGATATTCAACATGAATAAAATGAAATCAGTTATTATCAGTAAATAATCAGTTATTATAAAAAATCTTATAGAATTCTTGCAAAAATGGGTCATTTTTTTTGTTGTAAAAAAAACCCAATTTCGTTAATGTTTGATTTTACATTTAGAACAGTAATGTATAGAGTAATCGTAAAGTTATCTCCAATAGTTTTTATTGGTTATTTTCCGTTAAATACTTCCTATATTGTTAACTGCGTTACTTCATCAAACAATAATGTTATTCTAAATAAGTAAAGTGAAATTGTCAGTTACTATCTCAGATCTTATAAAGTTTTTAAAAAGTCACATAATGTTGTCGCTTTAAATTTTGAATCTTGTAAAAAGAGGGCGAATTTTGTAAATGATTGATTTAAAATAATGTTGGTATAAAACAAATCTGCATTTTTTTACGTTTTTTTCAATAGTTCCTTATGTTGCCATTTGTATCAAATAATAATGTTATCCAAATAAGTAAGAGAAAATAGTGTCAGTTACAATTTCAGATTTTCCCATAAAACAATAAGTTAGTAATTCTGCTTAAATCCCGTTAAAAGAGGGCAGGGCCCGTTTTGTTATTATTAGATTATAAAAAGTTGTGTTATTGTATAATTTACTTGTGAATGTCTTTGTTACTGTTTTATCTACTTTTGAATTAGTTTGTTATTGTTAATAAATAGCTTTATTACATATCATCCTACAACTGAATGCTTATGATTAGTTTTTGTTATATTTGATCTTTTTTGTATGTTGAGTATTTTGCACAATGTTGAGAAATAGCTTTATTATCATGAAGGAAAAATATGTTGTCTAATTAATTTATGTTTCCGTTCTTATGTATAATTATATGTTTCTTATATAATTTTCCTTGTTTATTTTTTTATATTGCTATATCAAATAATAATATCATGCTTCTTCTTTATTGGCGCAACATCCCCATCATGGGCCAAGGCCGTCTGCCTACTGGCAGATTTCTAGACAGGAGATGTGTAATTTTTACGGGGTAGGGTTGTCGGCCCTACGCCCAACGTTCTTACAATCCTACTAGACAGAGATCTACTGCCTAAAGTGGATTCCGAACCCCTACAAACATTCATGCTAAGGTCCATCTTCGGCACAGACTCGAAAATTTTCTGCTCAACATCTTTTTTCTAGTTTTGAACCACGCTCTCTTAGTTAAGAAACTCATCGCTCTCTCTATATCTATTTAACAATTCTAAAAAAGAATATCTTCATATCTTAAATATATCATAATAAACTAGGAATTCAACAGATTTTATTAGAGGACATTCTTTCCTTTCATAATAATTATATTATTTTAATAACTTTTTCTTCACTTTTATAATAATCCTTGTTATAAATGTTTATTTTTTAATAAACATTTATAATAAGCCAATATTTTCACGGAATGAAAAATTTGAGACATTTTCCTTCATTTTTTTAAATACCGTCATTTCGTTATTAGTCAAAGTCATGCATTTGTTAAAGCCGAAATTAATCTAGAAAAAAAAAAGTTGATGCAGCAACTTATTTATATTGTTTGTGTAAATGGAGTTTTCAATCTTAATGTGAAGTTTTCGTGCACCGATTTCACAAAATTTTCTTCACATACCAGACAAAAAAAACCTTAGAGGCTGTTATTAGCATTTTAAGGAATTAAATGTTACAGTAAATACCAGATAATTAAAAAAAAAAAAAAAAAAAAAAACTGAAAATTAAAATTTTATCTTTAGAAGGAAATTTTATGGATAAATAATATTAACCCTAGTATTGTTAACTCTTCTATTTTTTTCCTTAATTTTTCTAGTAGCTAAGTCTTTGACTAAATTCTAAAAATTTATCTTAAATGTGTAAGATAAATATTTAGAATTTAGTCAAAGATTTAGCAACTAGAAAAGCTAATTTGAATAATTGCTGTAATTTTGCCCATTCCTGACCATGCGACACTACAATGTAAGAGAACAGGTGTCTGAATCTCGTTGGGGACTTGAAGAACGAGTAGATTCGAATAACTTGAAGAACGAATAGATTCGGTAGAGAATGCATCTCATAGATAGTCGACTTGCCTGGTTAGAGTACTTCCTGGTTTTCTTCAGTACGACATCAGCGGTCAAGGATTTAATATCCCCTGTACACAGCACTGCTAGTTTAATCATCCAATTTGCCCATATTTATGAAAAATTTATTTCTTTAATTTATAATAAATAGAATTGAATAGTTTGAAAATATGTAAACGATACTACTAATATTTCATTATAATTTGAAGGAGAATTTTCCAGTAAGTTAAAAATATCAAATTATTTTGCATTCTACTGAATTTAATTTCTTTATCAAGATCAATCTATTTTTGTCGAATTTAGTTCCCCCAACTATGCAACAAATTGAGTGCAGAAACTTTCCTTCGTTACCCCTGTCTATATTTGATTTTTGAAAACTTTCCTTCGTTACCCCTGTCTATACTTGATTTTTGAAAACTTTCCTTTGTTACCCCTGTCTATACTTGATTTTTGAAAACTTTCCTTTGTTACCCCTGTCTATACTTGATTTTTGAAAACTTTCCTTTGTTACCCCTGTCTATACTTGATTTTTGAAAACTTTCCTTTGTTACCCCTGTCTATACTTGATTTTTGAAAACTTTCCTTTATTTTATTTAATGGTTGATCTTCCAATTTCCCAAAATAAATAATCCTTTTCTCCACATTCCTCTTTGAAATCTTTTCTTATGAATGAATCATAAAAATGAAAACTAAGTAAGAAAAAAAAAATCAAGGAGCCCTAAGATATTTATACATTTTAAGATACTTCGGTACTTACTAAGATAATTTTTAAGCATACTGTCGCATATTTTTGTTTGGTAACCGAAAATCAATACAATTTTAGTTATCATCCGCCCCCAGAAAGAAGCAAAATTCATTTCTTTTTTATAAAACGCATAAGTATTCCATCTTACGTAACTTTTACTTTTGCTTTGCCTTTAACATTGAATAAACAGCATTATACTCTCAACTCTATTTACAGACAAATAAAGTAAGTTTTATTATGTTTGTCTGTGGTATATATATCACATTCTTTTCTAAAGAAATAAATTCTCGAATAAACAGCTATTTGTTCATCGCAATAATTCTTTTTGTTATTTTTCATTTCCTATTATTCGTTATATAATTGTTAGATTAATACCAATTGTTATTAAATTAATTAATTTCAATTGTTGATAACAATGCTTGGGTATGAGCCAAAACATGTTCAGGCCTTAGAAATAATGAGGTGGGAAATTGTTTTGAATCTGAATCTTAATTGGTGGGACTTTTTGAGAATATATAAAAGCTAACTAGAATGTTCTTCTTTGTAAAGAACTTGACCCGTCCTATTGAAGATTCAAACAGGTCAGTATTAAAGAATCAACCTCACCTTACCATCTTGTTATCATAGGTATTCGTGAGGGGAATCAAAAAAATCATGGATGGCATATTTACAGAATCCATTTCACTTTAACCAGAAACTTGATGATAGGCTGATAAATACACTGAAGTGACAAAAGTCATGGGATACCTCTTAATATCGTGTCGGCCCTCCTTTCGCCCGGCGAAGTGCAGCAACTCGACGTGGCATGGACTCAACAAGTCGTTGGAAGTCTTCTGCAGGAATACTGAGCCATGCTGTCTCGATAGACGTCCATAATTGTGAAAGCGTTCATGGTGCAGGATTTTGGGCACGAACAGACCTCTCGATGATGTCCCATAAATGCTCGATGGGATTCATGTCGGGCGATCTAGGTGGCCAGATCATTCGTTGGAATTGTCCAGAATGTTCTTCAAACCAATCGCGAACAGTTGTGGCCCGGTGACATGGCGCATTGTCATCCATAAAAATCCCATCGTTGTTTGGGTACATGAAGTCCATGAATGGCTGCAAGTGATCTCCAAGTAGCTGAACATAAGCATTTCCAGTCAATGTTCGGTCCAGTCGCACCAGAGGACCAAGTCCATGCCATGAAAAAACCGCCCACACCATTACGGAGCCACCACCAGCTTGAACAGTGCCTTGCTGACAGTTTGGGTCCATGGCTTCGTGGGGTCTGCGCCACACTCGAACCCTACCATCAGCTCTTACCAACTGAAATCGTGACTCATCGGACCAGGCCACGGTTTTCCATTCATCTAGGGACCAACCGATATGCTCACGTGCCCACGAGAGTCGCTGCAAGCGATGTCGTTCTGTCAGTAAAGGCACTCGAGTCGGTCTTCTGCTGGAATAGCCCAAGAAAGCCAAATTTCTCCGCACAGTTCTAACAGGCAAGTCCCTTGTACGTCCCACATTGATTTCTGAGGTTATTTGACGCAGTGTTGCTTGTCTGTTAGAATTTACGACTCTTTGCAGACGTCGCCGGTCTCGGTCGTTAAGTGCAGGCGGTCGACCACTGCGCTGTCCATGGTGGGATGTTATGCATGAAATTTCATACTCTCGGCACACTCTTGACACAGTGGATCTGGGAATGTTGAATTCCCTAACGATTTCCGAAATGGCATGACCCATGCGTCTAGCTCCAACTAACATTCCGCGTTCAAAGTCTGTTAATTCCCGTCGTGCGGTCATCATCACGTCAAAACCTCTTCACATGAATAACTTGAACAGAAATGAAAGCTCTGCGAAAGCACTGCGCATTTATACCTGTTCTGCGCGATGCTACTGCCATCTGAAAATTTGCATATTGCTATCTCATGACTTTTGTCACTTCAGTGTATAGTCTTTGAGATATTCTAATGGTACAATTGTGCGTTCTGATTCGTCGATTTCATGTCAGAAATTGTGTTCTGGTTGCCCAATTTCATGTCATCCAATAAATTTTATATTAGAAGTGAAGATATTAGACACATTCTTAATTTGGAAAAAAATTCAGATAAAATTGTTTTCTAAGAATTAGGTATGTATTCTGGTAAACTAATCTTAAAAACCTCAAATAATCTCCCCCTTCCTCTAAAGGATTTAAAAATCGTAAAAACTGCAAATCATGTTTTTAGACAATCTCAAACGTGAAAAAAATTCTTTAGAATGCTTGATAAGATATTCTGAAAAAATATCAAAAGTATAAGTTTAATATATTGTTAAATCTCTTGTTTTTAACTAAGCTAAACTTTCTACAGTAAAAGCTAAATGCAATCTACTTATCAAATTTACAATATTTTATAATCTTTCGCTAACTAAGTATAGAGGAGAGGTATATATAGCTCCATTTATAATTGTATATTTGGCATTTATTACATAAAATAAATTTGCAAACACATTTTAAAAGCTACAAATTATTTACCAATGATAAGATTGTGCTTTTGTATCTATTATCAAGTTCATATTAAGGTGTGTATGCCAACAAAAGACGATTCATTTCTTTTCCATTATAAGTCTATATATAGTTCTTTAACGAATCTTTAACAAATCTTTAACAAAGAAGTTAGTCAGCAGGGCATGAAATTTTGATTTATTTAATTTTAAGAATGAAAAAGTATATTATTACCAAAAAACTATGTAGCTCTAACAATATATATATATACATATATATATATATGTGTGTGTGTGTGTGTGTACACTCGAACCTATTTTCGTGCGAGGAATAGGAACCGCTTATAATAAATCACATAAAAAATACCCTGAAACTCCATATATAGCTATAAAATACATTGTTTGCAAAACATTTAAAAAAACTAGTTTTATGCGGCAAATAGGGATCGCATAATAAAAGGCCCACGTAGAAAATATGTAAATCAGAACCTAACGATGTAGCTAGAAATTGATTTTCCAAACAACGAAAAAATGAATTTACACACAGAAAGATTTTTAAATGTTTTATTTGCTTGCATAGATTCCAAAATGTGCATTTAAAATTGTTTATCGTAGTCAAATTCGAGGATTTTCTTTTGAAGAATTGATTCAAAATCGCTTTCATCATTTGAAGATGTTACCTTGTATGTAATAAAATTCGCGGTAATGGGATGATATAATATCGAGTGGGCCGTCTGTTGAATTCTTTATAATTTGCATGTTATTGGACAGCCATCTGTTGATTCGCTTTTAAATTATACAATACCACAATTTTATACAGCAAAAAAAAAAAAAAAAAAGCACAAAACAGGAACGCATAAAAACACATTTGAGTGCTACTTTTAATTTTTAGATGCTTTTCAATTTACCATAGTTCCCAAATTCTTCTTAAAGTTGTTTAATTTTAAATGAAATTGTAATTCCATTTTTTCACCTGCTATATAGAAAGTATCAGTAAATTTGACTGAGATATGATTTTTGTTTAAGTCTTTTTTTAATGGAAAAAATAAGAACAGTAGCTATGTTTATTTTAAAAGAGTACTCAAACAGTGGCAGGCAAGTTATCAATTATTTGAATCAAATATGAATAATTTAAATTTGTGATTTTCCAGAGCTCTAGGCTTGCTATCTATACTATACTATAGTATCTTTTAGACAGCTTAATATAGACGATAAAGCTTTGCACACGATTCTATGCTTTTATGAAATAATTGCAAGCTTTATTTTTATTGTTTACTTATGGATAATTACGAATGTAGCCCCTTTCTGAAATAAAGCCGCTCCAGATATTTCTATGGCAACTTACTACTTTTAATGTTATAAATCTTAACTAAAAATTTTAATTAAACCCGGTACGTACCAAGTGTGGTGGTTAGTAATTATTATTCTTTTTAAAGAGGGAAACAACGGTTGGTTAGCAATCTTGTCTCTAATGTCATTTTATTGCTATGATAGTATCTTTCAAAACACCATTGATATTTAAACGATTTCGTATAATTTAATTCATGTGGTAAACATATCGAGCCAAATCAAGTGAGGCGCGTTTGTACAAAAAGAAAAACGCGAGTGATATTTGTGGAAATGTATGGTGACAATGTTTCAATTAAGAAGCTTGTGAGGGTCGGCTTAGAACGATTCAAAAGTGGTGATTTCGAAAAATACCCAGGTCAACCGAAAATCACAATGAGCTAAAACTAAATGAAACAGTTAATACCATCAACAAATGATCCATTTGAACCATGTATTGATCGAAAAGCGATCAGAACGGGCTATAAGAAACGGAAAAGGATTTTTTAGTGAGACATCGTCCGAACGCACACAGCGAAAACTGTCAGAAACATCATTTCTGCATTTGGCTGAGAACTTTTGCCATAAATTCTCTAGACTTTGTCCCTTCCGATTACCACTTGTTTTCGTGGATGTCTGACGCCCATAGCCCATATCTTTCTAGATATATACTTTTTTTTTTTATCTTACAGGGGTAAAAAGAGGAAATCGTTCCGAAGAAAACAAAAGAAAAAGAATTATTTGGAAAATCTGACGGGTTCAAAATGTTATATAAATTGCTGTTTATAGGAAATATATTAAAACTCTCTACATAGAAATGATGCAAATGTGATTGAAACAATAATGACAAATTATATTATAAAAAATTAAAACTGTTTCACTTACTATACTAATGTGAAAAAATTGAAGACTGTTAAGAGAATTTATTGTTAGTTAATAATCTTCTTTTCCTCGAATTCATTCTCACATAAAATAGCATTGAAATAATGCCAGTCAATACGTATAGTTAATTAGTTATTTTAACATCAAAAGCTTCTAACAATGAATGCAAATTAATTAATTCCTGTTCTACTTGCAACTCATTGATGATTTTTATTTATGATAGAATCATCATGCGCTTAAAATAACATTGAGATAATGTTGGACAATGTATATAATGAATTAATTATATTAATATTAAACTCATTAATCAATGATTGGAGATTCGTTAAAGAAGATGCATTACTTGCAACCCATTAAGGATTAGTTTTATTCATAAGGATTCAATTGAAAAGCAATTATTTGTCTTTAAAATGAAGAAATTTTCAACAAATAATTGTTTTCTATATTATGTATATGAATACATTTATTTCAATAACTTTGATAAAAAGAATGCTAAGAAGAATATTTCGATGTATCAGTAGATAATGAATATTAAACAAAACATTTTTGCATTCAAATTTACATTATGCTATGCACGAAAAAATCTTAATATATAGCAACATGTCATCAATGGTTTTTCTTAATGTCATCTATAATAAGGAATATACATTTCTATTGAATTTTGAAATAACGAATTTCTTCTGCATAATAAAAGAGATATTAATAAATGAGAAATAAAACAACAGTTCTAAATTGAAAAAAAATCATCTTTTACTTAGAATCTGAGAAAAACAGACCAGTTATTTAACGTTGAAGGACACGGACGGAGCAAATAACGCAGATAATGGAAAAATAAATCCTAATATCGTTGAAGAGGAATTTGTGAATTTGAATTCAAAGCCTTATTGATTCCGAAAGACATGGATTTCTGAATGCTTCATTAAGAGCAGATTCATTTAATAGTCCTTTCAAATACATGACTTTGTTTCTGAGCTTAATTCTCAATCCTGACCGACCCCATCCTTAGATGCTTCATCTTTGCTAAGGATAAATTTCTAGGAATTCGAATGCCAACCGGTTTCTCCTCTTCGAAGGCATTGGAGACTTTTTCATGGCGCCATTCTAAGAAGGTTTCCTTAGTTCAAATTCTTAATAGCTATCTTATCTTAACCCATTTCATGGATTGGAAGTCAGCTGAAGGTTTTATAGAAATCTTTTGATATCATTCGAAACAGCGATAGCATATCAACTTTTAAAACTAAATGTATTAAATAACTTCTGCAACATTTCTACATAACTTCTGCAACATTAATAAGAAAAAATAAGCAACATAAAAATGGACATTTGGATGATAGGGTGTTCCATAGATTCGAAGTCGGAGAAGTAAGAATCTTCTTCAACAGTGAGGCTTATTTTAATTGACTCGTAACATTCTTTCGATTCAGATGAGAACACTAAAATAAAAATAGCAAGTTGTTGATATGGCAACTGTAACGATGTTCCCCAATGTGGAGCTTTTTAACACTACTGAATCTTACTGACGACTTCCCATAGTCACCTTGGATATCACTAAATCTAGATTTACCACACTCTGGGGGGTTCAAATTCGAATCTTCAAGACGAAATTTCCGGTCCAAATATTTGTCGTTCTCTTTCGCGGAAATAAATAAGGAAACTTTTGGTTCGGTTCCTTTTGCCCAATTTCAAATTGAACTTCTTTAGATCAGATTCATCTTTAGCCAGTAGGCTACTCTAGTCGCAGTCACAGCATAATAATTACTTTAAAACCAGGAAATAAAGGGATAAAATGGAAACATAACAGTGCAAACACAAATTCTTGTCAATAGGAATTTAAGTTGATGTTAGAAAAATGTGATAAAATTCAAATTAAAATGAATTATCTCTAAGAGAAATACGCAAGTAATTAAGATGTATATATATATATAATAAAATTGAACGAGTGATTAAAAAATTTACTTTTTTAAATTACGAACGATTCTGACATTTGAGTATGATACGTCACAGCGTAATTAAAATCATTTAAAGAATGTAAACATAAAGTACATGAATTTATAACAAAATTAGTTTCATTAAAATAATAAAGTCCGCAAAAATTTTCTTAATTTAGAAATAATGTTTCGATAGCCTTCTCTTTTACATTATTTAAAACGAGTTAATAAGTAAATTAATTACGTGAAAAAATTCAAATGTTTTTAAAAAACATTGAATACAAATAAAAAAAGCTAATATTTATTTACTAATATTTCTTACATTTCTACATAAAAATCATAATAATTTATATTTTGACGTACCTTCTAATGAAAATAAAATAATTTAAAACAATCGAAGTGTAAAAGCGAAAATGTTTTTCATACAAATGATTAATATTGTTATACTATTTAACGTTAATAACTAATCCTATAACCTACAGTTCTTAAAATATTAAAAGCAGTATACAGACAAAATTGATATACTAATTAGTTTATTTCTTCAATTTGAAACAAGCACTCACTGTACATAAGTAATTCAACCAAAATGGATTTATTTAGCTGAGTTAATTATTGAGCTTTAGTTTAATTATTTTTTCAATAATAAAATAACTCTAAAGCACTGGAAATTTGTTTTCCTTCAAGACATTTAAACTGATTTTTTCTACTAAAATAGGATTCATGGTGCAGAAAATTTGCTCTTATGTAAAAAAAATAATCGTTACATTATGCATTGATCTTTCTTAATTAATCAAAGGCATTTAATTGATATCAATTCTAAAATGAGCTTCTAAATATTTTAAGTACTTTAACAAGAACTTTGAAAAAAATAACAACCATGGAAAGAAATTCCGTTCATTTTCTTTTAAAAGTTCTTGATAACTTTAGATACGTCATATTTCGTATCATCTATCTGACGATTAATGTAAAAGTTTTAAATTTAAAATATAATGACGAGCTTAATTTAGAGTGATAATAAGATTATCACTCTAAACTTAATTTAGAGTACTTGAGAAGTTTTTAAAATCAAGTACCTAAAGCATGTCCATAGTTGAATCACGAAAAATCTCGATTTGTTTCTGTATGGACGTAAAACGCAAAATGTCAAAATTGTTTGCCATTAAACCAAATTTGTGCTTCAGGTAACGTTAGTTTTTGATCACGCATCAAAGAAATATTTAATGATATTGCTGACAAAAACAGAGCCAAGTAATAGCAACGAACAATATTCGTCCTTCTCATTAAATTGATACGTAACAGGGTAGTTAAAATCATTTAAAGAATGTAAACATAATGTATATGACTTTAGAACCAAATTAATTTGTTTAAAATAATAAAGTCTGCAAAAATTTTCTTCATTTAGAAATAACTTGATGTAGCGCAAATGTAAACCAGTTCTTGAAAAATATGTGCGTTTTTTTAAAATCACATCAATTTTAGTTATTGGTGTAAAATTTATATATAACACGTCGTAACACTTGACATCAATTGACTCCTTTTTAATCATCATAATTTCAAATTAAAACATTCGCACAATTATTCTGTAATTGATAACGTATTAAAACTATTCATCGTAAATTTTTCTTAACATTTTGGACATTCATTAATGAATATAAGTTATATGATTTACAGTTCGAGTTTCAGTTATATTTCTTGTTTTGATAGTTATGAAAAATTTTAATGTCTATTATAATCGTAATTTCTGAAATATGTCATATGATTTTAAAATATTACTGGATTCATAAGAGCAAAAAACAGAGATGTCAATAAAGCTGAAGTTCGGAATAATCTCAGAAATGGCTTAAAGTTTTTTAATAATTCTTTCACGGATTTTCAGAAAACATCAAAGCTGCTGCTTTATTAATGAATTCCATATCATGCATTTACAAAGACAATTGAATGAATGTGTTTATAATGAAGCACTCAGAAAACCATGTCCTTCGGGAATCAATAATTCTTTTAATTCACATTCTAAGGGATTTTGCCATTCGACTCCAACGATATTTTCGTCAAAATTAAGAGAAACATTTTTTATTTTCCTATTACATATATTATTTTCTACGCAATTTCTTTTCCATGCTCTTCAAGGTTAAATTACTGGTCTGCTTTTCTCAAATTCTAAATGAGTGATGATTTTTTCAGATTTCACAATTTAGAACTGTAACGGGCTAAATTGCATTTTCTCATTTATTAATATTTCTTTTATGATTCAGAAGAAATTCGTTACAAAAGTGATCTGAAACAAAATGATTCAAATTTAAAAAGTGATTATCTTGAATCAATCTTATCTTAAATCAAGCATCTTCTTGATTTTATTTACGATTGAAATAAAACCGCACGCGCCAAACAGTACAAATCTAATTGAGAAAAGCAACGTCATTTCAGAGTAAAAAATGGGATCACAGGAAATGGGATATGAACTACACCATAAGTTGTTGCATCATGATTGGGGATATACCATGGGCTGAGAAAGTGTCTACTGAAATAAGAAATGAGGTAAGCTGAGATTTGTAAGAAAATTAAAAATTCCCCAGATTTTGACGAAGAATTTTTTAAATATCGTTTAGATGTGATCTTAGAAGAACGTGAAGCTAGGGTAGCTAGGAAAAAGAAAGAGAAATTAAGCTCTAGGAAACAGAAAGAGAAGGAAAGCGAACGAGCATTTGAGTTAGAGAAATTTAGGATAACAAATGCAGCAGAGACGTCCAGTGTAGGTTCAATGCGTTGCGAAAATGTTAGAAACCGACGTGTCAAATTAAACATTATTGCAAAAATTTGACGCACAAACTACAGATATTTCCTGTACTTTATCATTTATATCAATTTGAACAAAGTTGTTCAAAAGATAAACAAACAATTAATTTCCCTTTTGCCGTTGGATTTAACTCAAATTTTAAACAAAGAACTAAAAGAAAGAATGCAGGAGTACCAAAATGTAAAAAACATGCTGTTAGAACAATTTAAAATGACACCCGAAATTTTTAGAATAAAATTTACTCAACATGAAAATAAAAAATAATAAAAATCTGGAGCTTTCTGGAAAAAATTGTTGAATTAAGAAATTATCTTGAGTCGAAAGTCTAAAGAATTTAAGGATCGTTGATCAAATAAAATGTTGAGTGTAGTGTGACGTCATCCAATAGAATGAACGAAAAAAAATGACTCAGCATGAATCAGTTAGGAGCAATCCAAAGACGTCAGGATACCAGTGCGAAAACCAATAGTCAGAGTTAAGGTAGTTTCGCCGAGAAAAGAGTTTAGAGATTAACACACAAAAAAAAGAACAGAATCGAAATTATGGAAAAATTCATCGACAAAAGAAATTGGCGTAGGAAAAATTTTTGAACAGAGGACGCTTCCGGCTTGCTACATTTGCCATTCTACTCAACACTTAGGGCCAAATTGTTCACATTTAAAAAAAGAAAAACTGATTGAGTTTGTAAATCAGGTAGGGATCGCAGAAACAGCGAAGAATGTGCTTGAATCATATATGAGCAAAGAATTCGTAAATAATGAAGAAATAAATATATTTCGTGACACGACAGCTTTTGTAGATTTAATCGAGAGAAACCATGTAAAACCATAAAACTTTACTGGAGAAACGGTCTGGGTTAAACAACCTTTAGACTTAGAATTCAAATGTCTACCGCTCGCAAAGGTAGAGCAGCAAAGCCTAGATTTTGGACACATTGTTACAAAGGCTGCAGTAATAGATGAAAATTTTGATAATGGGATATATTTACTTCGAAATGGGACAGCAAGTTTAATAAACGAGAAAAAAAAGTGCAATGTAAATCAGTGCTGTTGATACACGTAGTAAGAACAAGCCAAAAAACACGCAGAGTGTGAAGAAACTTCCCCTAACCTCACTTCTCAGTCGAAACCAGCAATAATAATGGAAGAAAATTTACCGGAACTAATCTTGCCCCCGGCGGAACAAACTGTCCCAAATTCATTAAGTATCCCCGCAGAGATAGTTAACGAAAAAAATTGAAGGATTTCTGAAGTCATGAGCATTGGGTAAAACCCCGGGAAACCGACTGTCCAGTAGTCAAGTATGTTTTTGAGCTAATCAATCGAATGAAGAGATACCAAGACTTAGAAATCCAGAAAATGACGGAAGTACAGGCCAAACGGAAAGGTTGGTACGAAAAAACGAGCATTCGATAGTCAACGAAATAGTCAATAGTCAATGAAATAGTCAATAGTCAACGAAATTGTCAATAGTCAACGAAATGAGAAACAATAGTCCAACGAAAATTTAAAATCGGACACCAAGTTTTGGGTACTCGCCACCTCTAAACCAAATAAAATGGCAGTACAATGAATTGGTCCGGGGATAATTGAAAGTCAGTTATCAGAGACTAATTATAACGTTAAAATGACAAATAAAAACGAGAGAGGTCAAATATATCATATAAATTTGTTAAAGCTGTATCACAAAAGACATGAGAAAATAAATTTGATAATTAGCGAAGGGAGGAAATATTTTGAAATGGGTCCGAAGATGTGGAAATTTAGTACCGGAGCTAGTGAAAGTAGTAGGTAAAAGCGATTTAGAAAATCGATTAAGTGTACAAGGAGTTGAGGAAATTACTAACTAAGCATAAAAGGGTTTTTTCTAATGAACTAGGAAAAACAAATTTAGCTAATTAACAATTAGCATGATATTGAGCTAATTAACAATTAGCCGGTTATGTCAAAATCGTACCGTACTTACTTACGTCAAAATAAAATTCAGAAAAACGAGATAAAACGGATGCCGGATTTAAATATAATAGAAATCGGGCAATCTGATTACACCTCCCCAATGATTTTAGTAGAAGTACCAGGGAAGGATCCCCGCCCCATATAAATTATAAGCGATTAAACTCAAATATTTGCACTCAATATTTTCCGTTACCTAATATTGAGGAAAGTGTGTCGGCCGCGAAGTTTATTACAGTGATTGATTTAGCGAAGGGAAATTGGCAAACACCTCTTAGCAAACAACGATACGCCGCATTTGTAACTAGTTTTGGGACGTATGTTCCTCTGAGAATGCCTTTTGGGTTAGTAAATGCTCCATATTTCTTTAGTAAGTTACTGTTGCGAGTGTTAGAAAATAGTGAAGATTTCGCAGTCCCGTATCTATTCCAATCTATTCAAATAGTTGGGAGGATTATTTAAAACACATCGATGAAGTTTGAAGACGTGTAAATGACGCGAATTTGACAAACTGTCGAAATGCAAATTTGCCCAAAACTATACTTAGTATTTAGAGCATATATATTAGGTAGTGAAATTAGGACATCTACCGAGACCAAAATAAAGGCTGTTTTAGATTTTCCGACGCTCACCACAAAAACACACGAGTTAGAGCTTTCTTAGGATTGCATGGATATTACACGCATTACGTGAAAAAAATATCAATTGCAATGAGTAATTGCAGCCCTTCTAAAAAAGGCTCTAAATGGAAAAATTAAGAGAGAAAACATAAATTAGGCCAAGGAATGTAATCAGGCTTCTGAAGAGTTAAAACACAGTTTGAATAGCAAACCTATATTGTACGGTCTAGTATAGGCGGAGACATTACAAGGCAAAGAATTAAATATCACATAAAAGAAAAAAAATTATTTCTCTTTACCATGCATTGATTATTAAAGTTTTAAAAATAAAGATGAAACAAAATTAAATCTGCCTTAAACAAATTAATAAATACTGTAAGATGAAAATTTCATTACCTGTTTTATGTTTCGTTGAGTTGCACAATATACAACAGATTAACAAATACTCAATGGAAAAAAAAATCGTTGTTATACTTCGTACAATAATTATTTCACAAAATTTGTTGATAGACACAAACATATACAGATATGCGTGTTTCATGAAGTCAGTTCCAAAATAGGTTGTTATACATTTAGTACTTTGAATCTTTGGGAACTAATAAAAATAAACAAAAGGCAAAGTGATTCCAACGGCAAATAATTATTATTCATGCCATTTTTTAAAGCCAACTAATGATTTGCGTCCAGTATTGAATGGGCGTATCAACATTAAAAAAAAGTCACCCATTTGCAGATTCATTGTCTGTCTATCCGCTCTAATTGACCTATATAAACACGATAAGCTCGTTAAGAATATAATTCAAAATAAACTGATTCAGTGCTTGGAAACGAATTTTTCATCCGTGGAATTTCAAATTAAACAAAAAGAAGAGAGGAAATCTGGCCAAAAGAGATTAATGGCTACTGTTGAAAAACCAAAGGGTAGCTTAATATTTATGACTTTACTTTCCAAAAGAGTCATTCATCAGAAGCTAGAATATTCACAAAAAAAAATCATGATGCTTAATCCGTATTCAGGTAATGGAGCTGATGATAATGAAATATTTCGCGACACTTTCAAAATATATTCCTCACTGAATTTGAAAAGGTGCTTTTTAGCATTTTGGAGTTGCGCCTAGTATGCAAATGTTTATGACAATAGAGAATTCAAATTGATATTAAAAAAAAGCGGTATTTACAGGATGAGAAATCAGTGAATTATCCCGTAAAGTAATATAACTGTTATATATAATGATTCAAAATCGCATCTCTATACCATGGCCTTTTGACATCTTACCAGTTATAAGGAAAAGGAGGATTGCTGATCGCTCTGTTAAGGCAGCGATGGGCAAACTACGGCCCGCCTGAATGTTCAATCTGGCCCGCGGATAGAATTTTAATTTGCCGGTGTGAGGCAAATTAAAAGAAATATATATTTATATATTATACATCCATCTCCTTTTCTACTTTGATTAAATATTTTTTTCAAAGGACTGATGATCTTTTTACTTTCTCTATTTTTGTTCTACAAAACATAAATCGACGGAAATAGCAAGCACAGACAGCTTTCAATCAGTAAAGTGTTAAAAGCGGAAGTTCTTTGTTAGTTATAGCTGTTTACAAATCATTATCAAAAGCAAGTTTCCCAAATTTAATATCTCCTGCCCAGAAAATCAGTGCTATGTTCGCTTCATCTTATATATGTGAACAAGTGTTTTCAACTATGAACCTTAGAAAGAATTATTTCAGAAGTAGACTGACAGATGAGCATTTAGCCTCGTTCTTTAGAATCAGTACATCTCCCTCCGAACCTCAATATAAGGAACTTTTAAAAATGAAATCGCAATTTCATTCAACTCATTAACATATTTAAATTCTAATACTTGTATATTGTTTTTAAAATTTTAGAAAAATTTATCTTGGCCCGTCAAACTTTTTTTTTCCTCAATATTTGGCCCGCGACCGAAAAAGTTTGCCCTTCCCTCTGTTAAGGGAACGGGTCTACATTTGCTTCACAAATACGGTCAAGAAAACATCCATTCAGCCAACTAGACTACGATAACATGGCTATCATTTAAACGACCCATAATAAGCGGCATTCATACCTGCTTCTCTAATTCTAATTCATGCTCGGTGATTCAGAATTTTGTAACTCTGGGTTCTTTTTACTGCTATTTTATCTAAAAAAACTTAAATTTCATCTTTTGACTACTGCATTTTTAAGTTTTCATGATAAATTTCAAATTCCTTTTCTCAAAAACAAAAATAACATTTAGTTTCTAAAGTAAGCCAATCGAAATATTAACAAAAATGTCGCTTATAAATTTACTATCAATTCAATGTATTAAAAAGAAATTTTAAAGATATTTCCAAAAATTCAGGTGTTTAAAAATAAATAATCAATTTTTATTGTACATTGAGAAATTAGGAAAGTACAAGAGCAATGCGGGTTATTGAACTGTATTTAGGTTGTTGAACTCATTTTTTACCCGAAGTCCCTTTTGCATGTGAATCTCGATATCATGGAATTATTATCTTCATTTATTAATGAAGATAGTATAGCTTCCACATAGATATTCTAAAGTCCATACAGGAATGAAATCCGTCTTCCATACATTCGAATTCAATCCCATTCCATAGCATTGAGTTTCTGTAGCCATTTTCTTTTTGTTGGGCATCAGTGGGCCTCCTGTACCACTTATGTATACAGCCAACAGACGGGAAATGAAGGGAGGTCTTTTAGGGGTAAATGTCCCGCATTTGCGAGTTGTATGGGAGAAAAACTAGAAAACTCCCTATGCAGTCTGATTATCAATTATGCAAGTCAGAATCTCATTATTTTTTAAGTCTGTGCCGCCAGCGCATTCGCCCCTCCTATACGATGAATTTTTGTCTGTTTACTGAACGATTTTGTTTCATACATTTTGCTTTAATTCTACAGAGCAGAAATTTTAGGAGAATAGAAACTTTATAAAGTAAAAAGTAGATACTATTTTTGCATAGTATAAATGGAAGACTTTATGTATAAAGTATATGTGCATTCATTTGGAAACTTTAGTTGCTTTATCAATGTATTGGTTTTTTTTTTTTGCTGTTTTTTTAATTAATGCAGTTGAAATTGGAATTCGTTGTTTCAAAATGAATAATCAAGCATACAAAAATGCAAATTTTACAAACATAATACAAAAACATAGAAGACTTAAAATAATGACGAAGTAAATAAATGTAGGAAAGTAGGCCCATTGTTGACAAATGCAGATAGTGATTTCAAAAATTAAGTTACATCCATATAAAGAATCAGTTTAATCGATAAAATGTGTAAAATAATGCCATTGATATATAATAGAAGAAGAATTCTATTCTCTCAAATATATATAAATAGTGAAATTAAAATTCATATCTTTCTGCAATTGGGTTGGCATGAAAGTAATATCCGTTTTACCACTTATCTAAACGGTTAAAACTGAAATTAATTTATTGCAAAACGCAATATAATATGAAAATCAGAAATTCTAAAGCAAATAGGATCTACAAAAGACTGAATAGATTTATGCCCACCGAATTCTTCCGCTTCGTTTTATTATAACTTGTTAAATCCAAATAAAAATTATGGGGTTTTCAAAAATAGAGAATTGAAGGATTTATAATCATTTTTAATACGCTTTTATTAGTTTCTCCTGTTTGTTTGTTTGTATATTTGCTTGTTTGTAACTGACTCTTTGGGCTCGATTTTGCCCTACTCTAAGCGATCAGATTTAACATAAACGTTGTAGACTTATCAAGAACCGACGGCAATAAAATATTTTGATAAGTTTATTATCTCATCATGCTTAGGATCGCCAGGATGAGTGATTTTATTTTAACTTATGAAGAGAAATTCAAACCATATAGAATGAAAGTACCTAAGGCATTCAAACCTACGTGGGACAGTGGCACAACGGATAACGCGCCTGTCTACGGATCAGGAGATTCCCTGTTCGAATCCTGGCTGGCTCGATCTACTCGCCTTTAGCCTTTGTTTTACTCACAATTAAATTATTGTAAGAACTATAGTTCCAGTCCTCCGTACCGGGACCTCATTTAAATATTATAGTTTACAAACACTAAAAAACAGGCTTTTAGAGTTAATCAAACTAAAAAGTAAAAAATAATTATTAACATAAGAATAAAATGACTGACGAGAAAATTTATGTCACTATTCTAAAAGTGTGGGGTGCTTTGCATGGCATTTTTAAACTAACTCTGTATTTCGGAATGAAACTAGTGAAAAATTATAACGATTGATATAGAGCACCGCACGCTTTTAGAATAGTGACATTCATTTTCTCGTCAGTAATTTTATTCTTTTGTTAACAATTATTTTTTACTTTTTTGTTTGATTAACTTTAAAAACGTGATTTTTAGTTTATTTAAACTATAATTTATTTATAATAGTAATTAGTTAAAAATTTAATCTTTCTAAACATAATGAGAATCCAAAGCAAAGTAATCTACAAGAGATGTGTCTTTCCTCTTTGTCTTCATTCCATTCAAGAAATGTAACCGTGGGCTGCTCTGACACGAAACAGAATTGTCACTCGTTGGTCTGCATTCTGCTTAGAATAATTTATGTGGAATGTTCTTTCCGCTACAAATAATGCGACGAAAGAATGTCACGCCAATTTTAATGAGCTTAATATTTCGCATGCTGGCTTCTTCTGTGACGCGGGTGTGAATTGGTTTCAAATGCAGATAATCAAACTCGCAAATATGGAAAATCGCTTTCACTTCTAATGAGAACCAATACTTCATTTCACAGAAATATTTCATTTCGAAACGGAGAGAGACCGAACTAAATAGGGCTCTCTTCTGAGTTCATCAGGATCAATGCACACTAATCTATTATTTCGCTGAAATTAATTTCCAGAGAAATTACATTAATTTGTTGCTGAAGGACTAGTGCAGTAATTACAGAGAGAGTTTTCAGAAAAGTTCCGTACTACATCAGATTCAGTTCCTATCTTCATTTGAAGCTTTTTGTAATTAATTCGGAGAGAGCAATTTTAAGGCAAAAATCATTTGTTTGAGATCCATTATCTACTGGTGCATCGAAATGGTCTTCTTAATATCTAAGTCATTGAAATACATGATATGTAATACAATTATTTGTTGAAAATGGGTTCATTTTGAAGAAAAATAATTGCTTTTCAGCTGAATTCTTATGATTAAAGCTAATCATTAATGAGTTGCATGTAATGCGGATTAATTAATGAATCTCTAGTCATGGTTTGAAGATTTTAATAATAATATAATTAATTCATTATACGTATTGATTATTTCAATATTAATTCGAAAATACGAAATTACCCCCCAAAAGTATAAATTTCCGCGAAATCTATTCGAGAACGACAAAAGAACAAATTTAAAAAGTGAGTTAATAAATTAAAAAACTGCTTTTATTCTTACAAAAATATATCATAGATATTATTTTGAATTTGAACTACCACAATAACAGAGAATTTGAAATTTATTTTCAAAAATTTTTTAAAGACAGTTCTTAATAATACTATTACAACAAAATATAAACAAATTCTATTATACAAAGCACCTGTTAAATTTTTCTATAATAGCTGCAGGAGAAAATAGTTCCTTAGAATTCTAAACGACGATACAGAAAAAAAGGTCTTTCTTTTGAATGAATTTGGGCCTGAAAGAATAATTTCAACTTATTTTCTACTTAATTTATTTTGTACTGTATTGTTAACTATTACGTTATCAATATTTGCTATTGAACAATGGCAGAAGAGAAAATCAATATGGCCCTGAACTGGCATCGTTAATTTCTTAGAGCTTGGACATTTTTTCATAAAAAATTAAATAAAATAGCATAAGCTAATTTCATTTTTTCTCCTAAAAACACAATTTTCTGAATCTATACAAATCTAAGTGGATACATCTATATATATATGGGAGAAAACAAAAGCATAATAAAAATACAAGCAAACAAAGAACGGACATTTAAAAAATACAATCACTTTGTATAATAAAGCCACAAAAATAACATTCGCTATATATAAATTTTCATATATTTCCGAGTTAATCATGCAAAAAAATGTATCAAAAATAGAAAAAAAAGATATGAAATTACCCCCCAAAGTATAACTGAACATAGTATATAGTACTAAAAAATATATAGTACTGCCCAGCATAGAAAATGTAACACCAGAAAAGAGTGGGTGAAATGTGATGAAAATTGATACACCGACAGAAAATGGATATGTAAATAAGTGATTTATGAAAAAATGATTTTATTCAGCTGTGAAATACGCTTTGTGATTGGTAGGAAGTGATATGCAGGGTAATAAATAGGAAAGTAAAATTCATATCTTTCTGCTATTGGGTTGGCATGAAAGTAATATCAGTTTTACCACTTATCTAAACGGTTGAAACTGAAATTACTTTATTGCCAAGGCAATATAATATGAAAATTAGAAAGCCCAAACCAAATAGGATCTACAAAAGATTGAATAGATTCAGGCCCATTCGCTTCGTTTTATTATAACTTGTTAAATCCAAATAAAAATAATGGGGGTTTCAAAAATAGAGAAGTGAAGAATTTATAGTAATTTTTTATCATAATAATTAGTTAAAAATTTAATCTTTCTAAACATAATGAGAATGCAAAGCAATCTCCAAGAGATGCGTCTTCCCTCTTTGTCTTCATTCCATTCAAGAAATGTAACCGTGGGCTGCTTTGACACGAAACAGAATTGTCACCCGTTGGTCTGCATTCTGCAAAGAATAATTTATGTGGAATGTTCTTTCCGCTACAAATAATGCGACGAAAGAATGTCGCGTCTATTTTAATGAACTTAATATTTCGCATGCTGGCTTCTTCTGTGACGCGGGTGTGAATTGGTTTCAAATGCAGATAATCAAACTCGCAAATATGGAAAATCGCTTTCACTTCTAATGAGAACCAATACTTCATTTCACAGAAATATTTCATTTCGAAACGGAGTGAGACCGAACTAAATAGGGCTCTCTTCTGAGTTCATCAGGATCAATGCACACTAATCTATTATTTCGCTGAAATTAATTTTCAGAGAAATTACATTGATTTGTTGCTGAAGGACTAGTGTAGTAATTACAGAGAGAGTTTCCAGAAAAGTTCCATACATCAGATTCAGTTCCTGTCTTCATTTGAAGCTTTTTGTAATTAATTCGGAGAGAGCAATTTGAAGGCAAGTATCATTTGTTTGAGATCCATTATCTACTGATGCATCCAAATGGTCTTCTTAATATCTAAGTCATTGAAATACATGATATGTAATACAATTATTTGTTGAAAATGGGTTCATTTTGAAGACAAATAATTGCTTTTCAATTGAATTCTTATGATTAAAGCTAATCATTAATGAGTTGCATGTAATGCGGATTAATTAATGAATCTCTAGTATTGGTTTGAAGACTTTAATATTAATATAATTAATTCATCATATGTATTGACAATTTCAATATTACTATAATTCATTCATTATGCTTGTTGATTTCAATATTAATTCGAAGATACGAAATCGCCCCCCAAAAGTATAAATTTCCGCGAAATCTATTCGAGAACGACAAGGGAACAAATTTAAAAAGAGATTTAATAAATTAAAAACTGATTTTATTCTTACAAAAATATATCATAGATATTATTTTGAATTCAATTTACCATAATAACAGAAAAATTGAAATTTATTTTCAAACTTTTTTTTAAAAACAGTTCTTAATAATACTATTACAGCAAAATATAAGCAAATTCTATTATACAAAGCACCTCTTTTAAAATTTTCTATAATAGCTGCAAGAAAAAATAGTTCCTTAGAATTCTAAACGACAATACAGAAAAAAAGGTCTTTCTTTTGAATGAGTTTGAGCCTGAAAGAATAATTTTAACTTATTTTCTACTTAATTTATTTTGTACTGTATTGTTAACTATTACGTTATCAATATTTGCTACTGAACAATGGTAGAAGAGAAAATCAATATGGCCCTGAACTGGGATCGTTAATTTCTTAGAGCTTGGACAATTTTTTATAAAAAATACATAAAATAGCATAAGATAAATGCATTTTTTCTTCTAAAAACACAATTTTCTGAATCTGTACAAATCTAAATGAATACAGCTATATATGAGAGGAAACAGAAGCATAATTAAAACACAAGCAAACAAAGAACGGACATTTCAAAAACACAATCAATTTGTATAATAAAACCAGAAAAATAGCATTCGCTATATATAAATTTTCATATATTTCCTAGTTAATCATCTAAAAAAAATTATCAAAAATAGAAAAAAAAACGATATGAAATTACCCCTCTAAGTATAATTGAACATAGTATATAATACTGCCCCGCATTGAAAATGTAACATCATAAAAGAGTGGGTAAAATGTGATGAAAATTGATACACAGATAGAAAATGGATATGTAAATGATATCATTTATGAAAAAATGATTTTATTTAGCTATGAAATAAGCAGGGAGATTAGTAGGAAGTAGGACTACTTCTCGTGACGATGCAAGTAGCAACTGTACGAAGTACAGATTCCACAACTGTCAATCGCATAGCAAATATACTTAATTGGTGAGATCAGTGGGCATTTAAGGCAAGGAAGCAAGTGGACATGCTGCAAAACTTGTCTACTGATGAATGTCGTGTGCGTTGTCCTGCTGGAAAATTATTATTTTGCTGTCGCTAAATGTACTATAAGGTATCGAACCCGGCTGTCCCACCTCATCGACGGGTCTTCGCACCGTTTATGTGCCTCTGATGAGTACGAGGGTTGACCTGCTGTCGTGTCTGATGTCATCCAAAACCATTATGCCACGTTGACGTTCAACAATAGCAGTCAGATTGAATCTAACTCCCCGACGCCTCCAGACTCTCTCATTCGGTGACTATCATCAGACATACACAACCGAGACTCATCCCCACATTGTGCCATTCAGTCGTCCAAGTGACTCGTTGCCGATACCATCGCAATCTTTCACGTCGGTGGGTTGATGTCAATGGCAATCTTCGCAAAGGGAGGCTTGTGTGCAAGCCGCTTTCAACCAATCACGAATATCGAAAGTAGTTGATTGTGGAGTCGACTGTATTGATGCCTCGATCCGTGAGTTTGGTTGTACGTCTAGGTAGACTTGGTCTTTCATGACGATTCATATTTCGTTGATCGATCCATTTGCTCCAAATTCTATGCATAGTGCCTCTACTCGCGTAAGACAAACCAGCTAATTTGACCCCTAGTAAAATCGCCCAATTGTCGGAACTGTCGTTGTCCACGCATCTTATAACCCACACGTGTCTTCTGAAACGTAAAACAAAATTCTGCATTCCGTAGACGACTGAATATAGCGACTGTTGGTTCATACGCAGTTTCCTTTCTCTCGAAATACTATACACTGAAGTGACAAAAGTCATGGGATACCTCTTAATATCGTGTCGGCCCTCCTTTCGCCCGGCGAAGTGCAGCAACTCGACGTGGCATGGACTCAACAAGTCGTTGGGAGTCTTCTGCAGGAATATTGACCCATGCTGTCTCGATAGACGTCCATAATTGTGAAAGCGTTGATGGTGCAGGATTTTGGGCACGAACAGACCTCTCGATGATGTCCTATAAATGCTTGATGGGATTCATGTCGGGCGATCTAGGTGGCCAGATCATTCGTTAGAATTGTCCAGAATGTTCTTCAAACCAATCGCGAACAGTTATGGCCTGGTGACATGGCGCATTGTCATCCATAAAAATCCCATCGTTGTTTGGGTACATGAAGTCCATGAATGGCTGCAAGTGATCTCCAAGTAGCTGAACATAAGCATTTCCAGTCAATGTTCGGTCCAGTCGCACCAGAGGACCAAGTCCATGCCATGAAAAAACAACCCACACCATTACGGAGCCACCACCAGCTTGAACAGTGCCTTGCTGACAGTTTGGGTCCATGGCTTCGTGGGGTCTGCGCCACACTCGAACCCTACCATCAGCTCTTACCAACTGAAATCGTGACTCATCAGACCAGGCCACGGTTTTCCATTCATCTAGGGACCAACCGATATGCTCACGTGCCCACGAGAGTCGCTGCAAGCGATGTCGTTCTGTCAGTAAAGGCACTCGAGTCGGTCTCCTGCTGGAATAGCCCAAGAAAGCCAAATTTCTCCGCACAGTTCTAACAGACAAGTCCCATGTACGTCCCACATTGATTTCTGCGGTTATTTGACGCAGTGTTGCTTGTCTGTTAGAATTTACGACTCTTTGCAGACGTCGCCGGTCTCGGTCGTTAAGTGCAGGCGGTCGACCACTGCGCTGTCCATGGTGGGATGTTATGCCTGAAATTTCATACTCTCGGCACACTCTTGACACAGTGGATCTGGGAATGTTGAATTCCCTAACGATTTCCGAAATGGCATGACCCATGCGTCTAGCTCCAACTAACATTCCGCGTTCAAAGTCTGTTAATTCCCGTCGTGCGGTCATCATCACGTCAAAACCTCTTCACATGAATAACTTGAACAGAAATGAAAGCTCTGCAAAAGCACTGCGCATTTATACCTGTTCTACGCGATGCTACTGCCATCTGAAAATTTGCATATTGCTATCCCATGACTTTTGTCACTTCAGTGTATAATCACTTGTATTTGAGATCATCTGCACTTTATTGACCTGAACATCGATCTTCTATTATGCAGTAAATTGGAAAACGTTGAATAAAATATTTTTCTCATATACAAATGCTCCCCTTTTTTTTTTACCAAGCTAAAGCTAAATAATGTTCCCTGCTTTAACCTTTCCTCCAAAATCTGAAAATCTTTCTATAAAATTACCCATTATATTTTTAAATAAATGGGGCATATGATGAGGCAGGAAGTGGAACATGATCTATGCATCTTTGCTTTACAGTATTCTTTTAGTATTAATCCTGCATGCTTATACATTAATTCCCAATGGCTTTGAATGAAATGCTGATGCTTACACTTTTATGTTATTTCATAAAGGAATAGCTTGTTAAACATATCGTTATAATGGCAATGATGGTTAACGGACAACGAAATGGAATCATATCAATGGGAAAACTGTATTTTGGATATAAGGAAACGATTCGTAATTCTACTTTTATGGCAACTGGCTTATCAATTACGGAGTTCCATTGAAACTTGAGGTCACTTAACCTCATCAGAATTAATATTTATCTTATTTAATTATTGTGGGTGACTAATTAATGTTATTATTAATAACTAAAAACTGGACTCTCCCAAAAAAGTATTGAATTAAATGTTAGACTTTATAATATACAAATATCTTTCAATAAGCTCTTCGTCGATTCTGGTTGATTTTGATATCCATCATGCTGTGATTTTTGGGGGGTTTTCAAATCACACAAGAATTTTTTTTATAAGAATACGAATTGTGTGTATAACTGTCACTAAATGGAATCTTTTGATGTATTCTTTAAAATGTTTTCAACTTCTGGATTTTGGGCTGCCACTAACATTTCGTAGACCTGGAACCAGATTAAGAGAGTCAAAGCAACACATCCTAGATAACAAACACCCTTATATTAAATAAGAAAATTACATTAATATATGCCCAGCTAATAAGGAACATTTATGTATATACAAATTTTATTATGATCTTGAATCAATTTATTTACAATTTTTTTTGTATTTGGTAACTTTTTTTCATGGAACTTATCATATTACGAACTTAATCATTTTCGATGGAACTTATCGTGTATTATCATATTTCCATAATTCTTATCTACCTATATATATATATATATATTATATCTACGCATGTGTATGTGTTTATAAAATATTATGTTTTGTGATTTGCTTTATATCTATATTTGTATATAAACTAGATCTTAAGGAAGTATTTGTTTCAATAAAACTTTTTTATTTACTTTTGTGTGTTCATACATTATTTTCTGAGTTTGTACTACAAATTTAAAGATTACTATACTTTTGATTAACATTAAAAACTATACTATATTTACAAAAATATATGTTAACAAATTTGAGGCTTGATACCTCAGTTTTTAAATGATTACAGCTGAATGAAAAACTAGATTAAGTTTATCATAAAAGAACTTAAAATTGTATATGAAATAGTATCGAATTATGGTGAGAAGTAAGAGTATTTTTACTAGAAAATCTTTGACATTTAATGTCTTCTTTAAAACTCCCTTTTATTTTATGATTAAATATAGATATTTGATATTATTAAATAAAAAAAAGAATTTTTTTTATCTTTATAATTTATATAAATAATTGTGAAGTTATTATGTTCAACCATTTGTCTAAATTCTATAAGAATAAAATAGCTATCGGATGGTGAATGAAAAAGATTTAAATGAAATATAGTTTTAAAATGAAATAAAATTATCATAATTAGTTATTCGTAAAAGTTTTATTTTCTCTAGTGGATGAAAATTTAGAAGTAAAAAAGTTACACGTCTAAAAAATAGAAATTTGTGCATTAAGATATATATCAATAAATATTAAACATTTTTTTTATTTCAATGAAATTGAGAATGTTCATGTAAAAACTTCTCCAATCTTCTGTTTGTAAATCTAAGGTTGAAACAACAGAAATTCAATTAAGCAGTTAATAAGTTAAATGATAGCTAATATGAGAAAATAAGAGTTCAAGATCTTTTCATATCACTTGAAAAAATGATTTTAAAATCAATTCTAAAATCAGTTGTCTGTTTATTGCTTTGTTTCATATGTATGGAAAGTCACAAACCAGAAGCTATGCCTTGTATCTCAATGTGGGCCGGAGTATTTGAAGAAGTCAAGAGCCGGCTTAAAAATCCGAATACCGACTATTTAAAAAAAATCAATTGTTTTCCCCAAAAAACTCTAAGTGTTAATATGTTAAGAAGCTGATGAAATTGTATCTTTCAATAATACAACCAGTAGCAAAGACTTGGACTGCTTTAGCAGCATACCAATTATGGGTTGAAGAACTTTTCTTAGCATTGAGGCCTTATAAAATAACTATCTTGGATCAACAATGGAAAAAATTTTTTTATGGAAGTTATTCTATTAGTAAAAAAATAATAATAAAATAAGATTTCATATATTATAAATATAGCATCTTTGTGCATGAACATAGCATTATTCTTTTGCTTGTCTTTAGCTATTCTATAATCCATTGGTACCTGTTTATTTGGTACTGTTTTTGTAGGATATAAGTATTTTTTTTCAATTCCTACTATGAGTTCACACTCTCCTTATATATATTTATATATCTTGCTCAAATTTTCAATCGTTCATAAAATACTTTTTATTCATCCACTCAAGTTCAAATACATTCCTTTAAACTTGTAGTGGATGACACTTGATGTTAATACAGTTTTTTCAATTATTAATTCATTAATTAATTTTTAATACTTTAAATAGAGTTTTAGCAGTTTGTAATGAAAACTTTTGCTTTAAATAGACGTTTAATCCAAATGATGTGATTTTCGAGAGTGAGTTAGCAGTTGGAGCTTAGTGGTTAGAATGAAGGATTTTTCTCGAAAAATTCTTTGTTGACTTAAGTAGGAATTGACTTTAAATTTTTTTTTTTTATATATTACTTGTTTGTAAGCAAGTTTAGAGTACAAGGATGTCTTTTAAATGAGTGAAAATACTGCACCTTTAAAGCCTTAAAAATACTTTGTTAAGAACAAGCCGGTTTTGCAGATGTACGAGTTTAATAAAAATCCTTAAAATTTGTTTCACAAATTCTTCTAAATAACATAAAATTGTGGAAAAGTGTCAGAAATCGGGAGTCGGTATAAAAATATTGACCCAGGAGTAGGAAATTTTGTAGCCCATTTCTTACTCCTGCTTTGAACTAAGTACCTTTAACAGAAAAACTCCACCACATTGCTTCATACCAGAAAAAAAACCGTACTAATTAAGACATAACTTATGTCTTCCGTCACATTATTCTTGCATTTTATTTAAATAAATTAAATGAAATTCAGGAAAAATAGCGCGCCTCAAAACATGGGAACCAGTAAACTAGAGAATTAAAAAAGAATTGTTTTTTACTTTTTCTTTTTTTACTTCACTTAATTTGTTTTTAAGGGAGTCACCCTAAACACATTTTTTAAATAAGCATACTAATTAATGTAAATTATTTCCATGTAATTTAATATGTTTTTATAACATCCGTCCATTGTGCGTTTTCAAATAATGAACATTTTTTCTTACATATATTGTTTTAAATATATTCATTCAGAATATTCGTAAATGTTCATTTTATAATAGTTAGATCATTTGTTTAAATTCTGAAAGATTCAAAATATTTCTCATGTAACAGTTTTTTTTTTTTTTTTTTTTAATTCACAAAATATATTATTAAGCAAACATACACCTTATAGATGTTATATAACTAATAACATGATTTTATATACTGCTGCAAATACTCAAGAGCTAAATTTTTAATCATTTCTTTCATTTTATATGCGTTTATTTAACTGAACACATTAACTATCATATTTAAAATGAAGAGTTAACATCACTCTCACTGTAATGCAGCAACTCTCTAATGAAACATCAATTTTAATTTTAAATAAACGGAATATATATATATATAGTTGCGCAATTTTTAATATAATTAAATTTCAATATTTAGTGTTTCTTTTAATGTTTTGTCAAAAATATATGCTGATAGTAAAATAAATGTTAAAATTTGTAAAAGTCAAATGTTGTCGAATTTGCTATTCGATACAAACTTACTAATTTTCTTAGATAGATTTAGAATCCTGTCGGAATTAATAAATATGTCCGTTATATTCCGAAACGGAATAGTGCAAACAGAAAAGTGGAAATTTTTTTTTTTTTTTGAAGCGGTTTTTTTTTATTTCATGAAATGCATTTAAATTATTTTAAAACTTTAAACTTTTTGAGCAGCTTAGGCACATTTCATAATTGTACAATATTTGTGAATCTCTTCCCATTCCATATATCTTATTACTTAAAAAAAAGGCTTGCAATTATTTGAAGATGAGAGAATATCATCACCAAATCATATTCAGTGTCCTTTTCCAGTTCAAGAGCAAGTTCCAAGCAACTTAACACTACAGCGCCATCTCTTAGCAAAAACAATAACTAGAACAATAACAATTACTAATAACTAAAAGAAAAAAAAAAAAAAAAAAAATCCGGCATTTCAAATGTTGAGTGGTTTATCTCTAAAAGTAGTTACTCAAACTTTTGCTAACTAAACACAGATAATAGTTTCTTTTATTTAAAAAAAATTTCCCATAAGAAATCTATCCATATAAGTTTCATTTTCAAAATAACTTAATTTTCTGGGATTATCAAAAATTATCTCTTTGAAGATAACCAAATAAGGAAAATATTTAACTAAGGGCTAGGATGAGAAGAAAATATCTTTACTTTCCTTGACGGTCATCTAATTCTTCAAAAAAAAAAAAAAAAAAAAAAAAAAAAACAATCAGGGAATAAATTATAATAATTTTAGTTCCGTGATCAACAATAGAAATAACACATACTAGTAGTTTCCTTCCACGAAACAGTTGGTCCCGTCTTTAGAAAAAACAATTGCATCTCAGAAATTTGTTGCTCTAGGTTTGGTTCGTTGCTCTACGGTCACCTTGTACACACCAGGGCTAAACAGACCGGGACCTACAGTTTAACGGGGATTCCGAACCACTCACAAACATCCAGGCCAACGCAAGGATTGAAACATGAAGCCTATGGTACCAAACGCCACTTGGCCATCAGGGCGCTTGATATTCTAGGAATTATATAGATTCCTATATTAAACTTTTATGAATGGTTCTCTTATTTTTTAACTTTATGCCACTCCCCTTACAACATAAAATGCTGTCATCCCCCAAACACTTTAATACTATTAAATGTCATTTATTCAGTTTATTTTGTACTAGAAATAAGGAATAACACATATTTTTATTCAAAATAAAAGAAATAAAAATATTCACAATATTAGGGTGCAAAAAACATTTTTCTAAAATATAAAACGATAAATAATTAATAAATATTAATTTTTTTATTTTAAAAATAATAAAATGCTTAAATGTCGCGGACTATCTATGTAATGGGTGGCTTTTAAAAATTCATCACCGATTATTAGAAAACCTTATATTTATATTTATTTATTTTTACTTAACCTGTGACTTTGTAGGAACCAAATCAAAAAAAGCCATTATCGTTATATAGTATGTAATTGTAAAAGGATCTTGAATGATTTTAAGTTTTAAATCTGGAATTATTTACCAATAAAAAAAAAATCACTATTAATAATTAATCAGCGAGTATTTTTCCCTACAATTATAACTTATACTCATAAAAAGGCCTTAATTATTAATTTCTTAACTTATATGAAGATTTAGTTTCCTCTAAGATAAAGTACAATCTTCTAATGAGATATGTTGTATATGTTTTTTTATATATATATGGAACTTATTAAAAGAATCTTTATTTGATACTCCTCAAAAAAGACTTAATTATTATTTTCCTAACAGATTTGAGAATTTAATTTTCTTTAAGAAATGCAACATATCCTCATTGAAGGTTGCGGCTTGATGGTCAATTGGCTAGCTCTCTGTCCATTGTTACCACGGGCTTCAAGTTCGAATCCTATCGATGGCATGAATGTTTGTTGGTGGTTTGTAATCCACGTTAAACTGTATATCCCGGTCTAATTAGCTTACAGTGTGCAAAAAATGACAGTAAAATGACAAACTAAACCAATCTTTGAAGGTCTTATTTTATGTTTTTTGTCGTTGTTGCTTTGTTCCTTATAATCATCAAAAGAGTCTAACATTCATTTACCAGCTGATTTGAGTATGTAACTTTCGCTAAGATATACGTACATGTGAGACCCCTTGTTTCACTTGTTTATACTATGAACCGACGGGCAATAAAGAAGACTTTTCAGATGTAATTGCCCCATACTTGCGTGTCGCACCCTAAATGTTCATGAGAGACTTTTATACACATTCTCACAATCAAGTCTCCTCGTTTCTGAAAGCAACGCTATCGCAAGCGGATTCGAACCGTCCTTCACGCTGGCTGCTCACTTTACCACTATGCCGCATTCCACAGCTTGAGAAACACTTTTTTCTGGAGCAGTATTGCACAATAATTCTAAAGTAAAACGGGTGAAGAATGAAAATAATGGAGACTTCCTATGAATCTTTTACCACGAAAATGCATCTCTCTTGACATTACAAAGACAAACCAAATTTTCCCTCCACCTTTTAGTCAGACATGTTCCCGAAAATAGGTTGATTATTCCCATCTACTCCAAAGAAACGAAATCTGAGTAAGGCCTTCCCTGATTGTGAAAGGGCGAGGAAAATATTCCAGAAGAAACTCTTTCTTCCGAATGCTTACAAATAGCTTTGCTCCAGTTCGGAGATGACAAAACAGTGATATTTTGTGGGAAATAAGATATTTGTTTGCTATTGAAGTAAACAAAATCTGTGGAAAGTAGAAAACTAAATTATTGAATCTATTCGTGGCATTATACTATATAGATCCCTAATATATTATACTGTAAATATTCCCTTAGATATCTTATTTATTTTTTCAAAATTTGTGTTTCTTTGAGCTTGTCCATTAACCTGTAAAGTTCGGTGATCATTTTGCAATGGGAATATCACTTCGGTAGGTCAGCGTTAGCCCACAAGCCTTTGAAATACCCAAAGACAGCGTTCGAGGGTTCACAACTTCTTTAAATACAATATATACCCCTTGTAGCCTATAGATTTAATATACGAATTCCAGGCGTAGTAACGGGAACTTTCAATTAGGTTTGTACTGAATTGAACTCCTTCAATTCGAAAGCCCTAACCACTAGGACTATTATGATCCTTATCTTAGATTATTATGGATGATTTCTCACAGTTCTTGCTAAATGCTAAAGCATTTATAAGTATGCTAAATAGGGAATTAAATTATAAACTAACTTATTTGTCACATATAGTTAGATAGCGTTTCATTCAAGATTTCAAAACCGGAAAATATTGATTACGTCATATGATTTTGATTTGGTTTTGGTTTGTCGCTCTTCGGTCATTTTGTGCACTCTTTAGGCTAATTAGACCGGGACCTACAGTTTAACGTGGATTCCGAACCACGAACACACATCCATGCCACCACCAGGATTCGAACCTGAAGCCTGTTGTACCAAAGGCCAGAGCGCTAGCCAATTGGCCATCAGGCCGCATATGATTTCGGAGACATTCATCAGTAACATCAGCCATGAAACATAAACAGATACGATCTTTATTTTTATTGTTTTAAGAAATTACACCCTTACGAATTCATCTAATTAGTTGCATTAAAAGTTTACTTTACAACAACACAAAATTTACCAATAAAATATTTATATATGCATCTAGTATGTATACATATAAACCAATATTGTTAAATATTATTTTACTTTATTATACTAGTATTTATATAATATATATAACGCCATTATATTTATCTTCAAAGGAAAAGTTACTGTTTGTCTAGAACTGTTTTCATTTTGAAATTCAATTATCCAGCGAACAGTGAAATAAATATCACTTTTTAATGCAATTTTATCTGTAACATTATTATATAATAACAAAATAAAGTTCTAATAAATTCTATTTTTAAATTTTCTTAGGCGTCTTGACAATGGCAAAAAAAAAATAAATAAATAAATATTTATTTTTGAAAAACAAATAGAATTTGTCTATTCAAATATCTCAGACTAATTTTAAACAATTATATGTGTTTTTTTTTTTTTATTATTATTAAAAACATTATATTTCTCGTTCACCACATAAGTGTAACAATTCTGAATAAGGTACATTTAAAAACAAAAATACGAGAAGCAAATATTGACTAGAGTCATAATTTGAAAAACTGAAATCATAGGAAGAAATGAAAACCAATTTTTATTTCTTTTATATCAAAAGAAATTACAGAAAGATGAAATAGAACATTTAAACATCAAAGAGGGCCTGAATGGCCGAGTGCTGGCGCTGGGTGCCGCAGGTTTCGGGTTCGAGTCCCGGAGATGGATGTTTGTAGTGGTTCAGAATCCACTTTAAGCCGTAAGTCCCGGTCTCGTATGACTGTTAGAGCGTCACGAAGCCAAGAAAGACTTCTGCTACCTACGGGTGCTCCATCCCAACAGAAGCTGCCCTTTTTCCCTCCCTTCACGAGTAGATTACTCATGGGGTGTCCGTCCCTCACTGCAGGACACTGAGGATTAGTCACAACAACGTCAAAGAAGATACTTTTTTGGATACCTTCCATGTGGTACGAGAAATATTTGTAAAAACTCAAATTATGCCGAATAAGATTTAAAGTTTTCATGACCGATTGAAAATTTTCTAACCTCAAAATTGCAAACAAATTTTTTTTTTTTGGCTTATTCTGTGCTTAACGGAATGAGAAAAGTAATTTAGTAAGGAAAATAATACGAGAGTTTAAATATAACTCACGGCATCTCAGAGTGATATTTTTAATATATTAGATTTTGAAGTGGGGCTTGGAAAGATTTATATAACTTTAGAAAAGTTACATAAAGTTTAAGTTTATATATAAGTTTAGTTTTTCTTTATATATCTTTCGTTTCGAAAATGTCAAAATAACCACAGAAATGAAATGAAAGAAACTGTTATTGTAAGAATCAGTACATATAAGAAACTTAATGTTAAAGATTGCTGGTCATATATATTGTTGCATAGATGTTAAAGAATGTTGAACATACTATATAACCAATTCAACAATCTTTAGATGCTAAAGATTGTTGGACTGATATCCAGTTAAAGATTTATATAACTTTAGAAAAGTTATATAAAGTTTAAGTTTATATATAAGTTTAGTTTTTCTTTATATATCTTTCGTTTCGAAAATGTCAAAATAACCACAGAAATGAAATGAAAGAAACTGTTATTGTAAGAATCAGTACATATAAGAAACTTAATGTTAAAGATTGCTGGTCATATATATTGTTGCATAGATGTTAAAGAATGTTGAACATACTATATAACCAATTCAACAATCTTTAGATGCTAAAGATTGTTGGACTGATATCCAGTTAAAGATCCAGTTAAAGATTTATATAACTTTAGAAAAGTTATATAAAGTTTAAGTTTATATATAAGTTTAGTTTTTCTTTATATATCTTTCGTTTCGAAAATGTCAAAATAACCACAGAAATGAAATGAAAGAAACTGTTATTGTAAGAATCAGTACATATAAGAAACTTAATGTTAAAGATTGCTGGTCATATATATTGTTGCATAGATGTTAAAGAATGTTGAACATACTATATAACCAATTCAACAATCTTTAGATGCTAAAGATTGTTGGACTGATATCCAGTTAAAGATTTATATAACTTTAGAAAAGTTATATAAAGTTTAAGTTTATATATAAGTTTAGTTTTTCTTTATATATCTTTCGTTTCGAAAATGTCAAAATAACCACAGAAATGAAATGAAAGAAACTGTTATTGTAAGAATCAGTACATATAAGAAACTTAATGTTAAAGATTGCTGGTCATATATATTGTTGCATAGATGTTAAAGAATGTTGAACATACTATATAACCAATTCAACAATCTTTAGATGCTAAAGATTGTTGGACTGATATCCAGTTAAAGATCCAGTTAAAGATTTATATAACTTTAGAAAAGTTATATAAAGTTTAAGTTTATATATAAGTTTAGTTTTTCTTTATATATCTTTCGTTTCGAAAATGTCAAAATAACCACAGAAATGAAATGAAAGAAACTGTTATTGTAAGAATCAGTACATATAAGAAACTTAATGTTAAAGATTGCTGGTCATCATATATATTGTTGCATAGATGTTAAAGAATGTTGAACATACTATATAACCAATTCAACAATCTTTAGATGCTAAAGATTGTTGGACTGATATGCATACAATAAAACAGCATTAGAATAAAAGCATTTTGGGAAATGATATTCACACGGTTTTATTTTCAGATGGTATTTTATATTACATACTTTACTGTATTTTCACATGACTTTTTTTTTTTCATCTCCTTAAAATATTATTTTTAACGCGGACGAAATTAAAAAAAATCATATTTATTTATAAAAAATTTATATAATTCGTTACTTTGATTATCTTATAGTCTTCAAACTAAAATTGAATTAAGCATATGTTACATAAGGTGCATTTTTAATAAAAGAAATTAGACGAAATTTAAACACACTTCTATTTGAATACTACTGTGTCCAAAAAGTAAGACTAATTTTCAATTTAAAATTCCCAAGGCTTATGGAATTTCAATTTTTTTTTCTTTTTTAGGTTTCTGGCACTGTCCTTGACATCTGTGTGAAATTTAACTCCAAAATATTCATTAGTGTTTGAGTTACGCTTGGCTTTATGAGACTCTAAAATTGATTCCGGCGATTTTTGAATCTGGATTAATTGAGCAAAGAACTTGCATTACATTTCGCCTGCGGAAACTTATAGAATGCTGTGGAAGCCTTCGATGAGCATTTCTATATCGGAAAGAAATGTTTAAAAGTGGTATAATCAGTTCAAAGAAGGCAGAGAACGCGTTAAAGTCCTCTGGGCGACCATCCACCTCAACCGACGAAGATCACGTCCAAAAAAATTAAAGATTGGGTGCTTGCAAACCATCGATTTACAATTAGAGACCTTTCTGATGATGTTGGAATTTCAAAAGGATCAGTTAATTCAATTGTGGGCCTCAAACGTGTCAAATCTCGACTGATACCGAAAATACTGAATGCGCCAGCTCACATTGCATTGATTCTTCGTGACTTTTCGCCAAAAATGAAGCCCATATCGTTCCATAACCACCGTATTCTCACCGTACGACTTCTGGTATTCCCTAAACTCAAAAGACCACTTCGGGAACACCATTTTGAGTCGATTGAAGAGATTCAACGTGAATCGCCGCGCGCTTTGAAGGCCATCCCTGCCGATGACTTTTTAGCATGCATTGCGGATTGGAAAAAAAACGTTGGCATAAGTGCATTGTGTTTGGAAGGAATCACTTTGAAGGTGATGAAATAAATTTGTAAGAATAAACAAAGAGTTTTTGAAAAAAAAAAAAAAAAAAAAAATTGGTCTTACTTTTTGGGCACAGTAGTATACCGCGAGATAATCTCATTCAATTTACTAACACGGAGGAAAAAAAATGTGATTAGTATTTATTTTTCATTGTACTCGCAATGAATGGTTCTATTAGCGAGATTTAATCTGACATATTGCCATACACAGAGCTTTTTCCGTCTTTTTTGCTGTTTCTAGCATTCATTGTTAAATTTTTTCCCCTCCATTTATTGCTGGAATGTAATTCTCCATTAAATTTTTCTCTCCACTTATTTTGACTGCTTATTTAAAAAAATTCAAACTGTTGCAAGAAATATTTTAATTAGCTCCACCAGTAAATAAAACTAAATTTTGCTGGAAAAACAATGGATCACTTCATTGGAGAGTATGGATTTTCTTTATTTAGATGAATAATCAATACATGCATTGTTTTTCTCAAGAAAACAGAATTGTAACAAATTTAATTCAATAAATGCAAACATTTATTGAGCTTGCGTTAACAAATTTATTCCAGCATAATAATATTCGTAAAAAAAAAAAAAAAAATGACGGACGCTTTTTTCTCATTTGCTCAATAAATTATTCATAATTTTTGATTAAATTTTTTTATTTGACTGGCCCTGATAAATTAAAAACTATTTTAAAAGAAAACCCACGGCAATTTTTCCCTTCGCTGTTGTTCATATAAAATAGACTTCGCTTAGCTTTATCTGACATATTAATTACAAAATGCTGAAATAAAAAATTATCGAAATTTAAAATTCTCAAAATAAAATTTATCGTGAAAATCCAGGCAAGATACAACTTCTTCCCTTTGACCTATTATAGAACCTTATTTATTTATTTTTACATTACTTTATTCGACAAAATACAGTAAAATGTAAATTAGTTAATTACGAATGTTGAAAAAAATCATTAATGTATTTTTTTTTTTTTTTTTTGTTCTCATGCAGCTGGAAAACACTTAAACAGATGTCTTAAGGTAAGCGCTGCCCCGATGTTACTCACTTAGCACTACCCAGGAGGTGCGTGTAGCTTGAAGATAAGCTACGGACGCGGAGTAACAATACCTCCGCAACGCTCTACGATCATGTTAGACAGGGACCTACCGTTTAAAGTGGATTCTGAACCACTATAAACATACATAGACACCACCGGGACTTGAACCCGAAAGCTGTGGTACTGAGTACCAGAGCGCTAGCCACTCAGCCATTCACGCCCTCTCGTTATTGTACTTAATTTTAAAAATTAATTAAGACATCCACAAAAAGTTATTCGTTTTTATTTTTCCCAATTACTTGCTATTACTAATAAAAAAGAATATTTTTAAAGATATTGAAAGTAATATACATTTTTAAAAAGAAAACATTCTTAAAGTAAATGGCAGCATATTTAATTAGTGAAATAAATTTACATCAATTTTTGCTTCTGATTATAATTAGAAAGTATATTTAATATAAACACTTTATTTATTGATGTTAAATTAATATACGATTTATGTATAACAAATAACGTAAAAAGAGTTTTTTTTCCCTGTGTTCCATAAGACATAAAAAGTTCTCAATGCTATCAAATTCCATATTTGTAAGGAAATTAAAATTAGACCCCTTGTAAATGAAATTCTTTTTCTTCCAAACCAAAATGTGCTAGGAGGGTGCAATATTCTTCTAATAATTCATGCAGATTTTCGAACAATACATGAAGCTAAATCGGTTTCCTCTTCTGAAATTTTCTGTTCATTTCAAAGTAAGGCAGTCAAAGAAGAAGAAAAAGAGGATTTATTTATAGTTAGTCTTTTAATGTCGAAACACAACACTTCTTGAAAAGGGAAAGGTGTTTTAATAAAAGTATACTATAATCATTATTAAAAAAAAAAACCTGAACGACAAAGAAGAAAAATTAAGATAACGTCAGCGGTTTTTTTTTTAAACTCATAAATTATACTTTAACTTTGATTTAATTTTTTATCTTTAACTAGTTCCGGGTTTTTTTCTGAAATAATGAACGTGTTTTATATTTGTTGAAGATACTTTTAAAACAGTATAAAAAAATTCAGCAGAAAATGTAACGAAAAAGTATCTTTTTAACGAAAAGAATAATTAAATCAATTAAAAATGAGCAATTATTTACAAGAAATTTGTATAACAATATCGCACTGTATTGTTTATTCTCAGTATGTTGTGTTATAATTTTAGAATTATATTTTTCAATATTCTCATTTAAATTACCTCAGTGTAATACAGTTTAAAATTCAATATTCTTTCACTTATATATTTTAAATTATGCTGATTTGAGTTTTTTTTATTAATAGCAGTAATTATTTTCACTCTTATAATATTGATTTAGTAAGTTCTAATTAACAGATTTTTAACTAATTTTAAATAAAAGTTCTAATTAACAGATTTTTAATTCATTTTAAATGAAAGTTCTAATTAACAGACTACGAAAAATTGAATGTAACTAAATAAAAGAAATATTCTAATTAATTGATTCAATTAATTACACAACATATTACAAAGTATTTTTACAATTTTGTATAAAATTAAAATCAAATTATATAAACACTTCTTTTCCGTTGTAAAAGAAGTTTAAAAACAAATGCATGACCATTGTAATAATCGTAATGAATCTATCAAATGCACAAATTAACTTATTATTCTTATCTTGATTTTTCAATTATTGTATCAGAAGATTAATTGAGTTCTATTGCTATTAGTCAGTGATTTATTAAAATGGATTGTACCATGGTCAAAAAAATTCTAATGCGCGTTTTCCGTTTATAAAAAAAAAGGCTATATACAATTAAAATTTAAATGTCGTTCCAGAGATTTTATTAAAAGAATATTTGAGCAAGAAATATTAACAACATCAGACATTTAATGAAATTTATGTAGCGAGTGAATATACAAGGTGATTATAATTAAAGTCCCACTTTCAAAATGCTGTAAAAAAAAAGAAACACTCGCCACAATGAGTTCAAATTTGAACTGAAGAAAGGGGAAACGGTACGGCATCAAACAAAAGTTCCAAAGTATATTAATAGATGACGCTTTAAGCGGCATAAAGAAAGTGAATTCGGCTGCCAGTAATATTTTGAATCAAAATGACAACGTATTTGGCATGAGTTGTACATTAAATCAACTGTCTTGTTCAATGTGCTTGATTGTTTCGGGTTTTTTGACAGAAAAAAAGGCTTCCAAGTCATTCAACAGTTGTGACACTGTTAGTGGAAAGTCCATCCACCACGACAAAGTCATACCAAATTGGATGGGAAAAATCTGTGGAACTTTTTTTTTTTTGACCGTTCCCCTCTTCTTCAAATATCTTCAGTTCAAATTTGAACTCATCTGACGAGTGGCTTTTTTTTTAACATTCTTAAAGTGGGATAATCATGCTGTATAAAGTGATTCGCTGAGAGATTTTCACGCTAAAAGCTCCATCTTTTTTATTTCCGCTAACCGTATTCGAAAGGATTTTCTTTATCGAATGTCGGAATCTAAATACCTGCCTGCTATAAAACTTCAAGAAATTCCGTGATATAGTATATGTAAAATAAAATTTCAAACATTTGCTCTTAAGGATGTATCCAGATAAGTGCGTGTACAACCCGTTAAAAAATAATTTCCTCTGCAGTAATCTTATAAACCATTGTCTAAGTTTTTACAAATGCGCAAGTTTATTCTTTTCTTTATTTCAACTTACTTGATAAGAAAGGAATCAATCTAAATGCTCTCAATAAAATGCGGGAGGAAATTTTAGAGTTGTTCAAAATAATTAATAAATTTTATAGATTGAATATATTTAGAATACATTTTTATTTCAATTTAAAGCTCTTAGAATAAACACATCATTATATGCAATTATAGTCAATGATATAGTAATTTTAATTAATTCTAATTATTATATAAACTTAATATCGTACTTTAAAATATTGATAATAAATCTAACTAATTAGTCGTGATATTTTTCCAATAGTTAAGTTGTAAATCTAAGAAGATTTATAATCAGTGATAATAGTGATTGGAAACTTTATTTCCTTAAAGATTTTTGAAATTTATTTTCAGACTTTTTGAAAGATGTGTACTGAATAGCTTCTGCTGCCATCTATTGAAAAATTCTACGTACTATTAGTAACAATAAAAGTTAATACATTCTATAACATTAATTTTCTCTCTTTTCTAAACAACCTCCAAATTACAAACACAATATTTTTCAAAATGTTTGATTTCCCTTTTAAATGTTCTTACTTATTACAAGAGTATTAACTATTAACGTTTTGGCCAGTTATTGTAGCTCCAAAACCTATTATCCGTTCGACAAATATAGTACTTTAACATTTAAATTTTACAGTACAGATCTTTCTCCAACTGTTTAGTATCCATATAGTTTACTTTTCTTGAAGCAAAACTTTCAAACTAAAGTTAAAGAGAAAGCAAATTCTTCAGAACTTCTCATGAACTCTCATTTCTAGCTTATAAAGCCATGTTCACATCTGATATCAGCCGCACAAAAAAAATTGGTGTCATTCTTCTCTTCAAAAAGGGGCTTGAATGGCCGAGTGGCTAGGGCTCTGGCGCTCGGTACCACAGGTTCGAATCCCTGCGGTGCCATGGATGTTTTTAGTGGTTCGGAATCCACTTTAAAGTGTAGGTCACAGTCTGTTTAACCTAAAGTGTGCACTAGATGACCGTAGAGTGACAAACCAAACCAAATCACTCTTCAATAAAGCTTTATTTCAAAAGATGTGGCAAAATCCTCTTCATTCAATGACAAATATAAATTTGTTTCTTCATTTGCAGCTTTTTTTAAAATTAATTACGACTAAAGGTTGATATTGAGACGGGATACCAAATTAGTTGATATCAAGTTACTATCAGCAATTATATGTTCCCAGTTTGGATGCAACTTACTAAGCAAATTTGCTATATATTGCACCCAACTCTGCATACATAACACTTTTGGTCACTTTGAGTATTTTCTATTTATTTGATAGCAAACATTTTGATTGGGCTGTTCCATATGAAATGAATCTATGAGTACATAATTTTAAAAGGCGTCACAAATTGTCCGAATATATTTAATCAAACTATACATCAACGCAATTCTGCCATTGATTACAAAGCATTCGAATGCCAATTTCAAAGAACAACCTTATATTTGAAGTCAGTATTTTCAATAAAGGTTGTTCTGACAGCTTCGTTATTGATTCAAATCGCTTCCAAATGTTTAAAGAAGATGTAGTTAATAAGAGACAAGTGTGATAAATGGGGTGGATGAGACAGAACGTCAGATTTCAACTCGTTCAGTGTTTGGAGTGAGTCTTATGAAAAGTGAGGTTCTGCTTTATCATGGAGAAGAAGAATGCCTTTTCGATTCACTAACGCTGGTTTGGTTGACAATAATGCACGGTATCAATTTGTTAACATTAATACAGTACACGCATTTGCTGACCTATTACTAGGAAGTTGTAATGAATAACTTATCTTTGATTCCCCCCAAAACATCGTCTTTTTTGGATGTAAACTTGGCCTGGTACTTATTGAAATTTTTCGTCTGCATACAGCCGCTTTGCTGAGAGTTTATCATACAGTATCTATTTTTAATCACAAGTACTGAGAGAGTTCAGAAAGGAACACTTTTGCTGCCGAATACTCAATGATGTGCAAATCTGCAAGCATTGCACTTTATGCCTATCTTAACTTGTATGGAATCCGTCAAGTTGTTTCCAAGCTATCTCAACACTGTTACTATGTTTATTCCCAGCCCAACAGCAACTTCTCTAACAGTTATTGAAGAGTTAACTTTTGCTTTCAGAAAATTATTATAAAGGACCACGGAGTTCATTTTCTAAGCTCATATTTCCTCATTTAAACTTCTCAAACCGTTCTCTCACTGTGAACGATTTGCTGTATCAATCTTAAATGCATCATTCATGCTTCGTGCTGTTTGGGTAGCAGAATGTCCAAATTCATACCGATAAACAATCTACATTTTGTGAGAATTCATGTTTTTATTTGCTTAAGATACATATTTTTTTAATATTCACATCGATATGTGAACAAAATAAACAATATAATGGTATACAACACTCTTATTTAACTTACTATTAATAGATATATATTAAAGTTTAGACGCACACACACATTATAATATATATATATATACTCAATGCTGGTAAATAAGTATTAATTAAATTATGCGTTTTTGTTATCTCCCTTGGGATAACAAACACACACATTCAAAAAAAAAAAAAAAATTTTTAATTCCAACTCATTCTCAGATAAATCAAAACAATTCCAACTCATTGTCCTGTGAATATCTGCTGTGTTATTACATTCTGCCTGTAGGAAATGAATAAAAATGCAAACTGTAGAAATCGCACACGGCGGGAAAATTAGTCCTGGCAACTGTGTTAACGACTCCTGATGTCCGAGTTACTAGCGCTCGGTGCCGCAGGTTTCGGGTTCGAGACCCAACGGTGCCCTGAATATTTGTAGTGGTTCGGAATCCACTTTAAACCGTAGGTCCTGGTCTAATCCTGTGTAGGACTGACAATCCTAAATCGTAAAAAACCAATAACATCTCCTTTCTCAAAATCTGCCAGTATGCAGACGGCCTTGGCCCACCATGGGGCTGTGGCGCCAATGAAGAAGATGAAATATATATTAACTTAGAAAGTCAGCTAATACTAAAAAAATCATTTCATGTAAGACAACCTAATAGAAAACTGTAATCACAACACATTTTTTTTAAAGTAGAAATTTTTTTTTTAGAGTTACGTAGAATCGCAACTAAGTCGTTAAAAAAGTGATTCAAATAATTGGTTCTTTACATCTTACCATTGAGAGAGAGAAAAGACAATCATTAATGATAATTAATTTCCTTCAATAAAAATTAATATTCTTGTAATTTTAAAGCGATTAAAATTATTTTTTTTTGGACTTTCACCTGAACCATTACTATGAGAAAAATGATTTATATCTAAAAATAATCATTAAAAATTTGTCTAGAATATAAATAATAAGAAACTGGGATTTTTTCCATCAAAGAGAAAAATAATTAAATGTACTTAAATAAGCCAAAAAATACATGACCCAACAGAATTTTAGGGGTCACTTATTTTTGGCAGATAAGAATTTTTTCCCAAACTTAAATATGTTAGCGGAAAAAATTCTTATTTAAAAAAATTTGTGTAATTTTATTATGGAGGGGACGTTTACCCACAGAAAACATAACAAATATTATAATTTAAATTACAAAATAAAAAACTTAAGTTTTTTTAAAAATTAGAGATAGAAAACTGCAAAAACTATGGAAGTTGGAAAAAGAGCTTAGTATTTACACTCATGTCCATAAATTAAGGATAATTCAGAAACACACAGAAATCGAACTCTAAAATAAAAATTTCACCTGTAGAATTATCACACACATCTTGAAGAAGAATATGCAAATTACAGGAAACCACCAGATGGCGCGAATAGTACGTCACAATGACGACAGTGTAAGAGAGGGGTATATAAGAAATGGTGGCAAAGAAGTAAAATTGTTCACAAGAGCTTTAAAAGCCTTTCAGTGCAATAACCGCATAGTTATGGCAAAAAGGAAGCATTTGGATGATTTTTTACGTGGTAGAATTATCGGACGACTGGAATGTGGACGTACCCAGCTGGAAGTATCCGAGGAACTTGCAATCGCCCAGAGTGTCATCTCCAGGCTTTGGCAACGATTCCAAGATGATGGTAATGTGAGTAGATGTTACAGCACAGGTCGCCCCCGAGTTACAACGCCGAATGAGGACCGGTATTTAGCAGTTACTGCCAAAAGAAACAGACGGAGCACAGCATCAGACCTGTCTCGTCAGCTCTCTTCAGCTACCGGTACGACAGTTTCAAGGCAGACCGTGTACAGACGCTTAGGGCACATTGGTCTATATGCTCTTAGGCCTGTCAGATGTGTTCCACTTACCGCAAATCACTGTCGCCTGCGATTAACCTGGAGTAGAGAGCATGCATTGTGGACACCGCAACAGTGGTCTGGTGTGATGTTTTCCGACGAGTCCAGGTTTAGTTTGCAGTCTGATTCTCGCCGGACTTTCATATGGAGAGCGCCAGGTATCCGTTACCACCAAGAGAACACCATTGAACGACACCGTTACGGTAGTGCAGGATGGCTCTTTTGGGGAGGAATTATTTTTGGTTCCAGAACTGACCTACATGTGCAGAGTGTAACGATGACAGGCCACATCTATCGGGATGTCATTCTGGAACAACATGTACGTTTGTTTCGGGCCGCCATGGGTGCTGAATTTCCTTTTTATGGATGACAACGCCCGTCCTCACCGCGCAAACATTGTAGACGAAGGCCTTCAATTGGAGGATATCACCTGTATGGATTGGCCAGCATACTCACCGGACTTGAATCCAATAGAGTGTAGCGACACCTATTGATGTAAAATGAATAAAAATTGAACGACTTCTACTTTCACTGTTAAAAAAGGGAATTTTCCCGCTTGAATAAAAATAGAACGTAGTAAGCGTTCGAAGTAGAATAAACATGTCGTAATTGTGAAAATTGATTATCGTCTTTTATTTTGCCGTCTGAATTTTAATAACACTACGCAACCTTTACAATACCGTCACATACTTGGTGACCCGTGAAATGTTTGCAAACAGTGAATTATTTACAAAATGACTGAATCTAATGAATCGGCGAAAAAAGATGAAGTAGCGCGGGTAAGTGTCAACATACCTCCTTTTTGGGCAGAAAAACCAGAAATATGGTTCTTTCAAGTTGAAGCACAATTTTCAATTTGTGGAATAACAACCGAGGATACAAAATTCAACTACTTAGTTTCGCAATTAGAACCGAAGTTTGTTGAAAGTTTGTGGGACATTATAAGTGATGATAATAGAACAAAATATACCGCTGCAAAAGAACGTTTGCTGAATACTTTTAAAGAAAGCGAAAATAAGCGTCTTCAGAGACTGCTGACAGGACTTGATTTGGGAGATCTTAAACCCAGTCAACTTTTACAAAAAATGAAAAACCTGGCTACTGATGGAATAACTGATAAGGTACTAACAACATTATTTCTACAAAAAATGCCTGATTCCCTACGAGATATTTTACTAGTTAGTGATGAAAAAATTGAGAAACTCTCATTAATGGCGGATCGTATTCTTGAAATGCAACCAAAACAAGAACTTTACCGCGTAAGCAATGTTTCATCAGGATCAGATGCCATGACTGAGTTACAACAACAAATTACATCTTTGGAAAATAAACTTGAAAAACTGAGTGTCACAAGGAACTTTCGCTCCCAAACAACAAATAACGGTCGATACTCTTCTTCTCATCGAAGTCAGTCTCGCAATCGCTCTTACAATCCTTCTGGCAAATACTGTTATTACCATTTTCGTTTTCGAGAAAAATGTTTTCCTGATAAATGCCAAGCTCCATGTGCATGGAAAAACAATCCTTCGGAAAACCAGAATCAGCAACAGAATTAACGGCAGACTCTGCTGCTGAAAATACAACACATTGCCGTCAATACCGTCTATTTGTCAACGACAAAAAAACGGGTTTACGCTTTTTGGTTGATAGTGGAGCGGACGTAAGTCTTATTCCTTCTACTTCTAAACACAAATTTATTAGTGACTATAAATTATATGCTGCAAATAATACTGCAATCGATACTTTTGGTACAGAAATTTTAAATCTTGATCTAGGTTTACGCCGAGAATTTCAATTCCCATTTATTGTGGCCAAAATTAGTAAACCTATACTAGGTGCAGATTTTTTAAATAAGTTCAATTTATTAATTGATATAAAGCATAAAAGATTAATTGATGGTGTAACTAACCTTGCAGTTTATGGTAACATTGCACCCATCTCTATTAATGAAAGTGTAAATACAACGAGCAGCTTATGTAAATATTCTGATTTATTTTCTATGTATCCCAATATAACAAAACCAAATTTTCTTGTTTCAAATGTTAAACATAATGTAAAACATCATATTGTAACTAAAGGACAACCTATAAATTGTAAAGCAAGACAATTAGATCCAAAACGGTTGGAAATAGCTAAAAGAGAATTTAAATATATGCTAGACAATAACATCATTAGTCCATCTAGCTCAGAATGGGCCAGTCCATTACATATAGTAACAAAGAAAGATGGTTCTTTTCGTCCGTGTGGTGATTATAGAAGATTGAATGATTTAACTATACCTGATCGATATAACATACCTCGAATCCAGGATTTTCAACATATTTTAACTAATAAAACTATATTTTCTAAAATTGACATTACTAAAGCATATTATCACATTCCTGTAGCAGATGAAGATAAGGCAAAAACTGCCATCATCACACCTTTTGGACTTTATCAATTCAATGTGATGAGTTTTGGTCTCAAAAATGCCCCTGCAACATTTCAAAGGTTTATAAATGAAGTTCTTTATGGTCTAGACTTTGTGTTTCCATACTTAGATGATGTGTTGATCGCCTCTTCTTGCGACGAAGAACATCGTTCACATCTTAAAATCGTTTTCCAGCGTTTAGATACATATGGTCTACGGATTAATATTAGCAAATCAGTTTTGGGAGTACCTGTAATAGATTTTTTAGGCTATCAAATATCTGCGGAAGGTTCACTACCTCAACCTCAAAAGATCAAAGCTATCATAGAATATCCATTGCCAGAAACTATGCACGAATTACGTTCCTTCTTAGGAATGATCAATTTTTATCGTAATTATATAAATAATGCCGCAAAAACTCAAGCCCCTCTACATGAACTTTTAAAAGGATCTACAAAAAAAAGATCGACGCAAAATACCATGGACCGATGAAACTACACAAAGTTTTGAAAAATGCAAACAAGATGTTGCTCAAATAGTGTTAATGGCTTATCCCAACTCGGATTACCCTCTGGCACTTCTCACAGATGCATCTGATTGGGCTATTGGATCAGTTATTCAACAAAAAGAACCAAATGGATGGAAGCCAATTGCATTTTTTTCTAAAAAACTTAATGATGCTCAGAAAAATTACAGCGTTTATGACCGTGAACTTTTGGGTATATATTTATCCATTAAACATTTTAAGCATTTACTTGAAGGTCGAGATTTTGATATTTGTACTGATCATAAACCGTTAATATTTGCTTTTAAGCAAAACAATGATAAAGCCTCCCCCAGACAACTCAGACATCTACAATATATCTCACAATTCTCTACTAACCTATACCATATCAGTGGTCGAAACAATGTAGTAGCAGACAGACTGTCTAGAATTGAGAACATCGATTCACCTATTGTCGATTATGACTTGATAGCTGATGCACAAATTAATGATGATGAACTGCAACAATTGAAATTACATTCCAAATCATTACATTTTAAAGAACACCAATTGCCATCAGGAAAGCTCTTGCATTGTGATACCTCTACTTCCAGTATCAGACCATTCATACCAAAAAACTTTCGAATGACCATATTTAATACAATTCATAGTTTAGCTCATTCTGGAATTTGAACTACTGTAAAAGAAATAACTAAAAGATTCATTTGGCCAAATATGAAAAAAGATGTTAAACAGTGGACTCAAACTTGCATCAACTGTCAGAAAAATAAAATAACTAAACATACAAAATCGGAATATTCACAATTTCAAGCACCAGATGAGAGATTTAGTATCGTTCATATCGATTTAATTGGACCTTATTCACCTTCTAATGGATACACATACTGCTTGACGTGTATTGATCGGTTTACCTCTTGGATGGAAGTGGTACCGTTATCAAATATCACTGCAGAAAGTATAGCAAAAGCTTTTTATGAGCATTGGATTACCCGATTTGGTGTACCTACTTGTGTTATTACTGACAGAGGCACTCAATTTATTTCAGAACTATTTCGAAGTTTGGCTGCGCTATGTGGTGTTAAAGTAAACCATACGTCTTCTTACCATCCTCAGAGTAATGGAAAAGTTGAACGTCTTCACCGTACCTTGAAAACAGCTATTAGATGTCATAACAACGTTCGTTGGACGGACACATTACCAACGGTTCTTATGGGTTTGCGAGCTGCTCTACATGAGGACTCTAAGTATACAATAGCTGAAATGGTTTATGGCAAAACTATTAAATTACCAGGCGAATTCTTTGAAGAATCCAGATTGCCAATCTCTGATGATAATTTTGTAAGCAATCTCCGAAAACAGATGGCCGACTTAAAACCATACCAATCCACAAACAAATGTAAACAAAAGATCTTCATTCCAAAAGATTTGTACACATGCTCACATGTATTTCTGCGAATTGACAGAGTTAAAAAACCATTAGAACCCCCATATGAAGGACCCTACTTGGTATTGCAAAGATCCCCGAAAAACTTTCTTCTATCAATTAAAAATTAACAAGTTAATATTTCAGTGGATAGATTAAAACCGGCATATGTGTTACAACCTAATGAACTTCTGAATCCAACATCATCAAATGATCATACATCTGTGCCGAGTGAGCAAACATTTATACCAAGTCAGCAAGTTGCACAACCAAATACAACAACACGTTGTGGAAGACAAGTAAAACTTCCTGTTCGTTTCAATGACATTATTGACTTTTCTTCAAAATTATAATTCATCCATTCCATTTTAAAAATTAATTTGATTTATTGTATGTAATTGTTTAAATGTTATTGAATTTGTACTTATTTTGTACAATTTAAATTTGTATCAATGTGTATTTGTTCGCTAATATTTGTATAGATATATTAATACTTCTCTCATTTTCAAAGTAACGTAACTTTGTTACTGGTAGGGGAGTGATGTAGCGACACCTATTGATGTAAAATGGAATACAAATTGAACGACTTCTACTTTCACTGTTAAAAAAGGGAATTTTCCCGCTAGAATAAAAATAGAACGTAGTAAGCGTTCGAAGTAGAATAAACATGTCGTAATTGTGAAAATTGATTATCGTCTTTTATTTTGCCGTCTGAATTTTAATAACACTACGCAACCTTTACAATACCGTCACATACTTGGTGACCCGTGAAATGTTTGCAAACAGTGAATTATTTACAAAATGACTGAATCTAATGAATCGGCGAAAAAAGATGAAGTAGCGCGGGTAAGTGTCAAAATACCTCCTTTTTGGGCAGAAAAACCAGAAATATGGTTCTTTCAAGTTGAAGCACAATTTTCAATTTGTGGAATAACAACCGAGGATACAAAATTCAACTACTTAGTTTCGCAATTAGAACCGAAGTTTGTTGAAAGTTTGTGGGACATTATAAGTGATGATAATAGAACAAAATATACCGCTGCAAAAGAACGTTTGCTGAATACTTTTAAAGAAAGCGAAAATAAGCGTCTTCAGAGACTGCTGACAGGACTTGATTTGGGAGATCTTAAACCCAGTCAACTTTTACAAAAAATGAAAAACCTGGCTACTGATGGAATAACTGATAAGGTACTAACAACATTATTTCTACAAAAAATGCCTGATTCCCTACGAGATATTTTACTAGTTAGTGATGAAAAAATTGAGAAACTCTCATTAATGGCGGATCGTATTCTTGAAATGCAACCAAAACAAGAACTTTACCGCGTAAGCAATGTTTCATCAGGATCAGATGCCATGACTGAGTTACAACAACAAATTACATCTTTGGAAAATAAACTTGAAAAACTGAGTGTCACAAGGAACTCTCGCTCCCAAACAACAAATAACGGTCGATACTCTTCTTCTCATCGAAGTCAGTCTCGCAATCGCTCTTACAATCCTTCTGGCAAATACTGTTATTACCATTTTCGTTTTCGAGAAAAATGTTTTCCTGATAAATGCCAAGCTCCATGTGCATGGAAAAACAATCCTTCGGAAAACCAGAATCAGCAACAGAATTAACGGCAGACTCTGCTGCTGAAAATACAACACATTGCCGTCAATACCGTCTATTTGTCAACGACAAAAAAACGGGTTTACGCTTTTTGGTTGATAGTGGAGCGGACGTAAGTCTTATTCCTTCTACTTCTAAACACAAATTTATTAGTGACTATAAATTATATGCTGCAAATAATACTGCAATCGATACTTTTGGTACAGAAATTTTAAATCTTGATCTAGGTTTACGCCGAGAATTTCAATTCCCATTTATTGTGGCCAAAATTAGTAAACCTATACTAGGTGCAGATTTTTTAAATAAGTTCAATTTATTAATTGATATAAAGCATAAAAGATTAATTGATGGTGTAACTAACCTTGCAGTTTATGGTAACATTGCACCCATCTCTATTAATGAAAGTGTAAATACAACGAGCAGCTTATGTAAATATTCTGATTTATTTTCTATGTATCCCAATATAACAAAACCAAATTTTCTTGTTTCAAATGTTAAACATAATGTAAAACATCATATTGTAACTAAAGGACAACCTATAAATTGTAAAGCAAGACAATTAGATCCAAAACGGTTGGAAATAGCTAAAAGAGAATTTAAATATATGCTAGACAATAACATCATTAGTCCATCTAGCTCAGAATGGGCCAGTCCATTACATATAGTAACAAAGAAAGATGGTTCTTTTCGTCCGTGTGGTGATTATAGAAGATTGAATGATTTAACTATACCTGATCGATATAACATACCTCGAATCCAGGATTTTCAACATATTTTAACTAATAAAACTATATTTTCTAAAATTGACATTACTAAAGCATATTATCACATTCCTGTAGCAGATGAAGATAAGGCAAAAACTGCCATCATCACACCTTTTGGACTTTATCAATTCAATGTGATGAGTTTTGGTCTCAAAAATGCCCCTGCAACATTTCAAAGGTTTATAAATGAAGTTCTTTATGGTCTAGACTTTGTGTTTCCATACTTAGATGATGTGTTGATCGCCTCTTCTTGCGACGAAGAACATCGTTCACATCTTAAAATCGTTTTCCAGCGTTTAGATACATATGGTCTACGGATTAATATTAGCAAATCAGTTTTGGGAGTACCTGTAATAGATTTTTTAGGCTATCAAATATCTGCGGAAGGTTCACTACCTCAACCTCAAAAGATCAAAGCTATCATAGAATATCCATTGCCAGAAACTATGCACGAATTACGTTCCTTCTTAGGAATGATCAATTTTTATCGTAATTATATAAATAATGCCGCAAAAACTCAAGCCCCTCTACATGAACTTTTAAAAGGATCTACAAAAAAGATCGACGCAAAATACCATGGACCGATGAAACTACACAAAGTTTTGAAAAATGCAAACAAGATGTTGCTCAAATAGTGTTAATGGCTTATCCCAACTCGGATTACCCTCTGGCACTTCTCACAGATGCATCTGATTGGGCTATTGGATCAGTTATTCAACAAAAAGAACCAAATGGATGGAAGCCAATTGCATTTTTTTCTAAAAAACTTAATGATGCTCAGAAAAATTACAGCGTTTATGACCGTGAACTTTTGGGTATATATTTATCCATTAAACATTTTAAGCATTTACTTGAAGGTCGAGATTTTGATATTTGTACTGATCATAAACCGTTAATATTTGCTTTTAAGCAAAACAATGATAAAGCCTCCCCCAGACAACTCAGACATCTACAATATATCTCACAATTCTCTACTAACCTATACCATATCAGTGGTCGAAACAATGTAGTAGCAGACAGACTGTCTAGAATTGAGAACATCGATTCACCTATTGTCGATTATGACTTGATAGCTGATGCACAAATTAATGATGATGAACTGCAACAATTGAAATTACATTCCAAATCATTACATTTTAAAGAACACCAATTGCCATCAGGAAAGCTCTTGCATTGTGATACCTCTACTTCCAGTATCAGACCATTCATACCAAAAAACTTTCGAATGACCATATTTAATACAATTCATAGTTTAGCTCATTCTGGAATTTGAACTACTGTAAAAGAAATAACTAAAAGATTCATTTGGCCAAATATGAAAAAAGATGTTAAACAGTGGACTCAAACTTGCATCAACTGTCAGAAAAATAAAATAACTAAACATACAAAATCGGAATATTCACAATTTCAAGCACCAGATGAGAGATTTAGTATCGTTCATATCGATTTAATTGGACCTTATTCACCTTCTAATGGATACACATACTGCTTGACGTGTATTGATCGGTTTACCTCTTGGATGGAAGTGGTACCGTTATCAAATATCACTGCAGAAAGTATAGCAAAAGCTTTTTATGAGCATTGGATTACCCGATTTGGTGTACCTACTTGTGTTATTACTGACAGAGGCACTCAATTTATTTCAGAACTATTTCGAAGTTTGGCTGCGCTATGTGGTGTTAAAGTAAACCATACGTCTTCTTACCATCCTCAGAGTAATGGAAAAGTTGAACGTCTTCACCGTACCTTGAAAACAGCTATTAGATGTCATAACAACGTTCGTTGGACGGACACATTACCAACGGTTCTTATGGGTTTGCGAGCTGCTCTACATGAGGACTCTAAGTATACAATAGCTGAAATGGTTTATGGCAAAACTATTAAATTACCAGGCGAATTCTTTGAAGAATCCAGATTGCCAATCTCTGATGATAATTTTGTAAGCAATCTCCGAAAACAGATGGCCGACTTAAAACCATACCAATCCACAAACAAATGTAAACAAAAGATCTTCATTCCAAAAGATTTGTACACATGCTCACATGTATTTCTGCGAATTGACAGAGTTAAAAAACCATTAGAACCCCCATATGAAGGACCCTACTTGGTATTGCAAAGATCCCCGAAAAACTTTCTTCTATCAATTAAAAATTAACAAGTTAATATTTCAGTGGATAGATTAAAACCGGCATATGTGTTACAACCTAATGAACTTCTGAATCCAACATCATCAAATGATCATACATCTGTGCCGAGTGAGCAAACATTTATACCAAGTCAGCAAGTTGCACAACCAAATACAACAACACGTTGTGGAAGACAAGTAAAACTTCCTGTTCGTTTCAATGACATTATTGACTTTTCTTCAAAATTATAATTCATCCATTCCATTTTAAAAATTAATTTGATTTATTGTATGTAATTGTTTAAATGTTATTGAATTTGTACTTATTTTGTACAATTTAAATTTGTATCAATGTGTATTTGTTCGCTAATATTTGTATAGATATATTAATACTTCTCTCATTTTCAAAGTAACGTAACTTTGTTACTGGTAGGGGAGTGATGTAGCGACACCTATTGATGTAAAATGGAATACAAATTGAACGACTTCTACTTTCACTGTTAAAAAAGGGAATTTTCCCGCTAGAATAAAAATAGAACGTAGTAAGCGTTCGAAGTAGAATAAACATGTCGTAATTGTGAAAATTGATTATCGTCTTTTATTTTGCCGTCTGAATTTTAATAACACTACGCAACCTTTACAATACCGCCACAAGAGCATGTGTGGGATATGCTTGGCCGACGAATTGCAGCCCGTCAACCCCCTCCCACCTGTCAACCGGAACTTCGGAGGGCATTGCTTGATGAGTGGTGTAATATTCCCCAAGATCAGATTGATAATTTGATACTCAGCATGCCTAGGTGTTGTAAGGCCTGTATTGCATCGTCCGGGAGACATACTCCATATTAACCATCATACTAACCATGTTATACTGTTTTTTGTAAATAGGTTCTTTTTTTAAATTTGCTCCAGTGAGTAAAAATCGCAATTTTTATTAATTATGTCAAACATATAGCATCTTTTTTGCTCTTTACCTTTTGTTTAATAAATAGACTTTACAAATATGTCAAATTTGTTTTGCTTCTGTCTCTTTCTTTGCCTAAACTTCATTATCCTTAATTTATGGACATGAGTGTAATATCTTCTGTATTACCTTTTATTATACTGCGAGCAAATATTACATAAGATACGTTACAAGCAAACCACGCACTATTTTTATTTTGACTGCCATCTGTTGGAGAGTTAATGCATTAATGCTGTTTAGAATTTTATCTTTATTTCTCAAAAAATAACTGTAGATCAGAAATTATTGATAAATTAACTTACAATGAATTTCGTTTTAAATATATTTAATAAAGTTTTAAAAAATACTTGATAAATTTAATTAACTATTATATTTTTATTTTTGCTGTATTAGAACATGATCCTTGAAGTTATATCAGATTTTTTTAATATGATTTAAATTTGTCTCCATTTAATTTAAGGCGTTAAATTAGGATGGAGACAAATTCTTACACGCAAAAAATTTCGAAAATTCTACCTTATACAATCCTCTTTTTCCTGTCATTGAACTTCATCATAAAATTCAAAATAGTTAAAATAATTTCTATTTGGAATTATTGTGTAAGAATTTTTATTGCGTAGGAATTGTAGTGGATGACACTGAAGTTAATACAGTTTTTTTCAAAGATTAATTTACTCATTAAATTTAATTAATTAATTTTAGTTTTTTTTTTAGATTTAAGTTGCATATATCAAATAATAGATGGCGCCTGATGTAAGAGGAAAATTTCAACTTTATTTGTAAAAGGTTTTTTCTGCAATATAGCGAAAGAAAAGTAGGAATTGACTTAAAATTTTTTTTTATCTTACTTGTTTCCAAGATAGCAATATGAGCATTTATAATAGTCAAACAAGCAAAATTTATGCACTTAAGTGCATAAATTTTGCTTGTTCCAGTAGTAACATGCACGAAGGTTCAGCTGCTGGCATCTGTTGTAGTCACTACTTTTAAAAAGGAGGAGAGTCGATGATGATTATTACAACGTGGTAAAGAGTACGCATCGATAGTCAGGCTGCTGGTGGGAGTTTTTCGGATGTTCACCCATTAGACAAGTAAATACAGTACATTGCCCCCCAAAATCCCTCCCTTCATTGTCCGTTGATGGGCTGTTCATATCGTACATATGTGCTCCAAAACAACAAAAAACATATTATTAAAACGCAGTATATCAATTACCACAAATAATTAATTTTCTGATGCAGGGATGCATAGACATAAGCCCACCTAGTCGTATGTCCATTTGAATTTCAAATCTAATTGGTAATTTGTTTGAAAGCTGCTTGAAACAGGGAACAGTTTTGTTTAATTTAATATTTTTTTTACTAAACATTTAAATATTAGAAAAATATTTCATTCTAATTTTTTCTATTTTATTGCAGATCACCAATAAACATGCTAACTTAGATGCAGGATCCCAATCTACGAAGTTTTATCTCAATGATATTTATTGCCAAAAGATATTCCATCTTAAAATTGGGCTAAGCAAAGTAGATGGGGTTGTTGCTAGATAAAGATTCACAAGCCTGTTTGGATCAACACATATTTGTGAAGAAACATTTTAGGTACGAATTTAAAAAAAAGAAGCAAAAAATCACAAGACACTACTGTTGATTGCAAAAGTCGAATCAAATATTAGATTCATTTTTTTATTATACGTAACAAAGTGAAACGAATCAGAGTCAGATCTAGAGATAATACAACGTCATTCAACGTGCCGATGACATTGAGATGACTTCCTCGCCATTTGTAAAGGCCCACAGAGGCGAGAAGATTCACGCGGCAGATTCGACCCCTTCACAGCGAAATACTCCTAGTGAAGTTCCGCTTCGAGTTGAAAGTTCGCAGCTGCGGATTTAAAACCGGTTTCAGGTGAACGTGGTGAGGCCAGTGATTGATCAACTTTTCACGCTTATCGCCTCGGTGGGCCTTTAGACATTGATGCTACGCCGACAATAGATAAGTACATGTCAAAATATTCACGAACGGAAAATCTTATCTTAACAAAGATTGACAAAAGTTTCAAGCCACGCGAAGTCAATAACTGCTGGTTATTTATATAACAGATGCGCACCTATCTTCCTTTAAACTATTCCTGCCAGTCCAGGGTTGCAATTTTTATTTCTTAAATCTTTGTTTTTATTCGTACCTAATTCCAATAAAGCGCACTAGATGTAATGCTATACTTTCACATTTTCTCAAACATTATATGTCGTCAGGTATGGTTCATTATTCACATTTTATGTATTCCGAACAAAGATACTCTCCTTAAACAGTTGATGCGGTATTGACGTAACATCTTGCATAAGTATCCATACTATGTATACAAGCTACAGAGTGCAGAAAGTATTCGCACACTTTATTTGCATTTAAAAAGTGCCTGAAATTTCAATCTTTGACGAAAATTTTTTGAATAAATCTAATATGCATATTAAGGTCCTGAATGGCCGAGTGGCTAGCGCTCTGGTGCTCGGTACCACAGGTTTCGGGTTCGAGTCCCGGCGGTGCCATGGATGTCTGTAGTGGTTCGGAATCCACTTTAAACCGTAGTTCCCGGTCTAATAGGATCGTAGAGCGTTGCGGGGGCATTGTTACTCCGCGTCCGTGGCTTATCTTCAAGTTACACGCGCTCCCTGGGTAATGCAAAGTGAGTAACGTCTATGCAGCGCTTGCCTTAAGGCATCCAAGACCAAGCTATCTAAACGTTTGCCAGCTGCATTAGAACAAAAAAAAATATGCATATTATTGTTATTCTATTTTAATTTAATTTAAATAAATGAACCATTCGCACATTTAGAACCAAAAATAAAATTAGCTATTTATCTAAAAATTCAAAAATTATTCGTAGAGTTAAAATAATTTACAAATTATGTTACCAATGATTTATAATAAATATTGAGTTGGATATATTTTGACCTTTCTAATAGCTTGCTGTCTTCGTGGTATATATTCGAGTAGCTTTGAAATTGAATTGGAAACGAAATTCCATTCTTCTTGAAGAGTAATATTTAGATCATCTTTGCAGAAATAGATAATTCGCTATTTAAAACATGTCACAAATGCTCAATGGGATTAATATCCAGCAACAGTGGAGGAAATTTTGGAGTTCAAAAGACGCTGAATGGCCGAGTGTCTAGCACCACAGGTGTCGGGTTCGAGTACTGGCCATGGATGTTTGTAGTAGTTCGGAATCCATTTTAAACCGTAGGTCCCGGTCAAATAGGATCGTAGAGCATTATCTTGAGGTTTAATCAGTCTTCAGCCCTGGCTAAAAGTGAAGGTACATATTACCCTTAAGGCTCGTTCCCACCGAGGCGAGAAACGTTCAAGGTTCACGCGGCAGGCAGGAAATTTTTTCGACCCCTTCACAGCGAAACACCAGAAATAGCATTGTGACTAGTGAAGTTCCGCTTCGAGTTGAAAGTGGGTCAACTCGAAGCGGTGAATTTCAAATCGATTTCAGACGAACGTAGTGAGGCTAGTGATTAGTCAAACGCTTCTCGCTTAAAGCCTCGATGGGAAGGAGCCTTTAGCCATGGACGTCGCGTGCGACGGTGTCCTGGTGTAGGACTTCCTCCACCAGGGGGATTAGTAACAACAGACGCTGAATGTTTAGGATCCTTATCGTGCATAAAAAGATGTGCTGCAAAGGTGGGATTTCATAACTTGATTGTAAATCATTCTGTATATTAAAGTACATAGGATGCCATCAATAATGAGCAAATTTCCTGCACCAGAGCCGCTCAAATAATCATTTTCTTCCATCTTTAGTATTGGAAGAAAATTCTTTGGTACCATTTCTTTATTTGGTTTTCTTGACACCAACCTCGCTCAATTCAATTCAAAACTCTCATCTGAGAAGATAAGCACGGTCAGAAGACATGCATCGGTTACAATGTATTGTAATCAACCTTCTCTGTACTCAAGCACTGTACTCATTGATACAGCGTTTTGAATTTCAACTGCAATTTTAGAAGCACCCATTTCTAACTGACGAGCTACGAATCGACGATCCTAAGAGCTGCTGAACGACAGAAGATGCATGGTTGGTTAACGTTCAATTTTAATTATTGACTGTAGGGTAGAATAAGGTCTGCGCCCGTCAAAACTAAAATTTGATTTACCTTCTTTGCGAAGTTTTAAATTTCGTTTCCTTTCTGAAATGTTGTTATGGAATCTAAAGTTTATTATTTTAACTAATAAATATTTGCAATTTCATTATTTCATTTTTACTAACTTTGTATTTTTTTTTCTACAATAAAGGTGTTAATCTTAAATTAATTTCAAATTTTATTAATATTTGTAAATTATTCATCAACATGCATAATTTTCCCACTTTTTAACTAAATTTTTTTTCAACATCAAATATATATATTTAATTTCTCATCATCATAACTAGCTCAACAACCCGTTGTGGTCTTTGGCATTCTTTAAAAGATCCAGCCAAGCTTCTCCTCTTGGCTGTGGACCTCCAGTTTTTGATCTTAATAACATTAAACTCAGAGTCTAAACAGTCGACCCATCTCTTTTTCGGTCTTCCCCTTGGTCGTTGTCCAAAAGGAATTACATTGAAAACCTTCAAAGCAGCTCTATCACTATCCATTCTCATGAGATGGCCGGCTCATCTCATTCTGTTCAGGTTAACACATTTTAGATGTCAATATCTCGAAAAAGTTTGTAAATTGTATCTTCTTCGCCAATTTCCATTGTCATTTATACCACCAAAAATATTTCATTTATCATTTTATGAAATCTGAAATGTTAAAATAATTCTATTCTCAATAAAATTTTCTATAAGGAGGGATAGTCTTGCATTGTGGCTAGAAGAATAGAAGCGATTTTTTGTTTCCACAGATAATCTGCCATTATTTGTCTAGAAATAAAATTTTCTATAAGGAGGGATAGTCTTGCATTGTGGCTAGAAGAATAGAAGCGATTTTTGTTTCCACAGATAATCTGCCATTATTTGTCTAGAAATAAAATTTTCTATAAGGAGGGATAGTCTTGCATTGTGGCTAGAAGAATAGAAGCGATTTTTTGTTTCCACAGATAATCTGCCATTATTTGTCTAGAAATAAAATTTTCTATAAGGAGGGATAGTCTTGCATTGTGGCTAGAAGAATAGAAGCGATTTTTTGTTTCCACAGATAATCTGCCATTATTTGTCTAGAAATAAAATTTTCTATAAGGAGGGATAGTCTTGCATTGTGGCTAGAAGAATAGAAGCGATTTTTTGTTTCCACAGATAATCTGCCATTATTTGTCTAGAAATAAAATTTTCTATAAGGAGGGATAGTCTTGCATTGTGGCTAGAAGAATAGAAGCGATTTTTTGTTTCCACAGATAATCTGCCATTATTTGTCTAGAAATAAAATTTTCTATAAGGAGGGATAGTCTTGCATTGTGGCTAGAAGAATAGAAGCGATTTTTTGTTTCCACAGATAATCTGCCATTATTTGTCTAGAAATAAAATTTTCTATAAGGAGGGATAGTCTTGCATTGTGGCTAGAAGAATAGAAGCGATTTTTTGTTTCCACAGATAATCTGCCATTATTTGTCTAGAAATAAAATTTTCTATAAGGAGGGATAGTCTTGCATTGTGGCTAGAAGAATAGAAGCGATTTTTTGTTTCCACAGATAATCTGCCATTATTTGTCTAGAAATAAAATTTTCTATAAGGAGGGATAGTCTTGCATTGTGGCTAGAAGAATAGAAGCGATTTTTTGTTTCCACAGATAATCGGCCAGTATTTGTCTAGAAATAAAATTCGCAAAAATAAGATTTGCTAAATGATATTTATTTAAAAACTTAATAATATTTACCTGTTCGTTCGTAACTGTTCATTCTCTGTATTCATAACATATTGAAATTATATTAAGTAACAATTTTTTTTTCAAAAAAATTGGATGCACCTAATTTTAGATTTAATTTTATAAAGATGCCTTGGCTTCTGGAAATAGAAATAACTTATAGTAAGCATGTACTTTAAAATATTAATTTTAGTGCAAAATTAGTATAAGTTATTAATTAATTCTAAAATGTAATTTTCTATCTTACTCGACCGAAATGCATAGATCATTTGATAGTTTTAAAATTTAAATGAATCATTTATTTTTTACTAATATACATTTAAAATAATTCGTATTTCAAATAAACAACATATTTAATGTAAAAATAGCATACCAAAACAAAATTGAGAATAGTTAATTATTTATTTCCTTAACAGAAAAAATATTAATGTCTTTATCTCAATAAATCTAATAGAAATTCATACTATTTTTATGATAAAAATACTCATTGCTTAGTTATTCGAAGGTCAAAGGAAAATTATTTGACTTTAAATAAAACATATATGAGTTATGTGGTAATTTTAGAAAAATTTAACGAGGAAATATTTAAAAATATTAATAAAATTCGAAATTAATTTAAGTTTAACACATTTATTTGAAACAAGTTATTGTAGAAACTTTTAACTATATATGTTCAATATATTTTTAGAAAATGTTTATAAGAAATTTTTAATATATCTACCCGCTAACAAATTATTTTATCCCCTGTTTCTCTGATAGAGGGCGCCACGATATAGAAATTTTCACTGTTACGGATTTTTTCAAAAATTTACCCAAACGATACGAATCATCACTAAATGGTTGACCATATATAATAAGAAAAAAAAAAAACCTGAGTAGCTGACTAAGTTGAATTTAATTATTGCTGCTTAGCGATCGCCGTTCTAGCGCCAAAACAGGGATTTGGCAGTAGAATCTCTTATTTTATTATCTTCAAAGAAACACTTTTTCTTATTTAAATCTATGCATTATTATTTGATTACTTTTAGTTAAATCTTATTTATAGTATAATAACAGCCATTATAATTCTTTTAAATTTGCTACTGAAAACTAATAAAATAAGTATACTAATAATATTTCTAAATCTAATTTTCCTACATGTTAAGAAAACCTATGTACTGTAATGCATTCTGCTCTTAATGATTTCACAGTTATTTCGAGGACCTCGATCCTTGCCAAGGTGGAAGAGGCAATAAAATTTAACAGCTTCCGTTATGGTCTAACGGCTTTTAAATATAGTAATTTATTTTACATCGTGTGTTTCAATTCAACTTCTAAATTTAGGCCATGTCAAAAATAGAAAAGAACCGAAATGAATGTATGGGAGAGTTCCGGTACCTGTTTTGGCGCAGGTGGCAATAGAGCCAGACCCTATTGGATGAGAAAAGGTCGGGAGTGGAAGAAAAAAAAATAATTTAATAGGTCCTTGGCAGTGTTGCCAGCTTGGGCGATAAGTAGCGGATTTGCCAGTCTTTTAAAGAACTCTCGCTACAAAAATTTCGAATTTGGTGGCAAGCTATTTTTTGGGCTACATTTTATTTCTTGCGGTCTATAAATCATGAACTTTTAATAATCTATAAAACATACGCTACTTTTTTAGTTTTATATAAGATCCCAAAACATTATAATTTTGTACAATTAAAAAAAAAAGCTTTTAATTTTTAACATTAGCATTTCAGATTTATATCTTAAGATCTCACAATACTAGACTTCCATAGATCAGATCAATTATCAGAAACAATTGATAATGAACATTATCTGTATTTTTGATTATATTTTTAAAAATTATGCACATTGTAATAATAGATAATAGATGTAAAAAGTAACCTATATTTTAAATGATTGTATTTTGAACATGTATATAAAATTTCATCATGGATCAACTATCAACAGCATGCTGTTGTGGAAGTTGACTGTCTTTATTTAATTTAAAAAAAACTAATCAGAATTTTTTTGTAATTCTGGTGCCTAGACCATGCTTGTAATGTAATTAATACACAGATAAAATTTCATGATCAAAGGTAAATGATATGAAAGTCCATAGGGAACGTTTCTTTTATATAGATATATATATAGATAGATATAAAAAAAAAACAGCATTGATAAATAATTATTAATGCATTAAAATTAAATTATGTTGAATTTTTTTTAAATTAAACGTTATATTAATGTCGAAGTTTAGAAATCACTTGGTGCTTAATTTACAACTTGCTGAAAAACTTTTCAAGGACTAACTAAGCATCTTAAAAAAATGATAGAGCTTCTTATTAATTATCTAGTGTGTGAGGTTAATGCGGTGCAGTGTTAAAGTTTAATTTTTAAACTTAAAAGCATTTGTTAATTTTATTATTCTTTTGATATATATGTAAGCACTTTCTATATATATATTTTTTTTATTTCAGAATATTCCTATTTAGAAATAAAAATTTATATTTTTAATTTCATATTTTAAATATAATTTTATAAAATTTATTTTAAAAAAAACCAGTATATTACAGTAAACAACCCGAATTATTAAAATTAACAACTCGTAATAAAATAAATACAGGTCAATTCTTTAATTTAAACTATTTTTATTATGATTATCAAGCAGGATTTACATGGCTATTATAACAATTGAACAGTTCTCTTCGTCTTGTTTAAGAAACTCGCGAAAAGAAATAGCAAAATGACGAACAGCAATTCTCCTTGAATGTGTTTTCTAAAGGCGAAGCCATACTATTGAATTTTGCTTTTTGTCCTCTGTACTCATATAATGGAAGCCCAATTAGTAATTAAGCACTTTCTAGTAATTAATAATAAATTAAAGTATACACTACACACAGATGCTAAAGGATACCTGATTAAATAACTTATGTTTAATACACTTAAAATATGTATAAATAATAATTCATTAGACTTAATTTTCAGTAATTAAATGCATAAGTAACAAATGCCAATAAATGCTAAAGGGTCGTGAAATTAAACTTAAGGAGTGAATTTAAGCTTAATATATAATAAATAACAATAAAATAATTAATGAACTATTAACAACTGATAAAATATTAGAAATATATTAAAATCCTTACTTTTCTAAACTGGCTTAGTTAAATAGCACGAGTACAAGCAGAGCACAAGTAAAAGCATACACACTACTCAAAGACATTTAAAAATGGGATAAATCATAAACTGGACGTAAGGTTGCCGTAGAATCAGTAACAATGCGAGTTGCCAAGCATGCTGAACAAAATCGCCGATCGTGTGCATACTTGATGCGAAATGCCCTCGTCAGCAATTTTCTCTGGTTTTTAGATAGTTTTCAGAATTTCCTTGACTATTACAATTGGTTAAAATTTCCTGACTTTCTGATTTTGTCGCCTAAAGAAATTACTACTAAAAAGGAAATACTTACTAACCAGAAACTACTAAAAAGAAAATATATCCAATATTATAAAATTAACTAAAAAAATTTTGATCTAAAAATGATTAATTTTATTTTAATTCTAAAATAAAAATAATTAATAGAGATGACAATTAACTAGTTATAATTAAACTTTTTGTACTATTTGATGTAAAAAAATGATAATTAGATGCGATTATTTAAGTAAACAATAAATACATGAATCACACGATTACAAATGTGATTACTTGAAATTTCAAAATTAAATAATGTTATAAATACGTTTTTTTTTTTTTTTTTTTTTTTTTTTTTTTTTTAACTACGTTAAAAAACACTTTTGTTAATAAATACAGTAAAACAGAAACAGTCAGAACAAGTGATTTCAAAGCCCAATCATCAAATTGAAGAGTATGATTACGTCCAATCCATTGCTATATGGAATACAAAGCCTTATATATGAATGACGAAATTTTGGGGATGTCACAACGTTGAGTTAATCTGGGTAGGTGAGTATTTTTTTATTTTTTCCTTATTCATACCTCAGACAAAAAAAAAAAAAGAAAAAGAACACAATATGTTTTCTCTCAGGGGCCTGAATGGCAGAGTGGCTAGCACTCTGGTGCTCGGTACCACAGGTTTCAGGTTCGGGCGGTGCCATGGATGTTTGTAGTGGTTCGGAATCCACTTTAAACCGTAGGTCCGGGTCTAACATGATCGTAGAGCATTGCGGAGAGTGACATATAAAAATAAGGAAAAACTAACTGTTCATATATATAGTGATTAGGGGATTATAGTCCTTGTTGCTTTACATCCCCATATACCACTTCATTCATTATCAGAAGAGAATTGTTGTAATAAATCATGCAAATCTATCTTAATAAAAATAGTTTAAATGGAATAATTTATCTGTATTTATTTTAGCAAGAGTGGTTATCTAGTAATAATTTGGGGGTTTACTGTAATTTAGTTTTAATAGATTTTTTTAGAATGTTCATTCTATATTTTTAAAATTAAATTTCATAAAAATATTTTTTTCATATTAAATAACTAATAAAAGTGTTTTTAATAATGCATATTGTACACATACAGTGATTCTGAGCAAGGAGAAACCAATATAATTAGTAGCCTTAAGTCGGGGAAATGTTGTCAGTTTAGTCAGGTAAATTTTTTTTTTTCAATTTCTATAGCCACCTTGCTGTAGCAGACATAATCATAAAAATATATCAACTGAATAAAATAGCTTGCTGAAATATAAAAATTACTCTTCCAATGAGAGGATATATTTTCATACTGGAGGATAAAAATAAATTTAGAAATAAAGAAAACTGTATGATTGTGACCAACACCAGTATAATGTTATGAGCTATACCGATATTATACACCAATATAATGTTGAGAGCTATTTGTGCTATTGCTACAAATAGCTCTCTAAAAATTTATTTGTCAAACTCATTTAAATGTCAATAGAATGATTTTCTTTAAATATATCATGAATATCCTAAGAAAGGGATTTAAGTAACTGGTAAATTTTAATAAAATATAGTTATTATTCAATATATTTATTTATCACTGTATTTATTATTAAAATAGATAAACACGGGAAGAATTATTTGACTGCTCTTCCCCACATATTTCTAATAAAATTCTATCAATAAAATCACGCTATTCATTTACAAACATCATGCATCACTGTTGCAGAAAATATAAAAAAAAGGTCTTTAGATATTTACATAGCTAATCTTGAAATACTTGAATGAAACAATAGTTCTTTCAAGTTAAATAGTTCATAGTTCAAGCGTCAAATAGTTCATTCAGTAGTAGTGTATTGATATGCGTTCTTGTTCACTTTCAAAAAAAATGCAGAAGCAACAAATTAATGAAAATTTTTTTTATTATTATTAAAGAAAGTTAAATTCATAAAAATGCAGGAAAAATTATTTACATTGAAAAATAGATATTTTAAAAAAATAAATTTTTTTAAAATAAGTAAAAGTTTTGTGCTAAGCTCTATACGATAATTTCAGACATCTGTATACTGTATTAAATTCAAGTTCAGATAATCTTAATTTCCTAATTATTTTTCAATGGGTTTAATAATACGGGAAGATAGATTTTCTGGGCATGTAAAAATTTCATTTCAATCTGTTGCTTTAATTCTATGCTGCTATTTCAATTATTCTATTCTAATGTATTTTGAATGTCTAGTCCAACATATTGTGATATCTTGAAAATAAAGACATATTGAGTATATGAACATTATTTAAAATGAATTTATCACTTAGATTCTGATATTGAGAAACAAGATTATATGAAAATTTTCGACTTTGTATGATTAGAAACTTTCAGATAAATTTTGATATAACATTCAAATGTACCAATTTTTTTCTTCCACTAATAAATTTTTCAGATAAAGTTTGATAAACTGAACTAAAATTGCAATGCACTTTATTTTTAAATTCTAAAATGAAAAACTCAGTTAAATTTGATATCTAGAAACACATTTCTAATTTACATTTTCAAAATTTCTTTAGAAACTACTACTTTTTTTAGAAATTTTTCCCAATTGACATCACTTGTTTATTAAAAATATTTTTATAAATACTTTTTCAATTATAACACAACTTAAAAACCTTGTTTTTTTACTTTAAAGTTAAATTAAATATATGTGTAGAAATTTTATATCCACGACATTTGTTTTCTTTAGTAAACAAATTGAAAAATCTGAGATTTCAATCATGTTTTCCATTTCTTTCCTAACGATATTTTATTAAAAGATTAGGCAGAAAAACTAAAAAAAAATTTCCATTCCAAATCAGAAAACAATTTTGTTTCCATATTTCATGGATATTTGTCTGATTTTTCGCATTATCTTTTACAAGTTCTAGTAACTTTTTGAATGGCGTAGCTACAAGTGAACCCAGACAATAGATCTTCAAGTCATAAATAATTTATTAGAAAAGATTTTTTTAAAAAATACTTTTGACATATATAATTAAAAAAAAGTTTTAAAAATTTTGTCATTGTATATATATATATATATATATTTACAGTTTGGTTATTTATCATGTTTAGAATATGTACTTCAACATATCTTAATATTTTTACACATTAAGAAATATCTAATTTAAAAGAAGGTATGTCTCCGAAATTAGTATGCTTGTAAATCAAATCAAAAAGAAATAACTAATGCAAATGTTAAATATAATTTTTATTAAAATTATAACAACAAACTTCTTTAAAACATTTAAAAACAATATTCTTAATATTTAGTATATATAAATATGGTATTCTTGATATTTAATGCATTTAAAACAATATTTCTTTAATTTTACAAAATACATAATTCATATTGAGTTATCCATACATAATTTTTTCCTTAAAATACTACCATATATTTTTTATATAAAATATTTTTATATAATCTATTAAATCTAAAATTTAAAAATAGTATACTTTTAGATAATGTTAAAAAATAATCATATGTGTTATTCTTCTTTAATTTAAAATAAATATTAATCATATAAAAATTGGTCCTCTTACATTATATGTTTAAAAATAATAATTTTAGTAGTTTATCAGAGAGTAAACACATTTTAAGAGGCTCCATTTTTTACAATATCTTTTTTTTTAAAATAGAAATATTTCTATTTAAAAATATATATATTTCTGCATCCTATATATATATATATATTTAATAATTTCATATAATATATTTCTATTTCCCTATTTTTTCATGTTTTTTTTATTTAATATGATATTTTTTGAAATAGCACAGACTTCATTCAGAAAATAAATAAAAATCTAAAAATTTCAAAGTACATGAAATCTAAAAAAAATTATAAATATTTCATTAGGGTCTTTGTAATTACAAACTTGTTTGCTTTTAAATTTATTAAAATAATAAACCTTACTTTCTCTATTTTAAATATGTGTCAACTTATTCCATGTCTCAATTACACATATTTTCTGAATTACATGTTATTTCTTTATTTTTCATGTATTTAAAAATTTATGATCAATAATCACTAAATTTTCATCTACAGAAACTCTCATGAAAAATCAACCGATTCCACATTTTCAAAGTTTATTTAAGTACAGTTTTAATTAGCAACAATAAATTACTGATACTCCGGCACTTGGTGCTACAAGTTTTGGGTTCGAGTTCCGGCAGTGCCATGGATGTTTGTAGTGGTTCGGAATCCACTTTAAGCCGTAGGTCCAGGTCTAATATGACTTCAGAGCATAGGGTTGACAACCCTACCCCGTAAAATGATAACATCTCCTGTCTCGAAATATGTCAGTAGGCAGACGGCCTTGGCCCACCATAGGGCTGTTGTGCCACTGATGATGATGAAATAAATGATAGCTCTAATCAGAGCTATCACTTTATATATTGTTTCCTTTACTTCCTTCAGTAATCTATTATAAAATTTTGTTTTAATTATATGTTATGTTTTTGGTTTTTAAAAGTATTTATAAAAATAGTTTACTTAAAATGAATCCATGTATAATGAATGCATACTTTAAACAAATGCAAGATAATTATGGTAATGATGTATTTGCAGATTGATTAAAAGTATAAATATTGCTTATTTTAACAGTCACATTCTGCAAGAAAGGTGGCAAGGCAATAAATAGTATGTATGTAACAAAAGATTAAATTGTTTATAGTGAATCTTGGATTTTAAAAAAAATGACGTTAATAAATTATTATTTAAAAATAAAGGGAATAATTACAAATTATTATATTATATATGTTAATGATGAAAACGCATTAATTATCAAATAAATAGAAGTTGGAAAGAAAACACAAGATTTGCCGTAAGATTACAGTAAATTAAAAAAAAATTGGTATCAATTGTAAAGGTTAGATTATAATAATTATATTATAGTCGAAAAAATAATAGATTCAAAACATCCATATTACATCATGACAACCAAATAAATAGTGGCAGATTACATTATGTTAAAAGAAAATTTCCTCTTGCGGATACTATACATGAAGTTCAACATATTATGGGTTCATAATATTATTAGAAAATAAATGATAAATTTAATAAGAAAAAATTATTAAATAATTATATTGTATCTAATTTAATGCCATAGAAACTATAAAGTTTTAGATTTATAAATTTTTTTTAATAAATGATATTTTTGATTTTGTATTTATAAAAGTTGCTTACAAAATGAATTCATCTTTAATTAATAAATTAAAGATAATTATTGGTATGGAATCTTCGAAGATTGATTATAAATAAAAAATATTGGTTATTTTAATGCAACAAAGCACTACAAAAAGAAGGCTATAAAAGATTCGGAAATTGGTTGAAAAAAGAAATCAAATTAAGTATTTTAATAAGTGATAGCTCTAATTCTAGTCATCACTTTATCGAGGTTCAGAAAGAAAATAAGGCATAATAAAAATAAAATCATATCTGGAATAATCTGTATAAAGAATTAATATTGAGTATATCATCATAAATTGCTAATTAATTTTATGATGAAGTATATAAGATTTTTTAATTGCATTATATAATTGAATTTATTTAAAATCATTATATACTAGTAAAACAGATTAAAATTATTCTAATGGAATAGAACTGTTATACAAATTTTAGCAAAAAATTAAAGAAATAGATATAGCTGGAATTTCTGAGGGAATATAAATATTAAAAAATATAATATTTTTCATATTATTTATAAGATGGTCTACTTGCACAAAATATTAAAGATAATAACATATGGTTTATTTGATGATTATAACTAAACAATTAAAATGTGTAATGATAAAACAAATTTTTTTTTTTAAATATAATAATGATTGTAATATTTAAATATACATTGTAAAAAAATGAATTAAAAATACTGTTATTAATAGAACATTGGAACAAAAGATTTAATTACTTATATTAAATTTTGTGTCTGAAAAAAATTTATATTTAAAAATTAATTACATAATTACAAAAAAAAAATTAAATCACGAAATTAATAGAAATTTTAAAAAAAAACTCCACAAAAATTGACGGAAGAAAATCATAAATTAAAAAAAAATTAAAACGGAAAAAAATGAAAAAGTACACAATTCAAAATACTATAGCATAAATTGGCATTTTTAAAAACAAAATTGATTTAGGTCATCCATATTACATCATGATAGTGGCAGATCGCATTATCATTAAGTTACAAGAATGTTTTTGGATATTACATACAAACATTATGGACTTGTATATCGTTATTAGAAAAATAAATGATAAATTTAATAATAATAAAATTATTAAATAATCTTAAAGAAAATTATTTGATAAATAATGAAAAACACAAAATTTTAGATTTAAAAAAATTATTATGAAATTTTTGGATTTTGTATGTATAAAAAATGGTTTATTCAACAAATTCATCTTTGATTGATATAAGTAATGAGCAAATTCAGGATAGTTATTGGTACAGTTTATTTGGAGATTAGGATAAACAGGATGTTTTAATACAATGAAATATACAAATCCAGCTGAGCTATTTTCAAATATTAGAAAAAGTTATTTTGAGAATTTTGCTATACCATGTATAAAATCTGTTTAGTAAATTTATTCCATTATAATATAAATCTGTATGTTCTTTAATTGTATTAATTTATTTCACTAGAATCATATTTTAATTTGACTTCTGAATTAGAATACCTTTCTTGTATTTTTTAAAAATAATTTTCAATAAATTTGATTATATAAAAAGATTTAAAAAATTTATATACATTATCATAAAATTCTAAAGAAATTCATAATGCTATACTTAATATTAGTTTTTTTTTTATGTAAATAGGTTCCATATATGATTTCATTGTAATTTTCATGTCTTATTTTGTTCTAAACGTAAATAAAAAGATGGCTGGAATTAGAGCTATTACTCTTTATTATAGTACTTAATTCATTTCTTTTTTTTTCAATCAATTTCCAAATCCCCTACCACTTTTTTTGCAGAGTTGGGTTGTGTTAAAATAACTAATATTTTATTTTTTAATTAATCTACAAATAAATCAAATTTGTTTATAGCATATATATATTATAGATAAGTTCATTTTGTTAATAACACTATTTTTATAAATACTTTTAAAACCAAAAACATAAGGTATCATTTTTAAAAAAATTTTTTATATTAGATTATATACTGTTTCCATTCTTATTACCTTCGGACGTTCAGATGAAAGTCATCACTTATTTATTTATTATTAATTAAAATTGTACTTGAATAAATAATTGAAATTATGAAATCGATTTTTCTGGGGGATTCTGTAGATGAAAATTTAGTGATAATTGATCATAAAAAAGTTAAAAACATTTAAATCCCTTGGAAAATAAAGAAATAAGTAATTCTTCAGAACATAAGTATTATTACAAAATGGAACAAGTTGGCAGATAGTTAAAACAGAGAAAGTAAGGTTTATTATTTTAATAAATTGAAAAAACTATATACCAGTGTATTATTACAGAATCCAATGAAATATTTTACTTTTTAAATTTCATGTACTTCGAAAAATCTTTTACAATTTTATTTATTTTCTGAATAAAGTATGTGAGCTATTTTAAAAACTATCCAATTAAATTAACATGAAAAATACGGTAAAAGTAAAAGAAATATTTTCATTTAAAAAAAAAAAGAATTATAAAAATTTAACCTATAAAAACATATTCATGCCCTCAGATTACAGTACTAAAAAGAATGATTTTTTAAACATATAATGTAAGAGAATCAAGTTAAGTATGATTAATATTTATCTTAAATTAAAGAATATATAAATAACTTGTATAAAAAATATTTTATACAGAATAACAACTATATCTATAATATGTTAAAAAAAAACATTATATATGAATATTTTTTTTAACTAAATAATATAAAAATTTATATAATAATAAATAATTTATATATATTTTTATAATATAATAATAAATTTATATAATAATAATTTTAATATACTATTTTAAGAATAATAAATAAACTTTTTATAAACTAAAGAAATTGTTTTTAAATGCACTGAAGAAACTTATGGCTTGAAATTTACGAAAAGTTGCAAATAATAATGGATTTTGGATAACTAGTAATAAGGTTATAATATATTATAAAGTGGAACATCTGCTTTTAAATCAAAAATGAAATAGAAATGTTTGAGAACATACCCTCTATTAATTTAAACATCCCTTAACATGTAAAAATTTTAGCTAAATTATAAAATATATATAAAAAATAACCAACAAGTTTTAGAAAAATTATATTGGGAAAATATATTTATAAAAAATGTTTTCTAATAAATTATTGATACCTTGAAGAAAATCAACTCTCTGGGTTCACTGGAGACTACACTATTCAAAGTTTCCATAACCTGAAAAAGATTATGAGTATTTAGATACTGAAATTAAACAGATATCTACAAAATATAGTAAAAACTTTGCAGTTATGTTATCGGATTTGTAAATTGAAGGTTTTTTTACTTTTTCTTCTTGGAAATCATCAGACAAAGAAAGAAAAACCTTAATAAAATGATATATTTAAATTTTATATATAAAGGAACAAAAACTTCCTGTGCATATAATTCAATTGAAAATGTAATTCTTTTTTTAAACTTTGTTTTCTTTTTTAAAAATAGACATTATATTTTATATATATAAATAATTTTTTAACTTGTTTATTTTTTGCGTTCATAGGATTTTACGAAAACACATAAATTTTAGTTGATTTTATATAAGTGAAATTAATGTTAATGTACATTCCATATACTACTAACAAGGAATAAAAAATGCAATTAGATAAAATCATATATAATGCATTTAATAAAATTATATGACACAAAAAACAATTTTTAAATTGATAAAAGTTAAAAAAAATAACCAAATAATTACACATGTGTTAATCTTAAGTAGTTGAAAAAATATTTTTATCTTGCCAACTTAGTACATGACTATGAAATTTTTATAATTTAAAAATTATCAAAACTTCATAGTCAGCAGGTATTTTTACATAGTACTTTTAAATACTTTTAATTATATCCATACTCAAAACATTGAATGTTGACAATTACATAAATATTTTAAGAATATGGCCACAACATTAGATTCTATATTATAATTAAAAATATCCTAATATTTTTTTTAAGAAGGATAAAATTTATATCATAAATTACAATTTAAAATAAATTTTCATACAGTCTATACTGAAAAATTATCTATCCCTTTCAATGTGTTGTAAGCAAAATGCTAGGAACTACAAGCAAAGCAAGTTTATGATATGAATGAATCAAATTTGACTACAATTAGAAATTAATATGATTAATTAAAAACTATTAGTCATCACTATTTAATGCAAAACAACACAGATGAAAAGTGCAGATATGATAGTTAACAATTTTGAAAAAATATATATATATATATATATATATATATATAAAGAATGACTAAAAATGTTTCAAATCTGAATGTCAAGAAATCAGTATAATGAAGCGTATCACAGATGTTCATTTCATTCCTGTTCATTTGCACCAACAATTTTTAAAAATGCAGAAGATTTTTTAAAAAATACATTTAAACAGACTAGTTAATAATAAACACAGTTACAGTTTTTCATGCAATTAACATATATTAAATAGAACATTTTATTTTTATTAATGCATAAAAAAACTCTGCCTTTTAATTTACTGAAAAAAAACCTAACAATTTTAGTTTCCTTGTCTTATAATTATACTAACTTTATTTTGTGTTTTATGGTATCAGTTTTTATTTTAATCAAGATATATATAACATTATTCAATTTCCGTCTCAGTTATGGCAATGTACATAACTAACAGGTATTAAGCTCAATTTTTTATTCTCATTTCAATTTTGAGTTTTACAGATTAGATTGCGGTAGGCTTTTGATCTTTTAGCTACACTAGTTATGTAAAAAAAATTATCAAGTTAAAATGCAGAAACCTGCAAAATGGGGAAGTTGACATCTATAGTGTATTATGAAAGATTAACCACTTTCAATGAACCTTTACTTTTCTTAACTATGGACTCAGCTTCTTTAAAAATAGAAGTAAATTCCGAGACAACACTTAATTTTTGTACAATTTAATGCTAAATAATGATATGATATAAACTTAATGATATATAAATAAGTAAATAAGATGCTTTCAAAAGGCTATTTTATTTCTTATCATGCACACGACTATTCTGAATTTTATACATTACAACAAATTAACAGTTATGTTTTTATAAATTTGCAACAATTATAGTCAATAAAAAATAACTTTATTAAATACTCTTATAATATATATATATATATATATATATATATTAGGAATAATTGATAAAGTTGTTTTTTATTGACTGTAATTGTTGCAAATTTATATGATATAATGTTTATTCACAAGCTTATTGATTATTATTTACAACTATATATGGCAAACTTAATAAATGTCTTTGCAATACAATAAAGGTTTATGAGCACAGAATGATTTTTCCAAGCTAAATGATACATTTTAAAAGGCTTTAATTCATAATTAATAAAATTTCCCTAACATCCTATTACAAGAGACCTCTAAAACTGAAAATTAAAGTAAATAACCTACCATAAAAAAGATCTATTTCCATGATAAATCATTCATAGCAAATTTGCATGTTTAAAATGTTTTTCAGTCATCACAACAGTAGAAATTATATTTAATAATGGAATAGTATAATAGAATATACTAAAGAACATAATTACAATATCATCAACATTAGCAGATGTTACAACCATCAACACTGAGAGAATAATAATAAAATCCAGAATTAATAATCTAATAAAACCAGAGGTGCAAATTTGTACCAGCCACTAGGACTGTAGAACCAAAGAAGAAAAATGTAGTAAATCAAAATATTAAATATTTAGAAAATATTTTTGAAAAATTAGGATTATACACACATGGAAACTTTTATGGAAAATTAAGAGTTTCATATTTTAGAAAACAATACAATATATTTCATATCACGATATAACACAACTGAATCCAGTAAAAATTGGAGTTGGATCAATGCCCTCATCCAACATATTCTGAGTCTTGATTAATAGAGAATTTTTTTTATCTTCTACCATCCAACTGGGCATGGGTGAATTCCAATTTTCAGGAGGACTTGAACGATATTCCCATACATCATTTTGTTCCATAGTTTCAATTCTTGCTTTTTTTCTTTCATTTTCACTAGCAACAACTTTTTCCTAGGGAATTTTTAAAATTTAAAAAATAGAAATGACAAATGTATAAAAAAAATAATTTTCATTCAATTAAAATAAATATTTTTGGTGCAATTTAAACAATTAACTAAGGTAATTTAAATTGATTCAGTATAATTTTTTTTCTTTTCAATTTAGTGATATAAATGTATAAAATGAAAATACTTGATACATGTAAAAATATTCATGCAAAATTATTTAACATACATAAAATAAAATATTTTCAATATCTGTCAAAGATATGTCATAACTATTAGAGTAGATTCTCATATTTGGCATTAACCAGGGATAGAATCTGAGAGTCTGTCACAAACGATGAAAGTACCCAAGCTGCCAGCTAAATGACCAAACATATGCCTATCATTTTATATATCTCTAGATAAAAGAGCAAGAATGAAACATTAAGCTTATTCTTTCAAAAAATTATAACAACTTCCGTTATTGTTTAAAATCATCTATGATATGATTAGGGTCATTTTAAATTTTAAAATACATTGGTTATTGAAGTAATAAAATCACACTACAATTATTTTATATATTTAAAATTGCATAATAAAAATAAAGAAATGGCACTGCTAATAAAGAACAACAGGTTTAGAACATGACTTATTGTACACTTTCATATTTATACGCATGTCAAAATTTATAACATTCACATTTTAATCCACCTTTTATTATAAATTAATAAATTAAAACATGCAGGCATAAAAAATTTACATATTTTAAAAAATTACAATTACTATAAATTATTAAACAAAATTATTATATTGATTATTATTAAATAAAATTACTAATTACTATATTATTAATAAACAAAATTACAAAATTTACATTTAAAATTAAATACACAAGAATATCTTACCAAAGAGTCTAAATCATGTTTCTTCCTAAAATGCATACAATTATTGAAATCATTATTCCATTGGCTACAGTCTACAGTACTTCCGTAAACAAAGTATTGGTGAAATTTAGCTTTAAGACCTGAATTAAAAAGTTATACATAAATAAGATATCTAAATGATATTATGAAACTAAATGCAAGTAAAATATTTTTTTTAAAAATATTTGCTTCGGAATAAATAACCGAGGCAACTTTTTTTATTAAAACTAAATCTTTCATTAAAACATATTCATTTCTATGATTTCACTACAAAAAATAAATTTAAAATATAAATTAATACACATCACATAAACCAGAAGAGAAGATTTTACGTCTTTTTAATAAAAGCAATTAACAACATAAACATTTTTTTTTATTTTCATTTATAAAAACTATTAAATATATATTATAAAATTTATGTGTGTATTATAAATTTCACTCTTTAAAAACTATAAAAAGATATTTTCCAATCTTTCAAAAATAGTTCCAGAATAATAGTTCCAATCTTTCTAAAATAGTTCCAGAAAAACTTTTTGGTACACTTTTTAAAAATAAGCACAAATGATGCATTAAAATGCTTGAATAGGCAATATTGTAATTACTAACATTTCATTAGATATTTTTTTTAATATGTTTAGTAAATTGAATTTTTAATGACAAATTTCAATATGCATCAATAACTTTTTATATACAATTAAAAGCATACATTATCAAACATTAACAATATTTAAGATTAGAAACCATAGTAATATAATTTTACAACAGAACCCTTTTAATATTATAGTGATGTCAAAATGAAATGAGACTTTTCAGTAGATTAAAAGAGAACTTTTTCTTTTTTTTTTAATGTTTGTCATAAATTAGAAAAGGCATAAAAGGCAAACACACACCATTACCTTCTTATTGAAGAGGCCCCCCAATATTACCACAAAAATCATACTAACATTTGAAACTGTTGCTGCAATTTATAATATCAATCAATGCAGCAATTATTTTTAATTGTAGTGTTCATCACAATAGGGTTAATTTATATACCATTCAAAATTTAATGCTACCAATATTTGTACTAAAACTATTTACTACAGATTAGATTTAATATAGAAAAAATTAATTTTTTAAAAAATTTATAAAATTTTACAACAATTTATTACAAAAAACTTATATAAATCAAAATGAAACTTACTCATTAAACATTATTATTATTTTTAAGAAAAAAATTTATAGAATAACAGTTCTCTTTGATAACAAAGGAAAAATGTAATAATGACAACATATTTATTTATACACATCATTGAACAAGATTGAATGTTAATTTTTTTAATTACTAAAAAAATTGAATAAAATTTTCTAATTTCATGAAAGCTAGAACTATTTTCTCGATATCAATAGAAATTTTTTAATTGTGTGAAAGTCGAAAAAAATTTAGATAAAAATGGCTTTTTTCAAAAAATATAACCTTAAAAGTATTAAATTTTTTCTGCAGTCTGTAGTTAATACAAAAGTTTTATTTTCCATAGAAACTATGGAGAATCTGGAATAGTTGGCATTGCTGTTATTAAATAGAATAAACATTCTCTGAATAAAATAAAACCTATAATTTAAGCTTTAATTCACAATATATAAATTGCTTATTCAATTTAAATAAAGTTAAGGAGTTTTAATGATTTTAAAAGTAATAAATTTGTACAGAGTTTTAAAATCTATTACTGAAGATCTATCATAAAATATGAAAAATTAAAATAATGTTGTTTAAGCATAGAAATTTTTTTTAACAGAATATAGATACTGGAATTTAAAAGATTCCGAAAACAAAAATAATTCCTTTTTTGTTTCAGTTTTTGAATCCCGGCACAAGTTTTAACAAATAAATAAACCAATTAATTTTAAAAATAAAACAAATAAAATCTAAAAAAAAATTTTTTTTTTTTATGCCTCTGCTTTACAGCACAAGTTTTAACACATAATACTTAACAGAGATAGAAAAAACTGAAGTAAAAATAAATTTAAGCAAAGATTTAATAATTGAATTTAAGCAATAATAGAAATGATCTGCATCTTACTTTTACAATCTTTATATTCTTCTTTGTACCATTCACATGGGCGGACCTAAAGCACATAAGCATATTCAGTCATTAACGATTTAATTTATTATTTTAAAAGTCAGTTTAAACAATTATATAAAAAAATTTTTTTAATTATTATAGCATGACAAATTTTAAAACTGTTAAAAGGAATAATTTTTTAAATTCAATACAGCACTAACTAATGTGAAATCCTAATATTTTATACTAGTTTTGCATTTATTTTTCAAATAATTATATTTTTATACATAAAATCTTTAATTACTGAGAAAGTAAAGTAATGTAATTTAAGATTATTAGTCGCATATCAATCTTGACAAATTTATAATATTGCTTTTAACTTTCTTAGAAGCAATAAAAAATTGCTTATAATTCAAAACAACATATGAAAAATGTTATTTTATACATAAGCTTAAGAAATACCAAGTTCATTCCAAATTCAAAAAAAAAATTTTTTTTTCTTTCCTTTAAACATGACTGAAATATATTAAATGATACCTAGTCTTAGAAAAAATTGCAGAATACTTACAGAAAACTTTCTAACATGAAAGCAATAAATTCAATAGTTCTACACAGAGCATAAAATCAATTTTCTTCATAAAATATAATTGTTTCATGATTAAATTGATATCATTTTCTTGAAAATGTAGCTTTAAAAGAAATGACTTTTTAAATACTAAGACTAATATATTGCACCAGTTACATTTGTTTTAGTATTCTTGTCATTTAAAGTACATAATTTTAAGAGATTAAGTAATCAGAATTGATTATTTTTAAAGTTAGCCCTTGCAGACATTATGCTAATGTAAAAATCGATATCTGCCACACTAACTTTAACAGTATGCTAAAAATAGAACAGAAAATAAAACAAGTATTTCTAAATATTTTTTTTTAGCTGATAAGAAAAAAAAATTTTTTTTATTTTTTTTTTTTTTTTTTTTCCAAGAAAACTGTGATAAAAATAATATTCCATAATTCATAGGTATGCATTTATAATCATTGTGAACAATATAAATTAATTATTATTTCCCCATGTAATAATTCAAATAAGGAGCTTTCATTTAAACCAATGAATAAAACAGTTCATTAGATATAATGAATTAGTCAATAAATTCCTTGACAAACTATTTAAATCAACATTTAATAACTTGTTACAATGACTTGCAATCAGCATGTTCTCCTACTTTTTTTATTGATTAATGATAATGTAAATTGTGGGTATATTTTTATTTTAAATATATACTTAATGCACTTTTAACAAATAAAAAATTGTCAAGCATCACAAGCATCATTGTCCAAATATTTTTCTTTTTCAATTTTTTTTAATTGCCTTAAGGCAGTAAATATTCGAAAATTCAGAAATAAATAAATGACTCAAAAAAATAATTTTTATATGATGATAAAATTATTTTTTTGCAAATTATTAATCATTTGATATTTATCCTAATCATTAAATGAAGACATATCTTGGAGAAATAATAATATGTTTTATTTACTCATGCTTTCTAAACAAACTTAATTTTCTTCACATCTATACAGTTCATCAAACCCTTAACAATATTTAAGCTGCAATGAATTTAGTAATAGAATACAAAAAATATTTGAACTTACATTTCATTAGCTTCTATTAAAACATAACATTTTTTTTTTTTTTTTTTTAACTAATTTTTATGTAATATTTAACTTGAAAAGTGTATTTTGAGCACCTACAATCATTTGCATCTTACCTTTTTTATCTGTTCTACACGTTATAAATATTCTTTATAACTTGTAGAACAGATAAAATAAGTAAGAATAACGAAGATAAAATATTATTGCTACAGAATTAATAGATTTTTCAAAAACTGACCTTCCATGCATCCTTGGGGAGATTATCTGCACCATTGAAATCAGATATTTCAAAATATTTATCATCTTTATATTTTTTAAACATAACTGTGTTTTTGAACAAAAAAATAAACAATATATATGCAACAATATCAAAATTTAAACGAAGACCGTAACCGAAACACACTATAAATAATGCGGTTTATTTTCTTAGCAACGAAAAGCTGCTTTATCTCAATGTCTCCAACTGTTATGCAAATAAGAGACTGTGGTGGTAAACTACAAATTATAATAAAGTCGATTTTCTTACAGCCAATTTTCGCAGGGAACTGCGTTCTTTTTTATAAAAACAAGACAGTTTTTCTTAATATTAATTTAGTCTGATATTTTATTTTTGTACTTTTAGTATTTTACAAAATTTGAAGAAGTTCTAAGATGTACTGTTTGGATAGAGTTTTGTTTTAATTATTAATAAAAAAAACTCGTATGTGCGAATGGAGTTGGTGAAGTTACTTAATCCAATTGCTTTTGTTGTTCAGCTTTCCAAAGGTAGTAAATATCTTTGTTTCGTTTTTGATATTGACCTCCAAATTAGGAGATACCTATTCTTTTTCCCTTTCTTATTTTTGGACGTCTTCAAAAAAAAAAAAAAATTTTTTTCTCAAATCCTTGAGTTCCACGTAGAATATAACTGGCTTTACTTGACATTTTTAATTTCCTTCATTATAGCATGGCGAGTGCCACATCCAACATTTCATTTATGAATTATTCCTCAGGAAAGGAACTGCTCTTCAAATTCCAACGGAACATTTTAGAAGATTTGCAAATTGCTTTTCAATACGAAGCTCAATCATTTACTATTATATTCGGTCCCTGAAGGAAAAATTTCTAAAACTCCTCCTAAGAATCTGAAAAACAACTTAGCCTCAAAAGTAACGACCCCTACACATATGGACAATATGCACATCACCCGCTCAAGGGAAACTTCTGATGTCTATTAACTATTTCCAAACAGCTCAAGAATTGTCCAACATTAAGGTAATTGTGGGTATTCCAGTAATTGCATCTATTTACCCCGAAAAAATTACCACTCGTTTTCTGATCCATGATCTCTGGTCATTGGTACCATAGGCTTCAAGTTCGAATCCTGGCGGCGGCATGGATGTTTGTTAGTAGTTTAGAATCCCCATTAAACTGTAGGTACCGGAATAATTACCCTAAAGTGTGCAAAAAATGACCGTAGAGCGACAAACAAAGCCAAACCTGATCCATGATATTCCATTAGACATAAAATTGGCATAATGAAGAAAATAGCTTTTGCCTTACTGAACTTCAACGATTTGTAGGTAACAAAAACACCAAATTATCATTGCCAGTTTTGGTAATTATTCTCGTCACTATAATGCCAGAGTATGCTAAATTGTGGCTAACTAGACAAAAAAAAGACATTTTTTTATAAACCCTAACAGTGTAAGACCTACTTTTCTTTCATCCATCCGACTTACCCCTGTAAAAATTCTGTTTATGAACAATACAACAGTCCTCACAATCTTCCAGCTTGTACAACAGTTTTTTAAATGTATTCAGTGTGATGAGGCCCACAATGCCATCGATTTAAAATGCTCCGAGAGAAGGACAGAGGAAAAATTTTAAAATTATAAATTGTCTAACATTAATTGAAGCACGAAGATTATATCACCCGAAAAAAAAAAAAAGAAACACGCTCATTCAAACTACAACCTGCATCCGTTACGCCTTCCAGATTCATCACTAAAGACGAAATATTCCTGTTATTTCATCAGCACACGTTGGAAATGTATGATCTGCTTACAGATATTTGCCAGGCTTAGGCTGCTTTTTAAAATATTATCTGAAAATTTCACCGCAGCTCTCAATTCACTCCGGAAATCTTTAAAAAAAATCTCCCAACCTTCAAATACAACACAAATATCCAATATCAAATATAAAATAAATTTAAAACCAGAAAACAGGGTCAGAATTCTTACAGTTTGTTTTGCCGCTCTACGATCATTTTGTGTATATTTTAGGCTAATTAGACCAAGACGTACACCTTAAAGTGAATTCCGAACCCCTAACAAGCATGCCACCATGCCACCGTCAGGATTCGAACCTGAAGCCTGTGGTTCCGAAGACCAGAGCGCTAACCAATTGACCATCAGGCCGCCCGAATTCTAACAAGAATTTATACAATTTAATCTCTAACCCTACTGTACAAAGCTCTTTACATAACGTTTTCACTTTTCATCAAAAGCATACTGATCAGTCTGGCATGAATATGTACACTGGTGTGCAAAACTTAAGCAACAGGTGGGTTTTTTGCCATAACTCCACAAGAAATCTTCTGAGAGACATGACATTCAGAAATGAGGGAGAGTATTATGTACGTAAAGGATGACGAAAGCATCGGCGCTGAAAAAGGAATACAATTCATACGGTATGGAATCAAACAAAAACAAGCTTTATTGAAAGCATAGTATCGTGATTTATGATTGTCTATCCAAGAGGAAGAACAACAAGCAGTTCCTTAATATGGGATATGCCCTCCCCTCACTGCAATGGTTGCTTCGCACCGTCTCCGCATACTCAGAACCAGCTGGTGTAACATTTCTTGCGGTAGGAGTGTCCATTCCTCAATCAGCATCTGTTTGAGTTGTTGGGTGTTCTCCGGAGGATGTAAGCTTGCTGCAATGCGTCTCCCCAAAGCATCCCACACATGTTCGATGGGATTTAAATCTGGGGAGTACGCTGGCCAATCCATTCGAGTGATATCTTCACTTTCCAGTAGTTCCTCAACAGCAAGAGTCTGATGTGGCCGTGCATTGTCATCCATAAAAATGAAGTCTGGGCCAATGGCACCTCGGAACAGACGGACATGGGGAAGGAGTACCTCCTCACAATAGCGATCCCCGGTTACAGACCCTCTGTCGAAAACGTGGAGCTCAGTTCGCCCGTTCAGCAAAATGCCTCCCCAAAGAAGAACTCCAGAACCACCATAACAGTGTCTTTCCTTGAGGTTACTGGGATAAAACCGGGTCCCGACCTCTCTCCAAATAAAAACGCGTCGAGAATAGCTTCTGGTACAGAACCGACTCTCATCCGTAAAGAAGACACGACTCCATTGATCAGTTGTCCAGTTTTTGTGCTCTCTGCACCACTGTAAACGGTGGCCAACTTTCAACGGGAGGCAGCGTTCAGGACGGCGGGCGAATAGGCCCACTTTGTGAAGGCGTCTGGCCACAGTAAGCCGCGACACTTGTCGCCCCGTTGTTGTACAGAGTTGCTGAGCAATGGCGCTTGCTGACTGCTGTCGGCCTCTTTTCGCCTGCAGGACGATATATCGGTCATTCCCTGCAGTTGTCTTCCTCGGGCGGCCACCACCAACCTTTCTAACAGCTGTACCTGTGGTTTGGAACGCTTTCCGAGCGCGCGAAACAACACTTTTGTTGATTCCGAACTCTGCAGCTACACTGGTGACAGTACGCCCCTCCTCCAGCTTTCCGATCATTCTTCCACGTGTGAAGTCGTCCAGGTGATTTCTTCTAGCCATATTTCACGAACTGACTCCCTGGCACTTGCAGCGAATATGTTGAAATGCATCTCCGTCCTTCCTTTTATTCTACTGTTGAGCTGCGCGCGCCGACATCACGCCGTTTTGCCTCCGACGTATCGTTCCTGATATTTGCATACGCAGGATGTTTCTACTGACTTACGTGTTCATTGTACTGATCTCCAGACCTCCTTTTCTGCAATTTCATGGCTATCTGCTAAATTTTTACATTGTTGCTTAAGTTTTGCACACCAGTGTAGTAAACTCTTATGGATCGCTATTTTAGATACATCTTCTATTTTGTCTAGTTTAATTTTCTTTTCCAATGTTAAAAATTTACACATTGTTCAGTGGAATGCAAGAAGCATCCGAATAAAAAAAAAACTGCTTCTGCGTTTTGGGCATGATTAAAATATTTCTGTTAAAATTTTTAATAATGCCCATATTTTTGTAATTCAAGAAACATTTTTTTAACAACAAAGACGCATTTCATTTACCAGGCAAACTTATTTTTAGAAAAGACAAATCTAACAACACAAGATGGGAAGGTGTGATCCCCATCCATTCTTCTATTTCTTGTAGCAATATAAATTTTCTAAATCCTCCTCATTCCGATAATGAAATCCAAACAATCTCAATTCATCTTCATCACAAGTATTTTTCATTGTCAATATTTATTTTCTAAAAGGTGAATTCACCATTGAATGTCTTGGTACAGTTCAAAAACATCTTTCCTCTGTTCTTCCTCTTACAGCAAAAATTCCGAAATTTTTATAAATTGGATCCTAGGCAATCATTTCACTATCATTAATACGAGCACTCATACTCATATTACACCGTCATCCCTTCTAGATTTATCCATCACTAGTGCAGATATTTAACCAAACATTTCTTTCAGCGTACATTCAGACCCGTTTGATAGTGACCAATTACCAATTCAACTGTTCTTAAAACTCACTCACCAACTTTATATTACAGACTGGCCTAAACTTCTTCATTTACTTCAAGATAATCTAAATTCCTTACTTACATTTGGAACTTATTCCGAATTACAAGGTTTTCTTTCAACCATGTTACAAAATAAAACACAAAAATTTACTATTTCTCATAAATCTTCTCCTCCTTGGTGGAATTCATGTGTGGTCAAAGTTTCCGTATCACTCAGAGTGGCGTTACATTGAACTGCAGTTGAATTCAACTCTTGCACTCACGACTGTGTTATTTTTTAGCTTCATAAAAATTTAAACATTCTTTTTCAACTCCACTTATATTAAAAAATATGTCTATCTTTCGATAATTATTTATTCTTTATTTTTAATTGCTTTTACATGATGCAATTATAAATACATATTACAGTGAATATATTGAGAATGAAATTCAAAAAAATAAATGGCATGATTAAAGATATGATGAATTGCTATGATATCACACTATAGTACACACATTTTTTTTTTTTTTTTTTTTTTTTTTTCTTAATTCTAATTTATCCATTTTACTAAACTTCATCAATGCAGCTTATTAAAGTAAAGTACGTTAATTAAAATTGAACAATGATGGGTCATTTCGATTTGTAATATACTACGAAATATTTTTTTTTTTTTATCCAATGCAGCTGGTAAACAGAGATGGACATCTTGGATGCCTTAAGGCAAGTGCTGCACAGACGTTATTCACTTTGCATTACCCAGGGTGCGTGTGTAACCTGAAGATAAGCCACGGACGCGGAGTAACAATGCCCCCGCAACGCTCAACGATCCTATTGGGACCGGGACCTACGGTTTAAAGTGGATTCCGAACCACTACACACATCCATGGCACCGCCGGGACTCGAACCCTGTGGTACCGAGCGCTAGCCACTCGGCCATTCAGGCCCCGTACTACGAAATATTGGACAAAATAAATTTCTCCTATAAGAATATTATTCATAATTCAGGATATATTTGATTGATGGATCAACGGATCGATTTTTCACGCACAAATTTATAATTGCGTTCTTTTCAGAAATGCAGTATAAAAAAGTTATTAACATTTAAGTATAAAAAGTTCGCATATTAAAAACCCTGTTCGTTTTATCAATATTTTTAGTTTCGTGTGCCTTCGGGCTGGACGAATAAATTATTCTGACTTATCAATCTTTTTAAAGGAATTTCTATAATATTTTATTACATTAATCAATATATTTATTGCGATTAAAAATTTCTAACCATAATTTTTTTTATAAAAATCTCTTTTAATACGAAGTTTTAAGAAAATAAACACATCAAAATGCACTTTTTAATTATTTTAGAACTGTATATTGAATTTGAAATTTTCTGCAGATAAGTAATAATAAAATAAAAAAAAAATCAGTGCAATTGTTGAATAGGGAAAATATTATTTAAAAACATAACATTTATTCCGATAAATATATTCTATATTACAATATAAATCAATGCGGTTAGTTCCTAGAGTATTCGTATGCATGACTTATCCATACATTGCAAAATTAAATTTGCTAAATTTAATGATTAAAACTAACAGTTAATTTACATTAGCATTAACAATTAACGCCTGTAAAGATAACGCTTTTTACATTACTCGAACTATTCAGCATATATTAATTCATAGGAAAGCGATTCTCAATTTTTGATTGCGAATTGAGCATACAGCAGCACGAGCATTTAGCATACATTTCTCCTTTTAATGTTATTATTTTGGTTACCAGAGAGCGTCGACAACGTTTATGGTATTTCAGAAAGAAATTTAGAACCCTGGAATTTCGAATTTTTCGGTGATTTTTAGAATTTTAAGTTTTGGAGTGTTTTTGAGGAGGTCTCATTTCCACTTCTGCAAATTTGTCGGGAAGAAAAACATTCGGATAAATTGAGATAAAGCAGCGTCAGCGGGCATACATCTCAAAGCACCAAGTCAAGTCAAGGCATACATCTCTAAAAATCATATATAGAAAACTTCAATTAAGTATTTAAAAAAAAACCAAAAAAAAAACCGATAGAAACACATTTCAATTAGCTATACTTCGGTGACATAAAGAATCGCCAAAAAAACATAAGTTTTCGCTTGAAGAAAAAAAAAAAAAAAAAAAAAAAAAAAAAAAGGAGTACGCAACTTAAGTGCCCAAAATAATTGAAGGCCTAAGAATAAAATATTCGATTATTAATAAGGTGTAGGAACATTCTTTAATTTTATAACTATTCGAATACTGCTTAGAAAGGATGCATACAAGTCCTGGACCGTGATTCTCATAAACTATTCCAATTCCTTTAAAAAAGCTCGAGGAGGATAACAGGATTTTAATCTGCAGTAAGAATAGTGGCTAAATGATATTAAAATATAGAAATTTTACAGGTCATTGTTAGGTTTATTTCAGATTAAGCTTTAATTCTGAGATAGGATATTATTCGGACAGATGCAATCCTTAGAAAAACCCCAAGGTTCTGGGCCATTGAACGCACATACTATCTGGAGCTCTTTAATCCGGCACTTTCTATAATATGGCAGCGATCAAACCATTCGCTTTCGATTTTTTTTCGTGTAGATTCGGGTATTTGTTGTCCTTACTACTAAGTCGCGACATAGAGCTGCTATCATTTTGACCAAGTGGTTATTGTAACTATCAGATTTCATTTCAGTAAAAATCGTTATGATTAATTATGTGTATAAATCGTAACGATTTTTTGAAAAAATCCGAATCACAGAAGAAACACTCATGTGTATTTTTTCTTGCCATAGAGTAGCTTGTCATAATTTGTTTTAGCTATAAATTAATTCTAATAATTTTGCTTTTGAGCTATATTTTTTTTAACAATGCAAGAATATTCAATTATATTAATGTATGAATTTTAGTTTTGCATTTGCTAGAAGGACGAAATACTTTGTCAGATATTGTTATTGCTAGATATTGCTTTAGAAGATTAAATATGTACAAAAAATTATAGCACAAAAGGCCCCCCCTAATAACACTTTTGTAATTAACATTAGATCATCACATAAGTGGTATCGTTGGAAATTACTCGAAAGGAACCAACTTAGTACGTAATTCCAATGATTAACAAAATGAATTATAATGGTTAATTAACTGCTAACTCGAAGTTTTCCATTATGGAAATTGGGACTTTTTGTGCAATCTATTCAGCATATGCAAAATAATATACCCACCAATTTGTGTGGCAAAATTACCATAACTTCTAAAGTTACAGAAAAGGGCCTATATACTATACTATAATAGCTTCATTCATTAAATGAATAAAATGTCACCGTCTTTATGCTATGATTCCTAAGGAAAAAAACAAATAAAATTTGCTCAATTTCAATGAAGAGATGGAAACAAAAATAATTCAAATTGTTTATTGCATTAACAATAATGACACATTTTTATTATTTTATGCTATTTAAAGTCAATAAAACCTTCAATGACATTTCCTATGAGCGATGAATGGCTGAAATATTTTTGAGACCTCCTTATAAAATTATGTCATATTTTGTAAGCTTCTTAAATTTTCTAAGCCACTAGCAGAAAATAGCTAACATTGAAGATAGCTATTTGTCTTTCAATCTTACCAAATTAACTAATGAGCTTTAATTCAAAGCAGCTCTTTTAAATATTGGTTTTTTAAATTTATGAACTTCGTCAAATAGGAATTATCGAGAATCAAGTAAAATAGCAATAAGCAGCACAAAAAAAAAAGAATGCTCCGCTAACAGAAAGTGAAAGGATTTTTATGATTTCTGTTTAAAAAAAAAAAAAAAAAAAAAAACCTTGTGAAAATTGTCAAATTGAATTTCAGATTTTTACATAAATGCAGGCAGTAAATGGTATAATGCATATATAATTTAAAAGTCATAGAATTATACAAGAATAAAGAAGTATTTTCTATACTATTAGCAAAACAAACAATTTTAGTGGTTTATAAAAAGTTTTAAAAATTGAATTTTAAAATTTTGTTAAACATTAACATTGATTAGAATTTTAATTGTAATATTTTATTTAGAACTTTTGGAGATCATGAGTGAAAATTTAAACACATCTGAAGGAATGATTAACCTTAAAAAAAAAGGGGGGGGAAGGGAAGGGGGCCAATACAAAGGATTAGGAGGATATTATTAATAAGGAGGATTATTTAAACACCATCTTATTTATAGTCTTCAGACATTTTTATTCAATATTTTTGAGGAATACTAAATATTAAATAAGAATAAAGAAAAATTACAATAAAATTTTTAGAATATTAGAAGTTTATTTATTGCACCATTATATGGTAGTACATATGCAGTAAATCAAAGTAATTAATGCAATACACAAAATAAATAATTTATAATTACTTTGCTAAATATCACTGGAAAAAAAAAAAGCATTTTTGCAAAAACTTACAAATGATCAAAATTATGTCATCATAGTTCTCACATTTTACCCATTAATAATAAATAAAGATCAAATTTACACATTAAGGACCAGAATAAGTGTCTATATACTTTAAATAGCAAAAATTGAATTTTTAATTATAAAAACTTAAAATTTGTATAAATAGTCTTTAATCAAATAAATCAATTTAAATACAGTAAATATTGAACATTTTGATAATTATTTGCAATAAACACAATATTTAATTTTGTGCTTTATTTAAAATAATAATTTACAACTTTTTAATAATAAAAATTCCTATACAATCGACTACCAAAAATAAATAATTCTCATAAGAGTAAAAAGTTGAAGGCAGTGGGAACTATAATTCTTTCATAATTTTGAATACCAATAAAAATATATTTAACAGTTTTAAGCATCAAGTAAATATAATTATTCACAAAATATAATTAATTCACAATATTTAAAAATCATGATTTTTTGCCGTATGAAGAAGGAGCTCGAGGCATCCGTGACGGCGGCAACTTTCTGGTAACTTGAAGGCAATCTGCATTGAAAAATTTAATTCATTAATTTTTACATAAAAAGGACTACAATGTTTAATATAGCAAAGAAAAAAATTAACAAGCTTAAATTAAAAACCAAAACTTTTTTTACTCTAAATAAATTTTATTACAAATAAAAACTGTTTTTGAAATATGATTATGAATTAACATTTAAGTTTACAAATGAAAATAAAATAACTTATTTTTAAGTTGCAGATTTAGCAAAACACTTAATAAGGTATGCGTTTGAATATTAATTATCGTTATTTTTAAAGGGTTTCTATAAGGATATTGTATCAAACAAGAAAATAGTTAAAGGATGCTATAAAAGCAAGATATGCAATAAAAACCTGCTTAGTTGCTAAAGACAAAACATTTTATGAAAACCATAAGTTGTGAAAATAAGTTGTCTTTTAGACATGCATCTTTTATAAAGTTCTGAAAATGGCTTGCAATCCATGGGCCAACTAAAATTTTTATATGAAAAATAAAAACAGAAGCATGCAATTTTAAGACATTTATATAGTGATTTCCAGCCTATAATCCACAACAGCATAAAGCTGGTAAACTTATTTTTTGCCATGTAAAAATAAAAGATATGGTATTGTAGTGAGCATTAAATCTTCACAGCAGCATTCATATATGCTCCCTTTTCTTACTACGTTCTTTGACAATTTGTCAGAAGTTATGCAAGAGTGTTTGGCAACATGCATGTTTTTTGGCATTGCTTTGAAAGGTATGCTGGTGGCAAGTTACACTGTGTCAATGTTTTGCAGCCCTTGTAAAAAGCTAATATAATCCAATTTTAATAGTATGAGCCCTTGCAAACTTTATTTGTGATGTGTCTCAATCTTCAACACACTATAGTATAATCTGTAAGCAGTTCAAGTTTGTTCATATGTATTCTTTCGCATATGTGATTACCAATATGCGAAATTATTCTGTTTTTATACCCACAGCATAAAACTAAAGAAAATCGTTATTTTTATTTTTAAGTATGTTTTGATGCAAGAATATTAAAAAATTATATTTTAAATATAAGATAGTTCCAGCCAGAAAGAAGATACATATGTATGCAAGATGTATAGTAAAAATAAAACTTTTTTTTTTTTTTTTTTTTTTTACTATTAGTAATTTGTTTGTTACAAGAATGATCAGTATCTCAGTTAATTATTAATTTGGCATTTTGAGAAGCATTTTAAATTGTAATTCTAGGTTGTTTTTTTCATCCACTAGAACATGCTGAATAATATGCTTCACATTTTTATACTATAGTAAAAGTACAGTTCTCTTCTATTGCCCAGAATGCTTACAACTTTACGTTTCAAATATTTTTTATTTATTGCACCAAATTTTTCTACAAACGCATTTTTAGGCAGTGATTATATGGAATTAATTTTTATGAATTTCTGGAAGAAAACAGTGGCCTATAATCTTTACCAAGAAACTCAAATACTTTTTAACAAATAATTTGCAGATTATAGGTAGGAAACAATACTTACATTTATATAAATCAATGTCATTAGGTAAATAAATATTAAAAAAAAAAAAATCAGTTGCTAATAAAACAGATCAATGTGCTTCCAATATTATTCCAAAATAGTTTTAAAAAAATCCCTTTTTCAAAATATTAATGTATGAGCTGCAAATATTTCCCATTGCATTAACTATTAAATAATATTTGACATACATTTATAATATTGAAAAACAATCCATTACTAAATATTTTTGGGAAAGATGCCATTTACTTCTAAACTACAATACAGGGATGTACAAGGAAAGATTATCTGAAAAATATGTTTGTTATTTAAATAACTTTAATACTATTAGAACAGTTAAGTATATTTAGCTAGATATCAAACCGTATTAACAGGAATTAAAATGACAAACCTTGAGTTTTAAGAGTATCAGAAGTTGAACTAATAAAGGTATCATTAGCATTTGTTATACATTCAACAGGACCCTTTAATTTTTCTGAAGCAGGCAAGTGACTGAACCGTCCAAATTTTTTAATACCTAAAAATTTAATTGTGATTATTTTTAAAAATAACTACATTTTTAATTTTCAAAAATGATTGTAAGTTGTTTATTCTTTCTAATATTTATATAAACAGATTAAACAATAAAAATTCATACCTGTTACAAACAAGGTTAGTGCTTTCTTTCAAAAAATATACACATCTCAGCAAAGCAATTTTTGACACTTTTAACCAATGTTAAATGAAAGCATAGCAAAATTCTTTATGTAAATTTTATTAGAAGTTGACTTAATATATTTTGCTCGCACACCACTTACTGAGTGAAACATTTTAAGAGACAAAAAATATGTAATAAAATTTATTAAACAGAAAAAAAAGACAACCTTGAATATGATGAACTTTAGAAGTTTGTTTAAAGTGCATTTCATTAGCATCTTTCCCACACTCAGTTGAATCTCTTGATTTTTCTAATGTAGGTAACATACTAACTCGTCCACCAAATTTATTATCTAAAAGATACAATTTTAAATTATATAAATTTAAAAGAAATATAAATGATGAAGAAACAGTAAGAAATATATAAATGCTAATTATTATTTATATTTTTCTTAAAAACGAATATTTTTTCAAGCAAGTAGCTATTTAAGAGCTGAAGAATATTGAAATGATTCATTACGAAATGCATTATGATTTATAAAAATATGAAGCATATGCATTACTTCAGATATTTTAAGAAACTATAATTTCATTTAATATGCCAATGGATTAGTCATTTATCATAAAATGATGAAGCTTTAACTTTACTATGAGATCATCACATCAATTTGTTAAAAAGAAAGCCTTTTCATACATTTATTTAATCTCTCTCATGTATCTAATTGAAAAGGAACTAGAAAAAAAAATGATCCCATCTAGGCAACCTATTAAAAGACAATTTGTAAGGAAAAGTAATAAAATATAATTTAAAAAAAAAAGTTTATTTTCATATTTCGGTAAGACAGTACTATCTAAATAAAAAACTATGAAAGTTTGATTCAAATTTTTGAAAAATGGAAGGGGGTGGGGGGTGGACAATGCAGCAGTAGATCAAAAAGTATAAATATCGAGTGGAAACACTAATGTATCCAGGAAATTACCACAAAAAATATATATTTAATATATACACACACTGAATATCATTAGGTTTGATAGGAATTGAGTGATTGCCAAAGCATGTGCTGCTTACAATTTTCGAACAGATTTTAAATTGGTATGTCATTATTGAACACATAATCTTCCAAATATATTACTTCTTCCAAACACATTTTCAGAAGTATTAATTCTTGGATGTACCATGCAAAAAAAAAAAAAAAAAAAAAAAAAAAAATCTATGAGTTCACATGGGATAATTTTTTTAAAAATCTACCAATTATGTAATATGCCGTTTTTAACTCTCAAAATTTTCATGATTATCATAAAATTTTTCATTGTTACTTTTTTGCAGAATTGCAAAGAAACAAATTAAAATATATATATACATACTAAAATCAGTATTTGGTGAAGTTGTCATGTATTGCTAATAGAGTTTGTCATGTTACATGTCTCAGCATAAAATAGAACAGAATTTGAAGACATAACTAAAGAATAACATTCCAAATTGTTTTTATAAGAGCCCTAAACATAGCAGAATTGGATTTAGTTGTAAGATTTGTTAGAACAAAACATTTAATAGGAGAAAGTTCTAGTGATTCTGTGTAACTCATGGCATTCAGGTCATGCACGCAGTGTCAAATTGAAATTCTAATCATTTCAAATCATACCCTTTTTTATTTTCCCCACAAGATTTCTTCACAGTATTACAATTTTTATTAGCATGAGTATATATAACATAATAAAAACTCTAGCAATGAGACTTAAGCTCATTCAATTAATAGGAAATACTACATAACACACTGAAAGGAAGAGAGATGACACCAATAGCAATGAAGAGGCTATGGCTGGGAAGACATTTTTAATATAAATATATGATTACTTTGAAAAGAAATATGAAATTAAATATAGATGCTGTGATGATGGTCACGTTTATTTAAGGCAGAGAAAAACTGAAGTTCCAAGTTTGCTTTTGCCTAAAAAAACTTTTTTTTTAATTCAGTTATCAGAATTTTGAGAATTCTCAGGGATGGCATCTTGTAAAGGAGAAGGTTTGTATCCTCATGGTGAAATCAGATGGGACTTTTCAACATACAATGGTCCATCAATAGTGTAGACAGGAGAATTTTCAATTTAATTCCCTTTTTAGATTTTTAAATTACCAATATTTAGAAGTCTAATGTTCTAACCACCAGGCTGCTTTAAACTCGTATAGTACAGTTTCCTCCATGTTATATTTCTTTTATATATAATATGCAGAAAAAGCCTTTTTGCTCCCTGTAGGTGATCGAGGAATTTTATATGTAGAATAATTTAAAATTAAATATATTTTTAGAGGTAGCCTCAAATTTTTGACCAAGACGATAATACAAATTTCTCTAGAAATTGATAAAACAAGTTAAGAGAAAAAATTGTAAATTTTATTTACTTGGATGGAAGTTCCTTGAAATTTGCTTTTCTACACGAGAGGATACAGAATTTCTTCTAGTGCTTTCCCTAAATAAAATATTTATATATACATATATATTAAAAAACAGAAATATTATATTCCTTAAGTGGAATTTGCATATTAAAAAATAATGATTTTAAAAATATTTTCAGGAATATCTACTTCTTAACTACCCAGTCATATGAACAACAAACTAAAATTTCTTTCAAATCAGAATGAGACTAATAAAATTTAATGGATGTATCAATCTAAATATCTAGAGTGGTAATACTCAAACATTTTACCTCTACATTCAGCTTAATGAACAGCCCTTCTTCCACAACCTTTTTCATCCTTAAATTTTTAGTAGCTTCAAAGTTTTATCAGCAATACATGAACAGCTGGATTTTTTAATTGAATGAGTTTTTAAGTATTCAGAATACTAGTCTATAAGAAAATTATTTTCAAATAACAAATATGTGCCTTGAAATAAAATAACTAATAAATATTTTTTTATTGCAAAAATATTACATTTAAATTTAATGCAAAGGTAATTCTAGGTACAATTGAAATTTCCTGAAGTACATGACAAGTTTTGTGAAACTGAGTATGAAGCATACTACCATATTACATTAAACATAAATGTCATTTTTAAGAACGGTAACACGACATTTTCTATGGTTTAAATTTTATTTAACCCTGCCTACTTGGTATTATGACAAAATTTCCTTTGTTAAGAAATATTTCATTCTAATGTGATTAAAAGAAAGAAAAAATTCTTCGGCACAAATACATAGCTATGATTATGGATTTTTGATGTTTAATGTTTTAGGAGTTAAAATCATGAATCCCTTATCGGCACCTCAGAGAATAATTATTAGTATTTTGAAATTCATGATAATATGATCTTACCTTATCATAAGGATTATTAGTGACATACTAGAATTTCAATAACAAATATTTCAAATTTTCCTAGCACCTGATTGTACTTTAAGACATCTTTACATCACATTCAAATTAGATAAATATTAATGAAGCAAAAGTGGAATATACTTAGAGATTTTTAAATATACTGACAAATGCAAAATATCATGTGTTTTTAATATTCACTATAAAATGGATTTTAAGCTTAAAATGAAAACTAATTTTCTTGGCTTTGAAATTACAAAACAAAGCACAAAAGTTTAAAGTTTATTTTGAATATTACTGTGAGCAATTGTGAACAAATTCAGCGAGTTAAAAAAAATGAAAATTTCACATTCAAGCAATGTAAAAAAAAAAAAAAAGTTAGGTTTTTTAAGTCTTGAAGTGAACATTTAATTATGCACCTTTAAACTACAAAATACAAACTAACAGAAATTTTTATGAAAGAAATTGAAAACATTTGAAAGATGAAATTCAAAGATAGATTTTTTATTTTACATATTTTAAAGATAAATTATCTTCACACAATAATAGTCTTAATTTACTATATACTCCTTTTAAAATGAACTTACCTTATATTTTTATGCAACGCTTCATGACCATTCACTTGAGATTGTAAACATTGCTTTACTTTACCATTGAGTAAAGCAGATTTTCCAAATAATGGTTTAGTTGTCCCCAATTCCTTATTTTTAAAAGGGATTTTATTACAAGCAATTTTACCAATACTCTTTTGAGGTGTAATATTTTTAATATGCTGTTGAGCTTTTGGCAATGAAGAATGCATTGGCTTCATGATAGTTTTAGGTAAATTTTTCTCAGTATGTATTTTTGATGAATCAAACTTGCATAAATTAGTTTTAGGTATAGCCATCTGATTAACTGAAGAATAATTTATAGTTTTATTAGAAAAATTATTATTCATTGAAGTTGTATAAATTTTTTTTGTAGGTATTTTTTTAATAATAGCACACTTCTTTTCAGAATTTGATGTATTTTCTGCTGCTTTAGCAATTGTTTTCAGTTTCAAATTATTTATACTATCATCAGAAGCATTGGAAACATTTTCTTTTAAATTAGTAACCATCAAGTCACAACTTAATTCCATTTCTATTGGTTTGAGGTAATTCCCATCTGATTTCTTTTCATGAAAGTTTTGTTTGCAAGAGTCAGATATGGAAATGAGATTATTTTCAACTTTATTCGAAGTTAAGCAGAGATGATCAAAACCAACACTAGATAAACTTCTGTCTTTTGTTAATGAATGATTAACTGCTTTGGGAACTTTAAAATTAGAATTGCTTTCATTTGATTTCTTAAAAGCTAAATTTTGAAATTTTGACACTGGCTTCTTGATGCCAAACTTTGATGAAACTTGAAATGGTTTTTTAAAATCAGATTTCTGTTCAGAAAAATTATTTCCAGACACAGCAGACAAACTTTTATTAAAATCTTCAGGAATTGGTCCATTTGAAGATTTAGATGTAGAATTAAGTTTAGTACTAACTGCTTTATTGTTCATGTTTGATTGACAAATAGATGATTTTCTTCCAGGTAATTTAATATTACCCATAGGCATTTTTGAATCAATAGCTTTAGTGTGCTTAGCTGAAGACATACATTTATAATTTTTTTCTTCAAGAGTTAAATGTGCTTTTTCAGTTTTGAGTTTATCAGTAGTTTTTCCAGAAAATATAAGCTTTCTAGATAACTTGGTTTGTTTAGAAGATGCTATTTCATCAACAGAATCATTAATTAAATCCCCTTTATGTGATGCTTCATCAGAAGTATTATTTGTTACTGCTTCACAAACAAAACTACTATTACAGTGTATTAAATTAATTTTGCTATGAGACTTATTTTTTCCCCCCATCACTTCAGAAAAAGTATCATTTGTCTTCATTGATTGGAAAGATAGGGCTTCCTGAATAAGGCCATCGTCCTGTTGGAAGAAATTCATTTCTGTATATGATTCAGTTTCTTCATTAATTTCCTTAGAAAAAGTACTATTTGGATCTCTTATTACTTTTGTGAATACTATTTCCTTTAGAGAATAGTCATCATATTGGATTAAATCAGTCTCATTTTGATCTTCAATAGCTTTTTTAGAAAACATATTAGCAATTTCTTCTGTTGATTTTAGAGATGCTGCTTTATCAATAGGATAATTAAGTGAATCTGCTCCAAAATGAACTTTAGCTTCTTCAGAAAAAGTAGAATTTCCAAGTACTTCAGGAAATTCTGGAGATAGTATTTTCTGAACAAAATCGCCACATTCGATTGAAATCGTACTATGAGTTTTACATTTTTCATGAATTGAATCAGTGTCTTGCTGAAATGCCTCTACTTTAGTGTGCACATCCACTACTTCAACAGTCTTTGTAAAATAAGTAGTATTTCTTATTAAGGTATTTTCATTCACAATATCATCATGTTGGATTAAATTCCTTTCAAAATCAACTTCAATTTCTTTATTGTTTTCTGGTTCCTTAGGTAAACTTAGAGATGGTATTTCATGAAAAAGACCACTAACATGCTGGGATAAATCCAGTTGAATATTGGCTTCAATTTCCTCATGAGCCTCATTAGAAAAAGTAAGATTTTGTGTTTCCTTTAGTAATTTTATAAATAATTTTTCATCTGTTTTTTCAGAAAAAGTCTTCGAAATTTTAGTTTCTGAAGAAGCCATTTCATTGTGGGAATCATAATCCCACTGAACTAAATTTATTATAGATGGAGTACTAATTTCTTCATCTTTTTTAGGAAATACATTTGCAATTGTTTTTGGTAAAGTAGTGTCAACTGGAACACTATGAAGTGGAAGCGTATCATCATCATAGTTACATTCAATTTTACGATCAGTTTCAGAAAAAGTAACATCTGTTTGCAAATTTTGAGGACTTGCTTGATGAAAAGAATCATTATTAAAACTTCCCTCAAATTCAGCATCTTTACAAAAAGTTGTGCTTTTAATTTTTTCTTGCTGGTATGAGAATGATTCTTCAGTAACAGAATTTATATCACAGTGAAATAAATTAATCTCCTGATTGGCATTATGAGATATTTCTATTGTTTCTGAAGAAGCAATTGTATTGTGGGAATCATAATCACACTGAACTAAATTTATTGTAGATGGAATACTAATTTCTTTATCATCTTTTCTAGGAAATACATTTGTAATTGTTTTTGGTAAAGTTGTGTCAACTGGAACTGTATCTTCTTCATAATTACATTCAATTTTATGATCAGTTTCAGTAAAAGTAACATCTTTTTGCAATTTTTGAGAATTTGCTTGATTAAAATTTCCCTCAAATTCAGATAATGATTCTTCAGTAATAGTATCATGGTGAAAGAAATGAATCTCATGATTGGCTTTATGAGATATTTCTAATGTTGCAGTTAGATTAGAATCAACAATGAATGTTGTATCACAATCAGAATTGCAATTAATTTTATTTTCACATATTACAAACGTAGAATCTAATTCAGTCTCTCTATTATTTAATCTGTCATGTTCTGTTAAGGTACTGCATTTAGTAGTTGGTAAAATACATTTATTTGGAAGCGAGGCAACAAAATCAACTGGTTTTGAGGCAGCATTTAATTTAACATTAAATGTACTATTTAAGCTATCCCTTTTCTTTTGATTAATGTTTATATTACAATTGTTGATAAGCTGATCTTTTAAAGTTTGCGATACCTTTAAATTGATTTTGTTTTCAATTCCTTTAAGTATTTCATTATATTGAGGATTTACATCTTCAGCTTTTGCATTTAATTCTTCATTTAATGAAAAGGAAGAAATGAATTTTATAGGAGATAATAACTTGGATGTTGAAGTCAAAGGTTGTGAATTTTTAAATTCCTCTACATGGAAATCAATTTCCAATTCAGGCTGATTAGATCCAGTTATAATTGGTTCAATTTCTTTACTTTTATCATGAAAAAAATCTTGTAAAGGATTACTATTAATAGTATTTTCACTCATACCAACATTCAGGCTTTTAATAAGATTCTTTGGTGTACTACTGTATCTGTGATCACTTTTAAAGTTTGGAAGAGGAGTGCTAATGTTCTTGAGATAATTGTTCATTCTACTATTTTGATTATCATTTACTGGAGAAAATACTGATGCAAATGAATTCTTGAGATCTAGTTCATGTATTATTTTGTCATCAATCCAATTCTGGCTAGAGAAATTTCCGATATCTTCAGATAAATTAAAAGTCTCATCATCGTTTAACAAATCTGGAATGATACCCAAGCTCTCTTCAGAGTCCAAGCGGTCCAAGTTTTCTTTCTCAGAATTCATTTTAAGCTGATTTTTTTTATCAATGCAGTCAAAGACAAAATTATTTAATTCTTCTGTGTTAGTCATAACATCAATCTGTTTAGATGTCTCACATTTACTTATATTAAATGTTTTGTTCAGATCTATATCAGAACTATGAATAAGACTATAAGATTTTGAAAGCTCTGGTACAGTTTCCTGGAGATTTAAAAGTGAATCCTTAGTCTTACTGGAAGATGTTTTAAGTAACTTTTCTGATAAAAAATGAGTAATAGATTCATTATTGAAATCCTTTCTGGAACATTGTGCAAAACTTTTGTCATCACTATAATTTATTCTTGTTGTGTCACATACAGGTACAAATGTCCCATGATTCTCTTTACAAATAAAATATCTAACATTATTCGCTATTCCATTACTTTTACCTACAGGATCATCCAATTCAATACCACACCACATGCCTTCATTGCATTGAATTTTTCCAAAATATTTCAATGTTCCATCGCCAACTCCTTTTACATTAATTCTTTGACCAATCCATTTATACCATGTTGCATATGTGCAATAAAAATCGGCCATTTTGAATAATATTCTGAAAATAAATTTTTTTTTTGTTGTAATTAAATATGTTTAGAGCAAAATTAAATAAAATACTTTCAATCAAAAATATAAAATGCTACAATTTATTAAAAGGTATATCTAATTCTTTATAGGCTAACAAAGAGGAAAAAAATTAAACAATTTTTTTAAAAAGATAGAACATACACTTTGTTTCCATTAGAAATAAGTTGGTTGCACTGGAAGAATGCATTACTAAGAATAAAGGCCCATTTTGAAATAAAAGGTTACATAGGATCAGGATAGTTTAGTTTAAAATTTTAATTAGTTGTAAATGTAACTATTCATATACAAAAGTATTTCAGAAAAATAATGAAATTTTAAATTCTAGAACAAATAATATAAATTGGTAAAAGTAGTTGACAAAAATATTTAAACATTTAACATAGTACTTCATCACCCAAAATAATTAAAACAATAATAAATATAAACACAAATATGGATAAAATTTTTAAAGAATTCAATTAATCTTTTGCATTAATTAAACTTCATTAACATACCTAATTTTAAACTTTTCATTTTATTCATTTTCATTCATCATAAAATAATAATTTTATAGCTACTAAAAAAATTCAACTTCAAAAACAATGTGCTCTTGCTGCTGGAGGTTTGTATCTTAATAAAAAATTAAATAAGAATTTGAGAAACTAACATTACTTCAATAAGAACATGAAAAATATTAAGACAATATGTAACCATAAGATTACAGAACATTTTATAACATAAAATTACCATTTTATTAACTAAAAAAAGAGCTAATGAGATTATTTTTGTGATATTTAGTTAATCACAAAAGCCAAGAACAAATTATACCTTTCTGCATTTTGCTAAGGTTTAAAAAATGTAAGAAACACAAGCATATAAATCTTTAATACTAAATATTTTATTGAATAAATTTTAATATATAGAGCAATGCACAATTGTAGATAATGAAAAAGTAATAATAGAGTTCAAAGTTTTAAATAGAAAATAATCTATTTAAATTATATATACCTTCAATTATCTGCATTCATTTTCTGAATCTACTAACATTTATAGCATTAATAAACAAATAGACAAGATAGACATTTTTTAACATTAGCACTTGAAACATACGTATAATTACAGCAACGCTACAGTTTCAGAATATTAATAAAGCATAGAAAGTTAAATACCAGAACAAATGCATGTTAAATTTCAGTTACTGGAAGGAGGAGCCATATAAATTATTGGTATTTTTAGTTAAATAGGCCCTAGTTGTGAAGTGTATGCAAAACAGCAAAATATGGTAGCCTGACCTTTTGTTTTATATATTATATATATATATATATATATATATATATATATATATATATATATATATATAAACATATTTTAGAAGATTTAAGAGTGGGCAAAATTGAACTCAGATTTTTAGTGCATGCGAATAGCTTTAGTCGTTAAAAATCTTTTTTTGCTTTGTTTTGAAGCTTTGATAATCTATTATTTAAAATTAGGAAAATTCTAAATAATTATATGTATGTTTCTGCTTGTAGTAAACATTGATATTCAGTTTATCTTAAAAACTAAAAATTAGATTCCTTATACTAGCTTGCAAAATTGAAGTGCTTGCAATTAATCAATATGCATATTGAAACCTTTGAATGTTGTAGGTCTTGTAATAAATGGTACATATGGTTTATTAAAAAAATGATTGTTGTAACATATATGGTTAACATTTTTTTAATAAATTAACTGGATTTTAATGTATTATAGGAAAGGAAATGTTGAGACATAATGCAATTTTTTAAAATACGTTTTCATATGTCAAGTTAAGATACAAATTTTATAAAATAGAAGCTAAATTAATTTTTTAATATGTTTATAAAAAAATTTATATGCTGAAATGAATTAGTTTAAAATTAACTTGATAAGAAGGTCCAAATTTGCAAGATTTAATGAATATTTTGTATACGATTCATGTAATAAGCTTTTTATCTCAGTATAACAATTTTTAAATTATTTATGTATGCCAGAATTAAAAAAAAATTTGTTAATGATAATTATCTAAACATAGAATTATATGGAACACTTTTGATTCAACAGAAATATTGAAGACAAGTCGTTACGATAATATTTTCTTGCAAGTCTGGAAACAAATTTATATATAATTTCAGAACAGAAGACAAAGAAATTATAAATTTTTTTTTTCTCAACATAAAAGAATGACAAAAACTAAAATAAAGGAAAGTAAACAAATAAACAATACTCACATAGTAAGCAAATTCTTTAGCTGACACTAATTGCATGTATTAAAACCATTACGAAAAAAAGAAAACTTTCATTTGGAAAAAAAATATGTACTTTATGGTGAAGAACATAAAATATCTTGAAACTAAGAAAGCACAAGTAAAAAAAAAATGAAATGTTTGAAAAAAGAAAAACTTTGAAATTTAAATGACAGCGCGGAACAATTTCAAAACTCATTTCACTTCTATTGCAACTTGGTTGTTTATGCACTTATTTTTTGGAATATCAAAGTAAATTGATTGTCAAATTTATATTGTCAGAAATCTTTTATATTTTTAATATCAAAATTGTATAATATTTTTTAGTTCTTTATATCATTTACTAGTTTTCTGTGAGAAACGGCAGTAACCTTGACGATCCATAGTGGGGTTTAGAACTAGCAAAGCTAGCCAAAATCCCAATTTCATATATACTTAATTGAATTTAGTGCATAGCCCAATAGATGACACAACAAACAGCCTCTCGATAAAGTAAACAACCACGGCTCAAGAAGTAATAAATTAGGCTGGGAACGAATTCCTTCGGCAGAGAATTAGTTTCGACTAATGTTAAAGAAAAAAATAAAAATACAACAAATTGCTTTTTTTTTTTTTTTTTTTTTTTGTGCGTCATGGGATCATCCTAGTTCTACTTGTGAATACGCAATAAATTAGTCTATTGACGAAAGAAAAAATATTTTGATGAAAAAGGGAGCTTATTTTAAATGTCTCGAAATTAAAAAACACATTTCTCGATTTTGTAAGAGTAATGTAGTTTGTTCCCACAGTTCAGGAAAAAATTCTTCGATAATGTGCTTTTGAAAATATTTGAATTGGGAAACCATTGGAATAAAAATGGGAGATGAATGCGAATTAATATTGGAAGAAAGATTGGAAGTTATTGAAAAGTAGAAAAAATAAATAAATAAGTGAATAGGAAATTATGGTAGTTTGAGGCTTCGATTCCATTTAGGAGTAATTGTATTTTCCATTCAATTGCTTAAATATAGTTTATGCCTTGATGAGAGGGTTTTCGTGGGTAGCAATGGTATTGAAGAAATTTCTAGAAAGTTTTGTAATATAGTTGTCAATAGAATCAATTTGTAAATCTTGATGAATTGTAGAGTTGCGAAAATACCAAGGTGCACCTGTGATGATACGAAGTTTGTTTTGAATAATTTGTACAGATTTTTTGTTAGATTTTGCAGCTAAACCCCAGATTGGGGCAGCGTAGGTAAGGATAGGCCTAAGAACTTGTTTGTAGAGAAGAATTTTGTTTGACAAAATTAATTTAAGTAAAAAAGTAATCAAAATATAAAGTGTAACTTGAAAGATTTACAATTTTCTCTGTCAGTTTCATCCCAACCCGGCTATCAAGAGAAGTACTACTTCTTGCATCAGGTTCTTTACCGCCAGAACAGAGACAAAACTTGTAACAATATCATTCACTTCCACAGAAAGCCCGAAGTTTATATTTGAAACTTTTCCGCTTGCCTCGGATAAATTGTTTCAGACTATTCCTACCATAGTATATGATAAATATTTTATCACTGCTTAGGTGTATTGAAAAGTGTCGGAACTTCATAAAATTATTATTGAGCACAGCAAACTAAGATTTTATCTTGAAAAATCGATCATGGGGTTGCTGACTTACAGTTTTATTGTCCAAAGAGTGTAAGTGAGATTTCAACTTTTGGAAACGGTCTCATGACATGGCATTTTCACCAGGGTAACGTCCAAATCTTTAGAATCTGATTCGTAATCATGTTCATAGGTATTTAAATAATAACCATTTAGAAAAAAAATTCCTACAAAAACATGTATTTTGTTAGCAGTAGTGAAGAAATCGTGTTTTTTTTTTTACATCTGTTGCTTAACACACAGTTTCTTTTATTATGTGAACATGAACTTCATTGAATGAAACTGCTCAAAACGTCCTGCTGGAATTTTATTTTTCATTGCAATTTCCATCTGCTTGAGCAAGTCACTTGCAGTTGAATAAATCTATATTTTTTATATTGTGATTCATACTTTATACAAGATGATAGATGCTTTTTAGCTTTTCACCTTTCAAAGCATCTTCATGATAATACAGAAGGTTCCTATCTTTCTCTTCAAGATAGGATAATTTGCTATCCCCAAAAGTGGCTTTTCAGTCCTGGACAACAACTCCATGCTTCAAAAACAAAAACGGAATTTAGTTCATTTTAATTTAACTGATAAATACAGGATGAACCCACAACCTGTGAACTTTAATTTAAAGCCAGTTTGAAGAATACAATCTAATTTAATGGACTATTTACAAGCATTTGATTACTAGTCTGACTTAGGAACAATTTTTTTAAAGAAAAAATTGGATGTTCAAGTATACAACATACTGTTGCCAAACCGACCTAATTGTATATTAACTAATAAAAATTTAATCCCTTTTATCTCTAATAGTTAGGGCCTGAATGGCCGAGTGGTTAGCGCTCTGACGCTCGGTACCACAGGTTTCGGGTTCGAGTCCCGGCGGTGCCATGGATGTTTGTAGTGGTTCGGAATCCACTTTAAACCGCAGGTCCCGGTCCTAATAGGATCCTAGAGCGTTGCAGGGGCATTGTTACTCCGCGTCCGTGGCTTATCTTCAAGTTACACGCGCCACCTGGGTAATGCAAAGTGAGTAGGTCTGTACAGCGCTTGCCTTAAAGGCATCCAAGACCAAGCTGTCTAAGTGTTTGCCAGCTGCATTAGAACAAAAAAAAAATCTCTCACAGTTATAAAGTTGCATTTCAATCAGAGAAGCAACTCGTGTTTATCTTAAACTTGGCTATCAAATAAAAGTTGCTGAAATCCCTTTGCCTCCTAAACTGCGATTTTATCAAAACTTAAAAAATGCAAGATAATTTAAAGATATGAAAATAATTAAATGTAAAAGAATACACTCAAAATGTACAGGGATAAACATGCGTCATTCGTCGAATATCTAAAGGCTGTCCAAACAAGAGCACAAAAATGGCGAGTGGCTTTAGCTTCGAGGGTCTCCGTCTGACTGCGGAAAGCAACCCACGTTACCCCTAGCTGTGAGGAACAGCTGGCCGTAAATGGGGCCTCTTTGATATGTTGAAAAAACCGACTCTTGCCAGAGTGAAGTTGAAATATTAAAAACTCGTGTGACAAAAAATCAGATAAGTTTGCGAAAGGCATTCGTCCTTCATGTGCTCTCATTTGGACGGGGCTTATGAGATATACCATACATGCCCCTTACATTGGACTAGCTAAAAGGTCAATCATAGTCCATGATTTCAAAGGTACGATTGCGCAAAACTAGTTGAACGATTTTGACGTCCAAGTCGCCATTCTGTTGCACAGCTCTCTAGAATTTGTGACTGTTAATTATCCCTGTTAAATGAGTTTCTTTTTTAAAATTTCCTTAGTAGTTGTGTTTAATTTATGCAACTAATATTTCATCTCTCTCTCTCTTTGTGTATGTATGTATATATATATATATATATATATATATATATGTGTGTGTGTGTGTGCAGGGAGAGAGAGAACAAATTTCATAAGACTCACAACATTAAAAAAACCCCATTATGTTGTTATTTTTTAATTAATGTTATTCATTTATCATAGATATTTTCCTTCACATATTTTTTATTAAAGTGTGTATCTTTATCATTAATGAAATTTTCTTCTGATTATTTTATTCTTAATTACTTTACTTATAAATAATTTTTATTGTACTAACTGGAACATATTGAATATTTTTTACTTGATAATAGAAAGTTTTTGCAAAATAAAAACCACACGCTTTCGCCATCAGGCGTAAGATGCCACTGCGCATGTGCTTAACTGAAGTCTCCGATTTACCTCGAAGCTTAAAAAGGAGTTTTTGTGTAACATGTCCGCTTTGAATTACTGTAATTTTGAAACCGTTGCAATACTACATCACGAATGCGATGAGCTGATATATGTTATAGAATAGCAAATATTCAGTTCCTAATGGGAAGGATATTCAAGATCTATTAAATATAAAAGATTGGAATTGAATCGTATCAAAGGACATTAATTTTCTTTGATTATAATAATAATAATAATAAAAAAACTGGAAGATGCATCTCCCATGTATGATTGTGTTCCTCTTCTTGCTAATAGCTATTCATTATTTCATGACAATCAAACAGCTTCATATTTTACTGTCATATCCTCAAATATTCACATATTTTAATAATTTTTAAATTCTTTTCTTAAGTAAAATAGATATGCATTCGTAATATATATTTTTTAATTCAACTTGCTTCAAAATTCTATTATAATAATATTATGTACATCATTTCTACTATTTTCAAGATTCTTTTAAGAATTATTCTTTTTTTTCTAAGAATTTCAAATATTATTCATTTAAGAACAAAATAAGAACAACAAAATCAGAATTTTTTTAAGAATAAGAATGAAATAATAAAAGAAATAAAATATAAATTTTTTTCTTTCAAAAAATACAAAATAATAAAAGTAAAACATTTCTATTTGTAGTTACTTTATAATGAGTAGTGTTAATGTTGTGCTTCTGTTTCCTTCTAAAACACCTTTTAAATTCTATCCCATATATTGTGGAAAAAGTATAACTTTACATTTAAATGTATGTAATGTTTAAAATATTTAGAAATGTCATGAATGTTTACTTTAATTATTAAAATTCTGATAATTACTTGTTTTTTAATTTTGAAAAAATTATCTACTACTTTTATGCCAATGAAAAATATTACAGATTTTTTCAATCTGTTTTTGTTGATATTTCAATTCTTTTTTATTCCTATTTTTGCAATTCAGGAAACTATTTAAAGTTAATAGTCTGTACTTGTTAAGATGCTGCATAACTTTAGCTTCAGAAGTATGTAATATATGCATAGCAATGTCAGATGTTTATTTTAAGAATGAAAATTCTAATATTTAACTCTTTAAAATTTAGATAGCTTCTATTTTTCTTTCATGTTAATTAAAATTACTATAGAAATATTTTCTGTTTATTAATCTGCTTCAGTTGATCTTTTATTTTTTTTATTCCTATTTCAAACTCATGGGATAAAAATAATCTGTAAATTGTACTTGTTATTATGAAAAAATTAGCATTTTTTAAAATATTAAAAACAATGTATAAAAAATTTATCAGTTTTGTGCCCTCATGCTTAGATAAGGTTGTATTAGTATAGATGTAATCAAATCAATAAATCTTTTTATAGTTTTAATCATGTTTTGTAATAAATTGAAAGTGTACTTAGATTAACTAAACTTATTATTTAATAACTTCTTAATAAAATTATTTGTTTACTTTGAAGAATATTGTTAAGAAAACAACATCAAATACATTACAAGAACATTATTTTATTTTACATTATCATTTTTATATTTGCTTTCCTTTTCTATACATTTCAACTTACTGTTCCATTTCTTGTAATTTTTCTTCTTTTTAATCAGGATCTTTTATGATAATGTAAAAGCTAAAAATTATTGTTATACAAAATCTTTCTGCTATTCACAATGGTGGTAATTAAAAATTTAGGAATAAGTAAATAAATTATTGCAATTTTTTTCCTGGCATGCTTCCTGTAAATTTATTAATATTTTTATACACCTTCATAATAAATTAAAAATGCATGTAGTGCTAAGAAAAAAAATATAATGAATGAAAAAAAAAATGGTATGCCAAAACTTAAACTTTTTAATGTTTTGTTCTGTAAGTTTACTTTAAAAGAAAAAAAAAGTTAAGACTATTCAAAAGAAAATTTTTTTCTGATATTGATGTGTTTGTTCAAATAAAATATTGTTTCTTTGATTGTTATAATTAAAGGATATCAAGCACAAAATTCTAACTTGTATTTAACATTTCATTTTTCTGGCATACTGTACGGATTCTTTAAAAATTAAGAATAGTTAATATTTCAAATGCAATAATTTGTCAAATAATAGCAGACATTTTTTCTCTGTCAGCATTATATAATTTAATTAAAATTATCAGGGTTTTTTTCACTTTAGTACATTAAATGAGAATTAATATTTACATAACTAACTCTAATATTTTTTTCTCTTTCCGATTGAATTTTTTTGGTGTTTTTGAGTTCCTTGATTTTTATCAAATGTGCATTTATGAAGAAGGCAATGATTTGGTGTCTGATTTTAACAATTAATTGATTGACTGAACTTCAAATTAACAATTTTAGTATACATAAAAAAGTTACATTTTAAATATCAAAAATTGAGATACTTTCACATAGAGAAATAAGTTTCAACGAAATTATAAAAAGAGTCAAGTAATTTTAGTGCAAGTATTAAATTCTCTTGGAAGCAACTATGGATGTGGGCAACCTTTCTGATAAAAGTTCCACAAAAGCAAGTCTTCTTAGTAAGCATCTTCCCATTCACAATGGCGAACAGCCTTATACGTGCAATACATGTGGCAAAAATTGTTTGAATAAATATAGGTTAAAAGAACACGAAAAAATTCATACAAATGAAAAACCATATGTCTGTGAAACATGTGATAAAGGCTTTTTAAGGAAAAGCCATTTAAAAATTCATCAGCGTGTTCACACAAAGGAAAAACCTTACAGTTGTGAAATGTGTGAAAAAAAATTCGTCACTCAGCAAAATTTACGAGTACATTATCGGGTTCATACAGGGGAGAGACCCTATAGCTGCGAAATGTGCAATAAAGCATTTTCTCAATACGGCAATTTAAAGTTGCACTATCGGATTCATACGGACGAAAAACCATACTCTTGTGCAACATGCAATAAGTCCTTTGCTCGTAAACCACAATTAGAAAGACATTATGATCGTCATAATGATGGAAAACTCTATGTTTGTGAAATTTGTAAAAAGGCATTTCAGTTTAAGAAAAGTTTACAGAATCATTGCAAATGTTCGCACTCAGGGTAAAGATTGATTTTTTCTTACAAAGAATTATGTTTTATATTGTGTTAACACTATATAAAATCAAATGATTTTTAAAAGTAAGAAAAACTTGTGCATATATTTTTTTATATTCTGCAATTTAAGATATCATTTAAAATTCAATATAAGTCCATTTTAGTTTTTAAATTTGTATCTTTCTCATATCACAATTGGAAAGGAAATTTCTGATTGGATTATTCTTTTCTAATGCAGTTATTAACACTGATACAATATATTCAATATGATATTGGATGTAAATAAATTACTCTGTGCTTTAAATTGTTTTATTATACAATATATAAAAAAAAAAAAAAAAAAAACACAGACTAAAATCCAACAATACTATTTGTTATTGATTTTTTAATAATATTTTAGATATTCACTTTAATGAACATAAACTGTTTCTGTATTATTCATGGCTGAAAGTAAAACTCGAAATGGGAATTTAATCATATAGTTTAATAAGCAATATATTGTATATGTATCAGTAATATTATAAATTCATATTTTTGTGTTTTAATTGAAGAGTGTACAACTTGTTTAATTTAATATATAATATAAATAAACTGTTTGAGTATTAGCATTCTTTTGTCTGTTTTATTATATAAATGAGTTGTAACATCTCTGAAGATTTACAAAAAACAGAGGCATTCTCGAATTGTGAAGGAAAAACAAGTCTTTATTTATAAATATTTTAACAAGTCTTTTAATAATAATTTATTCTAATTACCATAAACTTATTTTGTGAAATATCATTTAATAATTTCAGAATTAATTAAGTTAATTCAGAATTTCAGTTCTAATTAAATAGTTACATTATTTCATTTAATATCTTTAAAATCAAAATTTGATACATAAATTTAATGAATTTTTGTGCAGAAATGCATGATCATTTTGAAAGCACTTCAATACTTCCCTTTAACTATTTTCATTACAAATGACTATAAATATATAATCAAATTTCAAAGGGCTAACTAAATTGCCTGTAACTTTCTTTGGTGATTATTTTGAAACCATATATTTCATTATCATTGCTCAGTAGTTGTAAAAGTTGATCCATATTAAGAATCAACATTTCCAAAAAAGGTGAATAAAATTAAAGTGTCAGAATTTCAGATTTGTGCAAGAAATCCACAGAGAAAGTAATTTAATTATTTAGTTTTCAAAACACATTAAAAAAAAGAAAAGCTTCAAAACAGAACCCTTTCTAGACTGAATGAAATTGTTATGGCATTCACGTCAATGGAAATTGAATATAGAAAAGAAAGAGAAACTTTGCATCTTTTTTATGATATCAGAACAAGATATATTGACAGCAATCCACAATTGCTTTTCGAAGAGCCCGCATCATAAGCCAACTTTATTTTTAAAAAAATCATGGGATCAATAATTTTTGAGACTTTAGATTTTAATTAAAAACTAAAACGTAGAATAAGAACTAACTGTAGTTTACTAACGTAAATATTTAAATATTAGAAAAATGCTTTGTTCTCAATGTTGCCTACTTTATTGCAAACTTAGATTAGCTCTTTTTAAACAATATGTTAAACTGCAATATTTTATATATTTCTTACCTTAACAAAAAACGTCTTAACTGTGTTAGCAATAATAAAGCATGGGACTATTTTTTCCCCCCATGATCTTTTGGAAATGCAAAAACATTTCCCGTTTTAAAAATGATTTAAAATGCCTGTAAATGTGAATAAATAGACTCGAATATTAAAATACCAATAATTTAAAACTATTTGACTATTCATATTTAGGGATGACTTCTAAAAAAATCAAACAAAATCTTCGAAACACATTAGACCGACATTTAAGGGATATTTTAACTTAAAAATATTTTTTCCGCAACTACATTTCATTTTTTTCCCATTAAACTGATTTTTTTACACGTTTCCGCTTGACTAATAGAGTTAAATATTTAAAACTTTTTTTTTTACAACTTTCCTGCCCTAATTTCATAATTCAGTTAATAAAATATGTTCTAAGTGTTTTCATTGCACATATTTCTTTTCAAAATAACATTATCTATTGCTGTTATGGGATTCTATCCTAATTTCATATCATTTGATTGTTCTCTACTCAATTAAAAAAAATGAACTAAAACAAATTATTAATCGCTATTTAGCTGTATAAAATATGGGAAAAAATTCCCACTACAAACAAATAATATTATGATAAATAATTTTACGTTGCCAAAGCTGAAAAAGGGAATACTGACAGAATAAAGATACAAATAAATACACAAAATATACTAGAAACATTAAATTGCTCATTACAACCACCCACTTCTTGATTTTCAAATGGTAAATAAAAATCAATGCAGAATTTTGACAAATTAATTCTTGATACTAAAAATATGAACACAGTTAAAATATAAAATAATAATAGCTATTAATAACATAGAAAAATGAACTACAAAATTTTATATCTGAAAATAAAACTCATGTAATTGCTCTCCAAGAAACACATCTTCGGTCAGGCGATTCCTTCAAAATTCCAAATTATATCATATATCGCTTTGATTTTCTTAACCACAGGGGAGGAGGCACGGCTATCTGCATTCATAAAAAATATTAATCATCATCTAATTCATTTTACTACAACCAGCTTTGAAAACTCAGCTATCGTTATTAATCTCAAGAATAACCTAAAAATTGCTGTTGCTAGCATTTATCGCCCTCTAATTGGTAGATTCCTCACTCAAGAACTTGATACAATAGCCAACTCCAATCAACAAGTATTTCTTCTTGGAGACTTCGATTCCAAGCATCCTGCATGGAATAATGGACGCAGCAACATCAATGGTTCTATTCTCTACGACTGGACAAATCTTAACGCATTCAGTTTTATTGCTCCTAATGATCTCCACTTATTTCTACCTTCACAACCACTGCTATAGTACTCTTGATATCGTACTTCTTAGAAATTTAAACACCGGACCTGCTTCTTCTATCAACGATCTTTCCAGTGATCATAATCCTGTACTAGTTGAAGTCTCTCATAATTCATTTACGCCCTTCCTCAATAGCATAATCACAACTACCAATTGGAATATTTTTACTAAAATTATCTCTCAAAGCATTCTTGACATTCCAACTATCTCCAATATTCAACATATTGACAAAATAATTGATATATTCAACTATGCTATTACTTCTCCAATCAACCTTGCTAGCAAATCTAAAGAACTCAGTACTCCACACCAAAAAATTCCAACTAAAATCACTTCTAAAATTGCAGAAAAAAAAACAGAATTCGAAAATTATGGCAAGATACATGTTTCCTCTGTTCATGCAATCTCTCAACAAGCTTCAAAAAGAAATCAAGCAAATGATTCCCAAATTAAAATATGACAGATGGAATGAATTTTTAATGGGCCTAAATCCAGAAGATAATTCTCTCTTCAAAATAAACAAACATTTTACCAAAAAATATCCCGAAATTCCTCCACTGGTTGGATCCTCAGGTCTTATATTCTCATCTTTTGATAAAGCGAACTCTTTCGCTGAAAACCTTGAACTCTATTTTCAAGAAAACACTGAGCCTTCCGATGACGCGTAAATTGAGCACGGTGAAGATACAGTAGTATCCTTTCTAGATTATCATCAAAATTATCAAAACAATATTTTTTTCTCCATCTGACATAATTAACTTAATCAAGAATTTCAACATTCGGAAATCTTCTGGACCTGACAACATTTCAAATAAAGCTCTACTGTGTCTCTGCCTTAATACCATTACTCGAGCTGCTAAAATTTACAACAGCTGTACTAAATATCACTACTTCCTTCCTATCTGGAAAAAAGCAAATATCATCATGTTCTCTAAACTTGGCCAAGATAGCAAATTACCTCAAAATTATCGGCCCATCAGTCTCCTTAACTGCGTAGGAAAACATGAAAAACTCTTATTGAAACATATTACTTCTTTCTGAGATAAAAATTCCATAATTCCAGCAGAACAATTTGTATTCCATCAACATCACGCAACTTGTCATCAACTTCTACGCATCATCAGTATCATCACTGAAGGAAATAACTATAAATTTTTCATAGGAGGCGTCTTCCTAGATGTCAAAAAAGCTTTCGATCGACTGCGGCACGATGGACTGATCTACTAAATGATCAAACTTCAATTTCCAACTTGAATCACATCATTACAATAGAACCTTTCAAGTTCGACTTCATAATGAATTCTCCACAATCGGTCGTATTAGTGCTGGTACACCTCAAGGAACAGTGCTAAGTCCTATTCTCTACAATATCTTTACCTACGACTTTCCTCAATGCACTAACATTTCCAGTTGCTTATTTGCTGACGATTCTGCTGCTCTTGCCCAAGGTGCTTCTATTCTTTACGTCATCAATACTCTTCAAAATTTTTTGAATATTCTAGAGGATTGGAGCAATTAATGTCTCTAAATCTCAAGCGAAAAGGTCACGCCAGACCCATATATTAATCTCTCCCTTTTTGATTAACAAATTGAATGGGCAACTAATATTAAATATCTCGGCTTAATTATAGACAATAAACTTACATTTCGAGCTCATATTCAAAATATCAAAGAAAAATGTTGGAAAAAATTTTATCTCACTCTACACCACTCATTAATAAATTTTCTAAATTAACTTTGTCAAACCAACTTCTTCTCTACAAACATGTTCTTAGGCCTATCCTTAACTATGCTGCCCCAATCTGGATTCTAGCTGCACAATCTAACAAGAAATCTGTACAAATTATTCAAAACAAACTTCTTCGTATCATCACTGGTGCACCCTGGTTTGTCCGCAACTCTAGAATTAATCAAGATTTAAAAATTGATTCTATTGACAACTATATTACAAAATTTTCTAGAAATTTCTTCAATACCATTCCTACTCACGAAAACCCTCTCATCAAGGCACAAACTATATTTACGCAATTGAATGGAAAATACAAGTATCCTTTCTCTACTTCTAATTGGAATCGAAATCACAAACCACCATAATTTCCTGCTCACATATATCTTTTTAGATATTTTACTCCAACGTAAATTCTTTCCTGCTCTGCTTTTTGCTCCATTGATCTGTACTCTTTACTGATCATAAATTTCTTGTTACGTTTTCATCACCGAGGATTTACATTTTTCTTACTTTCTTCTTTTTTTCTCTCAATTCATACGATTACTATTATCTATTTATCATGACTTTTCTTTCCTACTGCCATCACATACCATTGAGTAGATGAACGCTTCGCGTTCAGGCACTCGACATCTTTATTCAGCTTAGTAGTTTAGAAACTAAAGCTAACAATATTTACACAAGTGAAAGGAAAAATAACTAGATATAACGTGAACGTTTTAACAATTGTTCTACCAAATCTGGTTTAATTATCTTATCAGACCTTTTAAAGTCAATATTTTTATTTACTTTTTCGGAAGTCAGTTCATTTGTTTGGTAAAACGTATTTTTTTAGGAAGGTTATCGAGAAGATTAAGATTATCTGTTCAGACTTGAACTAGTCTACATCGCCCATCACATCAGCCACAAAACATATTTAATTTCAGAGCAGATAAATTTTCATTTCAACGAAAACTAGTGAAGGGCTGAATCCGTATAAATACTATTATACGGCATTATACGGATCAGTACGAAAGAAAACGAATAAAGTTATTTGTATCCAGTAAATTTGATACAATAGCAACCAGTATTCAGCTCTGCCGCATAAAATAGCAACTACGTTCTGAGTAGTAACAGTATCATTCTACTTAGTACCAGTACTACTCCATCATCCAATGATTCATATTTCATGACTTTAGGGGTGACACGAACGCTATCTCAACAACAGTCAACGAATCTGAGCTGCCTGCCGTTGTTGACGTTGACATGCTGCTATTGGTAACCATAGATGAGCACGAATATGTTTTAAATCATGGTATATGTCTTTCTCGTTCAAGGAATGTGACATATTTTGTTTAAATTTTGTTTATTTATTTTTGTCTTTTATTTATTTATGAGTTTTCTATTTTCTTTTTTCTCAAAATGGAAGAGAGTTTTCAATTTTAACTTTGGGTCATGCCACTGCATTTAAATATAATTTAATTTTACTTTAATTCAATAATATATATATATATATATAAAGATTTGCTTGTGTGTTAATTAGCATGCGGCGACACATCATTACTTGTCTTGGGCAGAGAATGTTTACAATGTGGAGAGTATTCAACTTTGAACTCTGACCCCAGGAGAAGGGGCACAGATCATCGTAGATAAATAAAGTGAGAAGGAACGCTGGCCGACAACGTGAGAGTAAGCGAGACTGGGGCAAGCAGCGTCCAGCAGCGAGAGAAGATATTTGTAATGAATTTATACACAGTCTAGTTACATTAATGTGACTATCTGTCAAAAGCCAGAATTACCACCTTTGGCAGAGCGGACCGCTGCGCGACGTGCAGAAAGAGCATCAATTAGGTTTCTGAAGGTGTTCACTGGTATGTTGAGCCATGCGGACTCCAGTGCCGTGGCCAGCTGCGCTAGGATCCATGGCACGAACAACCCGATTGAGGTGGTCCCACAGATTCTCGATTGGGTTTAAATCCGGTGAGTTTGCTGGTCAGAGGAGTGCGGTAAACTCATTCCGGGTTCTCTTCGAACCACGCACATGCACTGCGAGCTGTATGACACCTCGCATTGTCCTGCTGGTAGATGCCATCATTCTGAGGAAAAATAATTCGCATGTAGGGGTGGACATGGTCCGCAAGGACAGATGCGTACTTGTGCTGATCCATCGTGCCTTCCACAATGATGAGTGCACCCAGTGAATGCCAGGAAAACATTCCCCAAACCATAATGTTCCCTCCTCCAGCTTGGATCCTTCCGGGAATTGTTGCAGGGTGTTTGCTTTCAGACGTTTCACGCCGTATATGCCAACGTCCATCAGTCCGATAGAGCATAAAACGTGATTCATCGGAAAAAGCCACCTGTCGCCACTCTGTGGACGTCCAGTTTCGGTATTGGCGTGCAAATTCCAGCCTTCGTCGCCGATGAACAGCAGTCATCATAGGTGCATTAACCAGGCGTCTGCTGCGGAGGCCCATGCGCAGCAATGTTCGCTGAACCGTTGTTGAGGATGCACTCTTGGTAGCCCCTTGGCTCATCTGGGCGGTCATTTGCTCAACAGTTGCACGTTTATTCGCCCGAACGCATCTCCGTAGCCTTCGTTCGCCTCTGTAATCTATAGCCCGTGGTGCACCACATGTGCCACTCCGCTGATTTTGGATAGTGCCATTCTGCCATGCACGGTATACTTTTACCACGGCGGCACGCGAACAGCTCACAAAACTAGCCGTTTCTGAAATGCTTCCACCTTTGGCCCGAAAGCCAATAATCATGTCCGTTTGGACGTCTTATAAATCGCTAGGTTTCTGCATTACGCCAACGATTGAAATGCTTTCCGATGCCCTAGGACATCCTTTATATACACTCCACTGCAATGTGCTGCCACCTGCCTTTTGTGATTGGTTATTTCACGTTGACTTCGAAAGTAGGTGGTGGTCACATTAATGTGACTGGACTGTGTAGTTAATGTAAATATCGTTGTACATAATTATAAGTCTTTATTAAATGGCTGTTATTAAAAGAAACACCCCGTTTCTTCATTTTGTTTGTCAAATCAACCACAGCCCCACCCTACAAAAGTGGGGACTCCGGCCGTAATAAATTTGTTAGACTGGGAGAGAAGTCTACACACACACACACATATATATATATATATATATGGTTACACTTATAACAATGTATCTATATTATTATGTATGGTTACATACTAAATTTCATAGCATTTTAATACCCACTTTAGAATTTTAGATTTTTTATTTATTTAAATAATAATAAAAAAAAAAAGGATAATAAGAGTACAACTATCAAGGCAGACCTAGAACATATTTCCTCTTTTCAATATTTTAGGAAGAACAACCAGTGTCAGGAATATAATACGTATTAATATTATACTATTAATAATAAATCCTTAAAAAAACATTTTTTTCATTGCTTTTTAGAAATTTTCGTGTTTATAAATTTCAACCAAAGTACTAGTTTTAGAAAATTCTTAAATAATAAATGAAAGAACATTAAAAACATATGTTTAATAATAAAAAAAAGTAATAAATAAGTAGGTGACAGTTCAATCTGAAAAATATGCGTATGAATAATAAATTTATCAAGCATTTTCTGTTTTCTCTGAGTTAATTTTTTTAATTAAAAAAAGTCTCAATAATAGTCTTTGATATGTATATAAATTTTCAAAAATCAACTATTGCCGGCACTTTTATTTTGTTTAATATGTAATTATTCTTTTCTGCGGTTCATCTATTCTTTTACACATTTTAAAGTTATTGATGACACCGTGTGCAACACATGCAGATTAAACATGTGACAAGAAATTAAAGCCATTTATTTTTCATGGGGAAGACTTAAAATTTCTCTTTAGAGTGTCGCCTTAACTTGTGCTCTCTTAAGAGAAATCGCCTCTTAAGTGTGTAATTTTAAAAATTCATTTTGACAAGTAAAATAATGAAAAGTTGAGGCAAAGGATATGCTATGCTATGTAACTCGGAAAATTCAATTCCCATACCTCCTCTTACCTAAGTAGTGTTTACTTTGCACCAAATTATAAAGTTTTAAAATTCATTATTAAAAATCATATAATAATTAATTGTAATTAAGTCGAGCAAAAGCTCTGAAATTATTATAATAATTACGAAAATAATTAAAAGAAATCATTTATAGAATAAAAGTTTGTTTTTTTTTTGCAAAATAAAACCTTTGCGCATTCTGATTAGTTGGAAGAGAGAGAGAGGGAGGAAGATCAGGACAAGAGGAAACTGGTTCTTTTCCCCTTTGAAAATCTGGGAGTGGAGATCCGCATTATTTAATTATTTTCAGTAAGGGGAAAGTTGAGTCATAAAAGATGTCACATTGATATCTAGTACTACTCTGCAGTCACAACCCCACCCACACACAAAACAGGATTGTAAATGACCATCACTACATTGCCAACTTGAGGGAGAATTCTCACTTTACTCTGAGAATAAGAATGAAGTAGAGAAGGGGCGAGGGAAATAGCTCCAAGAAACTAGAAACAAATTGACAGAAAATATCACGGCAGTCAAGTCCCACATCACTCTTTAGATAATTTTTTAATGCAAATTCACTAAATGACAAGACTTGTGATTATATGTTAAAATACATATTACACGAAAATAATTAATAAAATAAATTTAATGAACAAATTTTATTTCATTTGAGAATACCTTTATGACAAAAGTGAATAAAAACGACTAAGGTTTTGTATATAACAATTGAATTACCTTTCATTTATCTCGGAAAAGGCACATAATTTTGTATTGTCTTTCCGAAAGTTAAATGAAAATAATATTAATAATTACTTAGATGCTTAAGTTAAAAAAGGAAATATATGTTTTGTTTCCCAAATAAGTTCCACATCTTTTGTTTGTTATATAATTATTTATTCACATTATTATTGAGGGATTATTTATATAATGTAGCACACTCGTAAATAATATTCATTAGATAAACGAGATGATGAATTTTATTTTATTTATAAAATATAAATATTCTCGAAATTTATTTGCTTTGGGTGATCAAATTGATTTCTAGAATTTTTGAACTTGTGGTTCACATTTATATTTCAATGATTTTTATTGAAAGATAAAAGAAATTTTTTCAGTAAAAATTTTATCACGATTTCATATTCCTATTCTTAATTTATATTTTTTTTTTTTTTTTTTAACAAAATCAACTAAAGTTACAGAACATTATTAAAAAAAAATTTAAGAAAGCTCTTAATAATAATAATAACAAGAGAAGCAAATCTGAATCATGTTTTGAAAATATTAATTAAATACATATGTTTTAAGAATATTATTAGTTAAAAAATAAAATTAACTTGTGAAACTTTCTATTGTAAAGTCCGCATCTGAATAAATAAACTTATTTAAGGTTATCTTTCTTTTTTTTTTTTTTTTTTTTTTTTTTTTTTGTTACTTTTGGCATTAAAATAATTTTAATCGTTACTTTTTGCCCCTAAAATCTCTTACAAAGTTTCCTACGCGCAAAAAAAGCCAATGGCAATAAAATTAAAGAACACATGGAGCTTTTTATGGGATTTAACAACACATTTTTCTTGCTAAAGCAGATCAATAGTTCCATACTCATAGGCTATATTAAGGATATTATATTCCAGAAGTGACAAAATAAAATAAAATCAGACATTGAATAAATTTGTACAATACATCAAAATATAAAAAATGAAAGGGAATAAAAACCAAATAAGGAATAAAAATATTAAATGCGATATATAAAACATAAACAATAAGCAAATGTACATAATTATGAAGTTAATTCTGTTTTCTTCTCTCTATCGCTGAAGTTTTTATTTAATAAAAAAAAATAAAACGAAGATTAGAAGATTTTCATTGTACATTACATTAAATCTACTAAATAAAAAAAAAAAAATATATATATATATATATATATATGTAGACTTCTCATTAGTATATTTTTACATTTTCAAAATTTGTAAGTTATGATCATATATTCAAAGTTTTGTTGGCAATCAGAATGTTCTACCACATTAACTAATTTATCATTACAGATTCTATTAATGTAGACTAATTTGTAGAATGGCAATTGGATTATTTTGTTTAAAACATCGTCGAATTTTTAATTTTAAACATTAGATTTAGAATCTTTCAAGTGGTGTATTTCGTTAATTTCTATTACTCTTTGCTGAAGGCTGTAAGAAAAATTTTTATACGCGTAATTGATTAATGTGTAAAATTTATTTGTAAATTTAAAATAAATTTATTTAATAAGAAAAATGATTTTTTTAAAGAAAAGAAAACTCATTTTCACATAACTAATATATTTCCTCACGACATATTTTCTTAGTGAAAAAAAGATATATTTGTTCCATTTAAATTTTTTCTTATTTTCTAAGTTTGATAATTAATGGTGATATAGTCAAAAAAAGAGAACTAAGTGAGCAAGAACACACATATATGATCCAGTGTCACAGTTAATGCTTATTTTGATAAATGAAACATTCCCAATTTATATCAGTTAAATGAAAATTCTGTGTTATGAAACATTAGCAGAATATAAAAAAATATAGTATCACAGAATAAGCATGGAAAACATAATGGCAATAAATTAAACGAAAATATAAAAAAATTGAGATTAAAAAATATATTACAAAAATAATTTAAATGTCTAGTTACTTAGGATTATTAGATAATAGATTATTCTCCACAAAATTTTTGCGACCACAAATTATGTATAGTAATAACATCAAAAACATATTTTTAATAGAATTCTGCAGAGAACTATTTCTTTAAGCGAAAACACATAACCACTCGGATAGTTTACAGTCAAGCACCTAAGTTAAGAAGCTATTTTTGTCGGAGGCATCTAACCAAAGCACACATTAACAGCCAACCTTAACACCGTAAATGCATCTAAACTAAAACAAATAATTAATTAATATTCAGCTGTAAAAAATAAGGAGAATAAATCCCACTACAAGTAAATAATATTATGATATGTTTATTATTATACACAGTACAGTCACATTAATGTGAACACCACCTATTTTCCACGTCAACGTGAAATAACCAATCACAAAAGGCAGGTGGCAGCACATTGCAGTGAAGTGTATATAAAGGATGTCCTAGGGCATTGGAAAGCATTTCAATTGTTGGCGTAATGCAGAATCGTAGCGATTTATCCGACGTCCAAAAGGGCATGATTATTGGCTTTCGGGCCAAGGGTGGAAGCATTTCGGAAACGGCTAATTTTGTGAACTGTTCGTGCGCCGCCGTGGTAAAAGTATACCGTGCATGACAAAATGGCACTATCCAAAATCAGTGGCGTGGCACATGTGATGCGCCACGGGATATAGATGACAGAGGTGAACGAAGTCTACGGAGATGCGTTCGGGCAAATAGACGTGCAACTGTTGAGCAACTGACCGCCCAGATGAAGCAAGGGACTATCAAGAGTGTATCCTCAACAACGGTTCAGCTAACGTTGCTGCGCATGGGCCTCCGCAGCAGACGCCTGTTTAATGCACCTGTGCTGACTGCTGTTCATCGGCGACGAAGGCTGGAATTTGCACGCCAGTACCGAAACTGGACGTACACAGAGTGGCGGCAGGTGACTTTTTCCGATGAATCACGTTTTATGCTTCATCGGACAGATAGGCATTGGTGTATACGGCGTGAAACGTCTGAAAGCAAACACCCTGCAGCAATTGTCGGAAGGATCCAAGCTGAAGGAGGGAGCATTATGGTTCGGGGAATGTTTTCCTGGCATTCACTGGGTGCACTCATCATTGTGGAAGGCAGCACAAGTACACATCTGTTTTTGCGGACCATGTCCACCCCAACAAGCGAATTATTTTCCCTCAGAATGATGGCATCTACCAGCAGGACAATGCGAGGTGTCATACAGCTCGCATTGCTACACATCTGTCGTTCCAGTGGTGTATACCCTGCATGCGAAAAGACTTAAAATATAGGATTTTAATTCAATTAAAAAGTAGCACTACTTCAGTACATATTACATTTTCTTATTATAGTAAGCTTTCTTTAGAATAAATATTAATGAGGTTTGAAACGTGAGATTTAAAATTAAAAAAAAAAAATTTTTTTTAAACCAGAAAAACAAAATCCAATTGTTTTTTGTATATAATATATATATATATATGTATATATATATAAGGAGAGAGAGAGAAATTATTATATGGTATAAAGCGGGAACAGACAATAATCGAGCATATATCTTAAAGTCAACTCAAATTGGGCAACGTTGTTATCACAATTTCATAATTCTTGGTTCATCGTTAGCATATAAAAACGCATTTTTTAAAATAAAGAAATTACAAAGCCACACGAATTTAAAAAAATTGAAATTTCATTTTACAATAACTTTAATTTTGACTGCTCGTTACTTAGACTGCCTTGATTTAAGTATTAGATAAAATATAGTTTTATCAAAGTAATTTTTTATTAAAACTTTGCCATTAATATCTTTCAAAATTGTTGAAATTTATTTTCTTAATATTAATTATCAAAAGACACAAAATATTAACTGCAAATTTCCACAAAAAGTCTTTTTAAGGTCTTTTTTCAATTCCTTCTATTAGCTCACACTTTCCCTATATATATCTTGTTCAAATTTACAATCGTTAATAAAATTCTTTTTATTCATCCACTCAAGTACAAATACATTTTTTTTAACTTGTAGTGGATGACACTTGATGTTAATACAGATTTTTCAAATATTAATTCAATAATTAAATTAAATTAATTAATTTTAATTTTTTTTTTTAGATTTAAGTTGCATATATCTACCAATAGATGGCGCCGGAAAAACTTAAAAAAAGGGATGAAAATTATTTATAAAGGACTCTCTGCAAATATAGTGAAAAAAAAGTAGAAATTGACTTAAAAAAATTTTTTTTTTATATTACTTGTTGCGTAATTAGAAAGTAAGACGATCTAAGTTTTAAGTAACAGAGAGATCTTAAATGCAGCGCTAATGAGTAGAATTTTGAAATCGCAGACGTAATAATCACATGATATAAACACAAGGTTGCCGTAAGTTACTTTTAGTGGAAGCATTTCCTGCAAATGGTAACCAAAACCTAAACAATGCTTATCGAATAAATTAAACATAGTCCAATCGTAAAATATTACTGATTTTTTTTTAAAAATAAAATTTTAATTATATATTTTATTTACAATTTTAATTTTATATATAATTATTTTAATTTAAGAAACACCACATAAAAAAGTTTTCTTCGGTGTTTCAAATAACACACTGCAGTGCCATCTAGTAGCTAACCACAGAACCTCTCCTATTTTAAGTTCTTAAACAATTAAACTAATTTAAAACTTTATTTAACGCTTTTTGTTACCTTAATTAATTTATTTATGCAAGAGATTAACGCTTACTATAAAATTTTGAGGTCGGAATACCATCGCTTCTTTGTACACTTATGTTCAGAAGATTTTAGCAGTTTTTTAACATTTAGAAGACACTCTTAATACATTATTTAGAAAGTTAAATTATGTTCTTTTTTTTTTTTCAAAATTAAAGGAATTATTTTATATAAAACCTGTTTTAGATTTTCAATGATTGCTAATGGAACAAAAATGAAATAAATAAATAAAAAATAAAAGGATGATAAGAATATTAGGAAGAACTAAAAATATTTCCAAAAAATTGAGGTGTGTAAAAAAGAGTTCAATAAAAATAACTAGCATATAATAAATTTCGACATTTTACATACATATCGATTTGGATGTTAAAAATTTATAAAATTTGTAACACTTCTGCAATGTTATAGTTCAGTGATTGATAAATTAAGACAAACAAATAAATAAATATATAAAATTAGTAGGCAAGCAAGAACAAGCATCAAGCGGAGCATCAAGGAATTTTAAATCGATTAGGCACCCTTTCAAGTATTTGCATATACAAAACAGTCCTTATAAATTTTTTTATGAACATAGATTATTTAAAAAAATAACTAGTAAGGAATAATAAAAGGAAAAAAAAATTAAAATATCTAAATGTTTAGAAGGACTTAAAATGCGAGTCAGTTTTAAACGGTTTTAAAAATTCTATTTTAATTATTCTGAAATTCAGTTATCTCAACAAAGATCTTAAGACACAATTAAGTTCTTCCTTTATTTAAAAAATAATGTAAAGGAATTGGAATCATCAGATAATTTCCACAGCATAAAAATGCAAATCTTGATATTCAAACACTATAGAAATATATCTACATATATTTATCTTATTTTATTTATAAACTGTCCTATATATTTGTATATTAGTTTACAGAATTACATAGATTTATTAATGGTAACAAATGTAGTGATATTTGAAGATCTTGGGATCATTTACCGTGAGAGAATTAAATGAATTTAAAATAGTTTAAGAAATTAATTAAAGTGCCTTTAGAGTCAATGATGTTAATCTTTTCAGTCTGCAAAGTCCTGAAATAGGAACTATTCTTCTAAATTATAGAATTGAAATCATAATCTCCTAAAAAAAATTCTCATTTGTTTGTTGCAATAGCTAAATATATTTGAAATTCAAGATGATTTTATGATTTATTCTGAAGACATCAGCCCTGTTACAGTAACTAATATTTATAATAAAACTAAAATAAATAAAAATGATAATTTGAAATTTTAAAATTAATTATGACAATTATGATTAATTATGATAATTAAATATGATTAATTATGATACACTTGGAATTCATTTTAAATTATTAGATTAACTGTTTTCTAATAAAGGATTAAACGAGTTAAAATGCTTCACTTTCATTACATTTGTTTTTATTTCATAAAACTCAAATTGAACGTTTTCATATTTTTTTGAAATTCCTAAAGCTGGACTTCGTGATGCAGCTGTCCTACTTATTTTACAAACTTATCTATGAACCAGAAAAACTTTTAAAATATGACAATAGATGGCGACACGAAAAACAAATTCCATGATATGTAAATTTCTTGCGAGGTTCTAACAAGTATATATTCCTCCACTGGCTTCCTATGATTAAGCAAAAATCAGAAAAATTGTGATTGTCAAATTTCCATTTATTGAAATTTAATAAAATTTATCACAAACTTTAATCAAATAGCGCTTGCAAAATAATAATTATAATAATAATAATAATAGGCTTATTTTCTCTCTTGGAAAATACACAAAATGAAAACATACCAAAAAACATAGAACCTGACTTCAATGTGTCAGTGGTCACAATATGGAATGGGTTCACTACTAAGAACTATACAGGCACGACAGCCATGTTCCATTCTCAAAATGGTGATGTTTATTTACTCAGTTGGTAGCAAAGTCCATTGCCGTGTCAAGGTAGGTATTACCTGCAGGTCAAAGACTCTGAAAGAGGGTAAGTGTTGAATTAAATTTTCTTAGAGCATCCCTAACATGCTCAATTAAATTCACAGAATGTGATAGGCGACCGATGTGGATAATAGGCCCCTCACATACACACTATAAGAGAAGATCTGAGGTGGGTAGGTTCTGTACCTCCTTCTCGTTTGAAGCAAATAAAGGTGACATTTGCAGCTATAGTTCTCCCACGGTTGTATCTACCAGAAATTGATTCTGTTCTCAAAAAGGTAACCCTCAAGCTTATAAATTACAGAAGGGCTGATATTCAACCACATTGCTACATAGGATTACCTGCTTCTATGCCCCCGATGCCTCGTCATCCTAATTCTTCAGGTAAATGATGTCATGAATGATCCCATCTAATACATGGATCTCAAAACTTCACTAATTGCAGACGCTTTTAAAGCCCGTTTTCGGTCATGTTTCCAATGATGTTCATTGATAGCAGCTTCACTAATTTGCGTAATATATTCTGATGCAGCATTAATTTTTACGTATACTGAGAAATGTTTATGAAAATTTACTTACCATTAGTCATAGAATTCAATTTTCTGATTTATTCTTAATTTTTTGAAATCTTACAATTTAAAGTAACTATTGTTGTATAACTCAATAAAGTAATACTCATCACGAACCCTCTTGTTTTATTATAATAGCCATCTAAACTCGTTTTTTTTGTGTAAAAGTTTATTTTAATGACGAAAAAGTAAAGCGTATTTACCTCCATTAGCATTAATTATTTCATATTTTGATATGTTTTGATAGAACTAAAACTCATTGCAGAAGTGTTCTAAAGAATTGGCAAAAATAAAATATATGTTTCACAATTACAATATTTTGTAATAATTTTAAAATATGTAGATTAAGCATGGTGAAATAAAGTTGAAAATTTAATTGCAAATTTATTAAATTCAATCGAATGCAGCTCTCTAAAATGAAAGCTTTGAAAATAAATAATTTAAGCTTTTCAATATACAGTAGTTTAATACAATGAAATTATTTGAATAGATATTTGTAAGAAAATTCTACGCTGTGAAATTTTTTTAAATTTATTACTGCAAACGTCTTCTAAGCATCATTTTAGATATCACTAAAAGGATGCTTAGAAGACGTTTGCAGTAATAAATTTAAAAAAATTCCGCATCAATATTTTTTCAAAATCGTAGCGATTTAAACTCAATGGTTCAGATTTCGAACAAACTTGACATAGATGTAGTTAAAATAGGCTGTATTTTTTAAATGCATACCCATTTTAAAAATATAGCCATATAAATCTCTTAAAATTGCCTAAATATTGCTTGACTGGAATAAATTCAAATCGCTATAGCATACATAACTCCTAGTTAGGCTAAAAAAACAAGCAAGGCAATTCTTATAGTTTTTTCATTTGATTTGTGGCACAATAGGATTTTGTAGAAAGAAATATTTTGTATTTTTAGTGAAAATTGAAATTTTTTAAAAGTGTATTTAAAAAAATTTCAGAAAAATACTGGTTGTTAATATTAAATGATTCACAAAATGTCAGTGAGTTATAGGTAAATTATAAAAACCTCCTTAACTACAATGTTATTAAATAAAGGCTTTCAAAATTCGAAAACCGTATAATATGACAAATGAGAATTGCTTATGTATCATCTCAGACTAACACAATTTCTCAGTTTCATTTTGAAGCCTTTTAGAATTTTTTGATAACTTTCTGAAATTTCGAGTACACTTCAAATTCCGATTGCTTAAAGCCTTCGACTAGTCATGTCGGATTATAAAATATCATCGAGTATAAAAATATATAGTATAAACTATTTTCTAAGCGTTCCAATATTAATGGATTTATTGTTAAAAGAAATGAAAACAATTTCTTTTCATCGAAGTACGAAATAAATTACAACAATTGAAAAAACATTAAGCAATAAACAAGTCATATAAAAAAAAAAAATTAAAGTCAATTCCTACCTTTTTTTTTTCACTCTATTGCAGAAAGTCCTTTATAAATAATTTTCATTCATTTTTTTAAGTTTATCTGGCACCATCTATTGGTAGATATATGCAACTTAAATCTAAAAAAAACTCAAATTAATTAAATAAATTTAATTAACGAATTAATATTTGAAAAAACTGCATTAACATCAAGTGTCATCCACTACAAGTTCTAAAAAATTTATTTGAACTTGAGTGGATGAATAAAAAGTATTTTATGAACGATTGAAAATGTGAATAAGATATATATAGGGAGAGTGTGAGCTAATAGAAGGAATTGAATAAAATAAGAAATAACTTAATGCAAAGGAAATCTGCCGAGGATTTCTGCAGTCTCAAAGTTGAAATGATTGATCAAATGGTTATTCAGACTAACTTAAAACTAGTTATACTATTTTTAATTGCAAGTCTTTATATTCAAAAATTCCATAAAGACTGCCAGAGGAAAATATTTTATAGAAAAGATTTATCCTCCTCTCCTTTTTCTCAATATTCACATCTCTGGCTACTAAAATTAGTAGATTGACAGAGTTATCTATAGTGTATCATGAAGCATATGAAAGAAATAGAAGTATTGCCTTCTTGCAGAACTTTTTGAGGGGATTGGGTTTTGCTTGAGTATTTGGGTTACATGTCAAGGTTATGCAGCTAGCTTAATTACGCGAAGAATATTGCAACAACACTTGTCAGTCAACCATTTAAATTAGTTCTAATTAAGAGATGAATACAATTGAACCCCGTAATCCATAATCATGATCCAGATATTTTAAATGAACTAAGGCTGTAATTCTAAATCCTAAAACAACGACGTTTCCTGTTTGTTTTTCGATTCACATGGAAAAAATAATTAATTATTGGCAACAATTGTTCTAAAGTAAATCTAACAAATTTATTTTAAAGTGTGTTTAGTGGTGCCTCTGTCTGAACAAAGGAGTTCCAAGATAAGGCTCCATGAACTTGTCCTATGCCAAGGATATATATGTATATAAATGTCATATAGAGTGCATAACAATCCCTCGGTGCTACAATAGCTTCGTTTTCCGTGAGTTGTTCGATCCTTTTTTTGCGGGTGGACACACAACACTGAATGTTAATTTAATTCGGTGGGCCAGTGGCGATGTGCAAGCTGTTATAAAGTAAATCAAGCCCCAACGTAGTGACATTTATTCTTCTAAGGGTTCATGACTTGTGAAGATTATTTTACGAATGGGTCAACGCTTCTCCCTGTTACCATTGCACTTTATAATGAAAACTCTCATTGACAGATTTGCACCCTCCTCCTGTTTCTTCCTCGAAATAACTTTACTGTCTACAGATTAAAGTGGACTCTTTGGAGTAAGCATTGTAATTTTCTGTTCAGCTTACTTGCTTGGCTTCAAATTGAGCTTCAGATCACTGACATCCAGGAAGAGTAAATCAAGCATAAAATCTAATTAAGTAATTAAAAATGCTGAAATCTTTATGAAAGTATAATCAGACCAGCGATAGTGTGGATAGACAGACAACCGATTGGAAACGGACGAATCGATTACTTGTTAGGTTATGTTAGTCAGATATGAGCTTTTTTAGAAAGCAATTTTGAAAGACAAAAGTTTAATAATTATTGTGGAATTTTTTGATCTTTTAATATTATGTTATTTAAAATTTTAATTATTAAAAAAAAAACAGAAGGATTTTTATTGTAATTAAAATTTTTTTCTCAATACCTTTCTCCCCTCTGACTTGCCAATTTTCCATACAATCGGTATTTGAATATACCCATCCCGTCTAAGTCTTTATCAGACATTTCTAATGAAGGTTTAGAGGGAAGGAATGCATTTAATATTAACTGATTAATATTCCGTTCTTCTTAAACACATTGCAATATTCTGTCTCACGTTAGTGTCACCCAAATGAACCTTTTGACAATCGTAACGCGACACTAGCTGCTCATAAAATTTACAGATGGAGAATCAGTTGATATAGCAGGCAGATAAAAGTCGACAAGACCCTCCCCTCTTTTTGTTCTCTTATAAATATCTGATATGAAAACTATTATTCGCTGCCTCTATCCCATTAGAATTCCTCGGGGGGTTCGAGTGCGCAGGTGCTCGATTTTTGCAGTGGAAGCCCCGCTCATCATGCGATCCCCGGAGAGAAATTGAAGAGAGCAGAGGGGCTGTCACAACCCCCATTATTCACTGGAGAGGGGAGGGGTCTCTAATCCTAAGTAAATAATGGTTTTAGCTAAACGAACAGTGTTGAGGTAAGTAATTGTGAAAGTGTGTTGTAAAATCAGATTTTTTTTCCCTGCTTTACTACTTGTCAACTTCAACAGAATGGACAAATTTTTTTTTAAAACAATTTCAGAGGATTTTTTGGTAAAAAAAATCTTTTATTTAACAAATACACACTGCAATGTAACATATTTAAGATAGCAAAATAAAAACATTTTAGAAATAATAAGACTAAATTTATTCTTCTTTAACAGTTTTTTCTTCTTTTGTTTTTACTAAGCATGAGTTTTCTAAGTGGTGCTTTTGGACACTTATTATTTTGATAAATTTCAAGAATCTTTGCAGTTGATGCGCAATAGTGTTTTAACAGTTCTAAAAGTATGTTTTGTTTAATAATAGACATTTTAATATAACACATTTAAGATGGCAAAACATAAATTTGACAATCTTTTGTAATGAATTTATTCTTGTAACATTTGACTATTTCTAGTTACATTTTTTTTTATCTTTATTTATTTTTGAAAATTCCGCATTGATACTCTTACTGTTCAGAGCTTCTGTTGTTATTAAGAACTGAAACAGTACTTTTAACTATACTGAAAATGAACTTACGTTGAACATCAGTATTAAGTATGATTCATTTAGTTTAAGAATATTAGAGATAACATAGTAAAAAATTCCTACAAATCCACAGACTCAATAGAGACATCTTTAGCTTATGAAGGTAGTTTGTGGTTTCTAACGATTCTCAATTACATAGAACACCAGTTTGTGGGTAGCACACCACAAACTGGTGTGCTCATTTCATATATTTTCACAGTTTTTATCATTTCTAATTGTGAGTAAAAATGTAATTATACTGCAAAATATCTGCTATAAATAAATGAATAGTTCTTAATTTCTTGTAGATTAACAGTTTTTGTATAAAGTAATTGTAATCGTTTGAAATCTTAAAAGAATGAGTTATTGCCGTAAAATAATAAAATGAGAATAATTTTCATAAAAGTTGCGAAAAATTTATGAAGGGAGACAGATATAACAAGGGCTGTCTCCTGAAAATTCTATTTCCAAAATTACTAAATAGCGCAAAAGTTGTCTTAAGCAAGAATTCTTGTTATTTACTCCGAAATTTGGACTAATCGAATCTCGTGGAATTTGATCGAATTGTTGTGGAAATATATTACAATAAATAAATAAAGTATAAAATTAGGTGGGACCTGATGGCTGAGTGACTAGCGCTCTGGAGCTCGGTGCCACAGGTTTCGGTTTCGAGTCCCGGATGTGCCATGGTTGTTTGTAGTGGTTCGGAATCCGCTGTAAACAGTAGGTCCCGGTCTAATATGGCTGTTGGGCGTAGGGCTGACAACTCTACCCCGTAAAAAGAAATCATCTCTTGTCTAGAAATCTGCCAGTAGGCAGGCGGCCTTGGCTCACCATGGGGCTGTTGCGCCACTGATGATGATAAAATTATGTAGAATAAGAATATTTATTGTACATAAATATTTTATTTACTACGTTACTTTTTTATTCATACCTCGCTTTACAAATATAATGCGTTCTTAACCGAGTTGTGTCTAGAAACCCAATTTCATATTTGAAATTATTGAATTGTATGCGAAAAGTTGAGGTTGTAGTCTAAGATTTCAAAATAAAGTAATTCTAAGTTAAATTCAATACAAGCGAAATTTTTTCTCAGGTCTGTCGAATTTTTTAAAATGCTTAACTTGGGACCTAGAAATAGCATGCGTAGGTAGCATGCAGGAAGGATCGCTGGCATTCATTATTTAGAAAGAAAGAGATTTGGTAGAGATTGTGACAGACGTCTCGCATCGATAAGCAAACTGCTTGTTGGGAGTTTTCTCCCGTATCACAATCTCCCATTTGGCCGTAAATCACTGCATAACCCAAAATATATACAGGGGTCTTTCTTGTCCTCCAACTAAAGAAATCTTATAATCTTTCAAAGTAAATTTCTCGACAAACAAATAAACACCAGAAATCCGTGTTCCCCACTGTGACTAGCATCTGCTGTTAATGGAAAAATCATAGCTCAATGTAAAAAGGGGAAAAAACAAAACAAAGGCAAAATGTTACGACCTGGATCGTCTGCCTTCAATTAACTCTCACTCATCATTAGAATAATGAGAGAAAATGGTGAACAAAATAGTCACGATTAGCTTAAGAAGGAAAATAAAAAGGAGTGCCATAGATTGGTACATAATGTTGAAAAACAATAAAACATCGAACACTGGAAGAATATTGAACTGGAAAGAACTTTCCTTGCTGTTACTTTTCAGGACATTGTTCTTGCTGAATTTATTCAGGAAATAGATAAATAAATTTATAAATTTTTTTTATAATTAATTTTAGACAAATATTGAAGCAAAATGATTTTTTTAAATGATTATATAAAAAATGCATCGTCAGACAAATCTACGCTTTTGTCTGAAAACAACGTTTGCGTTTTGTGTAGTGTTTTATAATTAGAAGTAAATATTATTGACGGCAGCAGTTGAGATAGACGTGTATCTGCAATTCCAAAGATGAACTTCGGTGGTATGTTTCACTGCAGGAGTTTGTATCTCGAGGTTAAATTACAAAGTCTGGGGGGAGGAATCACCCTCTTGTGATTTGGAAATCAGCATCTTTGCAGTTAGTTTTCAATTGTATTTATAGAAAAATGATCATAAAATAGTTATTAAGCAGGTTTTTGTTAACCTAAATTAATTTTATTCATTTATTGAACTATTTATATGAGATCGATTATATTTAAAATAGTATATTCCTTGTGATCTATTAAACAATCCATATTTTTATTAAATTAGTAGAAAATATTTGACTATAGAAACTTAAATGAACTGGAAACTGTACAGGGAAACTTTCTTGACTTTAGGACATGGCATACAAGGTTTAAGCAAAAAGAATTTTCGAATAAAATAACAGTTTTCAAATAAACTTTATGTTAAAGAAAGTGCATTTCTTATACATAACTATTTAACTGATTCTGAGGGTGGAAAGAGAAATCCACCTCCTAAAAGTCTATTTGGATTCAACATAATATTTTGCGGAAATGTGTATTACTTAGTTCAAGTTTTCTTAAAGTTTTTTGCAAGTTATGTGAAAATCTTTCTCAGAATAATATTCCCAAGTACAAACAAATAATAAAATAAAAATAAAAACAAATTAATAAAAAACATATTAAAAAGCAAACAATAAACTGATAAACTAGCATTACAATTATGTGCATATAAAATAATATACTTCGTTAAATCGTATCAATAAAAGAATTTCTTAGCACGGATGTTGTTGTTCATCTCAAAGGAAAACATTGACCTGGGTTGAGGTGTTTGTCTAGACAACACGCATGTCAGGTTAGATATTTAGTGTTTGATCATCGATTGGCAAGCGATCTAGTCGGACCAAACAGAACAGCATAATAGGAGAGAAAGGTAATTTTGGAGTTATTTTAATTACAATAAATATAATTTTAATTTCTAATAATTAAAATGTTAAATTACATAACATCAAAAGAAAAATCACAGTAAAAAAATTCCACAATAATTATTAAATTTTTTCTTTAAAAATTCCTTTACGCCCCACATATCTGATTAGCCCCCTCCCCCCTTAGTAAATAATCGATTCGTCCATTTCCGCTTTTAAAATGCATGTGTTCCTTTCCACACAATCGGTGGTGGAACGATAATCGATTGCGATTCCTCCTCCCATTGTTACAAGTGTTAAAAATTCCGATTTGTAAAGGTAATTTGTTGTTCGTGTATATATTTATTAAGTTAAAGTATACATGTATATATTATTTGGTCTCTCCAGTTTATTAGAGCTTATGTTAATGTTTTTTTAAAATTTCACTGACCTCTAATTAAAGTCAAGTTTAATTAAAGGTCAATGAAAATAAGAAATGATTCTTTTACAATTAAGCTCACAGACTTGTAAACCTGCGATTTAGCTCTATTCTATATTAAATTTACATAACTTTATGTGAGCAATAGGTCTTTTAAAATGATAGGAACCCAATAGATTTTATAAAAACACCCTTTATTCATAACATTGTTGTACATTTTTATTTCTACATACGTGTGTATGAAACAATTTGAAATATTTTTTGATAAAATATATGGGGGTTTTGTTTGGGGCGTAGATCAAAGTTGCGTAGATCTATTCTTAAATCCGAAACCTTCAATATGAAAGTAAAGATCAAGAAAACATCAATATGAAATTACATAAGCTCTTTAAAAGTTCCAATTACACAAAGGTAAGGTTTATTGTTTCAATTAAAGGTAATTAAAGCTTTCAGGTAAGACTGAAATAATGTTTCTTTAGTAATTGTTTTAAAATTCTAAGCAATTACCTAAAAATATTGTTTCCATTCCTCTTTGAGCATTGCTGCTTTTCTAATTGGAATGCACATGTAATCATTCCGAAAGCCGATTACAAAATTTTTCAACAGTGTGATTGTAATGAGCTTTGACACCAGATTTTAAGTTTCCGAATCACAACATTGTATTGCCTTGACTCACAAAAGATCCTCCACGAAAACCTCAATTTCACCAGTAAATAATCCCTTTAAAAGTCCTGGACTAAATCCTGATTGCTTCTATTAATTTGGCCAACGTCGTGGTTAATCTGAACAGCCTCGTACACGCCATCGCTTCTGCCAAAACCCATTAGCGATGAGTGGCCATAACCGATGAAAATAGACACCCTACAGACGTTGATGCTTTTAACTGCTTAATTGTAGGACATTTTGAAAAGAGGAGTTGAAGTCGCTGGGGAAATCACTGGACGCTGGATGGTAACGTTAAGCTTCTTATTCAATGGTCGTGTGCTTCGCTTAAAGAGACCTAATTCCCGTACAAAAGATCAACAACTCTACTATTATCAATGGCTTCAACTTCAACTTACTTCAAATCGCTTTTCCCTTTTCCACCGCAGTTGGAGTAACTTGATGCCTCTTTCCTGACACCCAGCCTTAGTCAAGTGAATGGAAGGATTTACTTCTCGCAGGGAAACTAATATAATGCTGTTTTATCCTCTATTTCGGCATTCGCCATTCAACCATTTTCACAATTTTTCATTTATTTATCTATTTAGAATTTCCTTTCTTTCCTTTTATGCCCCAACCCAGAAGTAATGTTTTTTGCAGGAAGTCTCCTCGACTGGCAGCGTGACCATAGATGAATTTTTACACTGACATTTTTTAATGAACCCTAGATGAATTTTTACAATGACATTTTTTTAATGAACCATAGATGAATTTTTACGATGACATTTTTTTAATGAACCATAGATGAATTTTTACAATGACATTTTTTAATGAACCATAGATGAATTTTTACAATGACATTTTTTAATGAACCCTAGATGAAATTTTTGCAATTTTTCTTTAATTTTTAACTTTTACATTTTAATAAGAACTAACTAATCAATAATTCTTTGTATCGTTGCTTAAAAACTAAAATTACTACAGAAAATGAGAATTGGAAGACTTTTGGTAAAGATGAATGGAAATTCGGATTGATTTCAGCGAATAGAGTTGCTTAGAAACTAATAAATGATCGCAATGTATGCACTTAAAGGAGAGAGAAATGAAAGTAACATAATTTTAACAAGTAGAGTAATTGGGCATTATGATTTTATTTTCATTCGCACTAGCAGTGATTTTCAAAATGATTACGTTTTCGATTATTTATCAACTTGAAATTTCTTTCTCTTTGTGTTCCGTCTCAGAAATAATTACTTTCCTTAACTTTTGAATGAAACCTTTAATATATATTTTTTTATAAAATTTAGATGAAAATTTTCACTCTGATAGTTAATATTATTTTTGTATTTTTAGTTGAAAAATTATTATTTCATAGCAAGATAGGTTTTTCGAATCCGTATATTTTAAGGATTGAGAATTAAAAACATATATGCATTTTGTCACGATTTCAGCATATACAGCATTTGGTATACCACTGTAGTATTATTTTATCACAACAATTTTCAACCTCACAATTTGTTTAAAAAAAAAAATCTCTTTCTAGGGGCTTAAAGAAGTCAGTTAAAAAATCCGACTTCTGATTTCTTTTTCGATCAGAAAATAATTTCTTAAAAAATTAAAAAATAAAAATTACAGATTAGTATTTACATATTTTTTTCTTATCCCATTAAATAACATATTGTATCTATAATTTTAATTAGGAACTCATTTACACGTAATATTTTTTTTTAGTGCTTAACACATATTTTATTAAGAATTATTGAAACAATTACCTTTCATATCGGCACTTGTCCCATACGGACACAGCTGCTCAAAGGTTCTGGCAGCAATGGTTGCAACAATGACTATATCGGTGGAATGGTAGGACAAAGTGTACGAATGTGAGGCAAGATTGGGGGCTTATGCGGCAGGCACGAACTGCCATCCAATGTACTACAGCCTTTTCCATTTCGTCTGTGATACCTTCCACCATCTCTGGACGCTTGACTGTCACTCTCACAGAGGCCTTTACCATGGAATGAAAGCTCTGGCAGGACAAAGTGTTCGAATGTGAGGCAAGATTGGAGGCTTATGCGGCAGGCACGAACTGCCATCCAATGTACTACAGCCTCTTCCATTTCGTCTGTGATACCTTCCACCATCTCTGGACGCTTGACTGTCACTCTCACAGAGGCCTTTACGAATCTAATCCCACAATATCGACAGCGTCATCTGGAATGACGATTATTACAGATGTCAGCAGACTGGCATTACAAAGCGATGAATCCCTTTCCGACCATGAAGCAGATAACCTTCGATACCAAAATTTGAATATATCATAGATCTATTTATATTAATATTAAACTGAGTTTAAATCAAATCATAATTTAATCATTAGATGTTTGAAAATACCATAGAACAAGCGTATATTTACTCTTAATATAATGTTTTAATTATTTCGTTTTTCACTAAAAATAATATACTATAATTTTCAATCTATTTATTATTATTTTTGTTAAATAATCCAAATTTAGCCCAATTATATATTTTTTGTATTGACAAAACAAAGCAGTACTAAAGAATTTTCAACTATGTTCCATATCATGGTTGAGAAATTTTTTATATGGGATGACCGCATTTTAAGGAAAAATGATTTCCCCGGGTCACACACCAAATATTACTAATTTAATGTGTTATTCAGTAAATAAGGTAGTAAAAATATATAATCTACGAAATCTCTTATGGCAAATATGCAAAAGGGCTTAAACATGATAATCTTTAATGTTCTTTTTTTTTAAATGTGATGTTTTAATCATTGAATGAGTCAAGAATTCATAATCACTGAAATAAGAAATATCTTACATCAAAAATTTAAATCTATATTAATGAAGTTCTTATTTTATTTTAATGTTAACTCTTTTTTTTTATTTTCATGCTAAATTTCATTAAAAAAATTAAATACATAAAAATCTCCAGGGCTTAAGGAAATGTATGGTTTCATAGCGTTTTCTTTAACGCTTGCTCGTTAACACCGAGCCTATGAATCGATTAGATTATTAATATTTTGTGATGCGAAAACCACTTGAAAAATATCTTAAACTTTTTGAGAAGAATTGATTAGTGCACCCTGAAAAGAAAGTAAGAAAAATTCGATATAGGTTTACTAAAATGGCGGAAGATGGATACTGATGCTTTTAAAACTTATGATTATTTTTGGAGTTCACAAACATTTTAAATTTAAAAAATGACTTTCTGATAAAAGTGTTCACTAAATAAACAAGTAATATGTCAATTCCTACTTTTTTTCCCCTATATTGCAGAAAATACCTTTACAAATAAAGTTGAAATTTTTCTCTTACATCTGGCGCTATCTATTATTAGATACATGCAACTTAAAAGTAAAATTAATTAATTAAATTTAATTATTGAATTAATATATGAAAAAACTGTATTAACATCAAGTGTCATCTACTACAAGTTCAAAAAAATGTATTTGAACTTGAGTGGCTGAATAAAAAATATTTTATTAATGATTGAAAATTCTCCTTATATATATATCCCCTTATATATATATATATATATAAGGAGAGCGTGAACTAATAGTAGGAATTAAAAAACTGGTTAAAGAGTTCACTAAATAAAAAAAGTGGTAAAAGGGTTCTTTATATAAAAAAACTGGTTAAAGGGTTCACTAAATAAAAATACTGGTTAAATGGTTCACTGTATAAAAAAAAAAACTAGTTAAAGGGTCCACTAAATAAAAAAATTGCCCACTGGTAAAAAGTAACTCTGTTAAGTGGTCAAACTACGTAGTTTACCTATAATACGTATACCATTTTTTTATTTCATCTGTAGCAATTTCTGTATGGATATCGGTAATTAAATCATATTTTCAATTAGAAAAATATGATTTAATTATTGTTTTCATTATCGCCAAATGTGATCTAATTATCGATTTTAATATGAAAAGTTTTTATTTCTGGAAGAAAATCAATTATTTATATCATTTGAAGTAAATTGTGCCATTTTGAATACGTTAAATGAACGAAATGCATTATGTTCACATATATATAAAAGTATTTGAAAATTATCTCGCTATATGTGAACGGTTTTATAAACATTAGAATGCTTTAAATACAGTCTCTCATAACATCATTTATGTGGGAAGACAAAAAGTGCGATGTAGTGAAAGCGCAATATATTATTCAAGTTATAATTGATGGATTTATATAGGAAGATAACTTTATTTTTCCAAAAAAAATATTCGAAGGCTCAGCATAGTGAAGGATTATTGTTTTATAATCTGCGATTAAAATAAATGCAGTAGTATAAATAGTATTTTTTTTTAAAGGCTTCCCTATTTTATATTCTATCCAAATTTTCCTATTTATAGTTTAATTAAATGTATTCCAAATTTCAATACATAGGACCAAGGGATTTATACGCAAACAAAAATGGTCATAAAAAAATCTGTATTGCAGAGTTAGAGCAGAATTTAACGATGTATATAAATGAATTACATACAGAAGATAAGTTTGGGACTAAATTAATGGCTTAATGGTTAAATTTTCATAACGAAATATTAACAAACTGAACTAGCTCTACTGAACTTAACTCTACTAATAAGAGTTTTAATTTTCCACATTTTAATGCTAAACTATAATTTTAGTATATAATTTTGTTAGAATTTAAGGTATTAATATTTAACATGAAGAGGTTTTCCTTTTATTAGCATTTAAATGATTTAAAATTTTTTTAAATTCTTTATATTTGGGACATACATTTTCAGTATCACCTTTTAAAAAAGCGGCATTTTAATTTTGATATACACTGAAGTGACAAAAGTCATGGGATAGCAATATGCAAATTTTCAGATGGCAGTAGCATCGCGTAGAACAGGTATAAATGCGCAGTGCTTTCGAAGAGCTTTCATTTCTGTTCAAGTTATTCATGTGAAGAAGTTTTGACGTGATGATGACCGCACGACGGGAATTAACAGACTTTGAACGCGGAATGTTAGTTGGAGCTAGACGCATGGGTCGTGCCATTTCGGAAATCGTTAGGGAATTCAACATTCCCAGATCCACTGTGTCAAGAGTGTGCCGAGAGTATGAAATTTCAGGCATAACATCCCACCATGGACAGCGCAGTGGTCGACCACCTGCACTTAACGATCGAGACCGGCGACGTTTGCAAAGAGTCGTAAATTCTAACAGACAAGCAACACTGCGTCAAATAACCGCAGAAATCAATGTGGGACGTACAAGGGACTTGTCTGTTAGGACTGTGCGGAGAAATTTGGCTTTCTTGGGCTATTCCAGCAGAAGACCGACTCGAGTGCCTTTACTGACAGAACGACATCGCTTACAGCGACTCTCGTGGGCACGTGAGCATATCGGTTGGTCCCTAGACGAATGGAAAACTGTGGCCTGGTCCGATGAGTCACGATTTCAGTTGGTAAGAGCTGATGGTAGGGTTCGAGTGTGGCGCAGACCCCACGAAGCCATGGACCCAAACTGTCAGCAAGGCACTGTTCAAGCTGGTGGTGGCTCCGTAATGGTGTGAGCTGTTTTTTCATGGCATGGACTTGGTCCTCTGGCGTGACTGGACCGAACATTGACTGGAAATGCTTATGTTCAGCTACTTGGAGATCACTTGCAGCCATTCATACACTTCATGCACCCAAATAGCGATGGGATTTTTATGGATGACAATGCGCCATGTCACCGGGCCACAACTGTTCGCGATTGGTTTGAAGAACATTCTGGACAATTCCAACGAATGATCTGGCCACCTAGATTGCCCGACATGAATCCCATCGAGCATTTATGGGACATCATCGAGAGGTTTGTTCGTGCCCAAAATCCTGCACCATCAAAGCTTTCAAAATTATGGACGTCTATCGAGACAGCATGGCTCAATATTCCTGCAGAAGACTTCCAACGACTTGTTGAGTCCATGCCACGTCGAGTTGCTGCACTTCGCCGGGCGAAAGGAGGGCCGACACGATATTAAGAGGTATCCCATGACTTTTGTCACTTCAGTGTATGCAACAGTATAACCTTGGAATTTTTAAAAATCCTATTTAATCCATAACAGTAATAATTTTTTTAACTATGCGTTGTATTATAAATGGGAAATAATTTTATATTTGGCATTTTTCTTAAATTTCATTTTGAAGTTATTTATTTTATAACTTAAAATAAATATAATATAGATGATAATATAACTTATATATAAAAGATGGTAATATAATCTTTATAAAGATGATGCTATAAACTTATATATATATACATTTACTTTTAATCATGGATCATCTCTCTTGTTAAAGTATTTCTTGATACAAATCAGAAAACTTGATGAATTTTATATAGAGTTAATTAAGAAAAGATTTAGATGTAGAGAAGATTCGCAAAATCCTTGTTGATTTCTAAAACTGCAATTTTTGCGAAAGCATAAAGTTACAGTTTACTTAACTCAAATTAATGGAATTAGTATGGAGCATTTCCCTCTAATCATAGAAATATTTTAATTATCCAAAATTATAATTAAAAGGGTAATGGGAATTAATAGAACTATTTAAATGGTAGATTTCACCCACAAAACATAAACCCATAAAAGACCAGAAATCAATTATTTGCCAAGATTAAACTAGAATTCTTAAAAGTGTCCCGAATGTTTGAAAGGAACAGATCCCTCTTTGATATTTTCAGCTCTTACTTGGCAGAGATTCAACTTCCTTACTTTTTGTATCTTAAGTACAGAATTATAAGATATATTAGAATAAATCAAAATTGATTCAATATAATACCTCCTTTCTAAAATCACAAGAAAGTTGGCGGCTTTCAAATACTGGAGGCAGTTCGCAACCGAATTAAAAGGCAAAGATTTTGCTGAAACAAATCCTGTTTTTTCTTTGTCACTACAATTCGTAATACAATTATGTACGAGCCTCTAAGAAAAGCAATTACAGCAACGGAAAAAAGAATGCAGAAGAGGAAATTATAGTGTCAGGTAATGGAACGCTTCATTACGAGCGACAGAAAATAATTTCAAGAAAGAAATGATTATAGTTTGGATAGAATTATGCAGATGAATAGTTTACAATTTTTGATCAACTTTTATGAAAGCTTTAAACAGAACCAACTTATTGATGAAATGCAATCAAATTCTATCGGTCTAAAATGAGAAAAACAGTTGTTTTCAATGACCAAAGACAGATTACAATGTAATTGGACAAAATAAATCTTATATTTTTAATCGATGCAGTTCATTATCCAACTGCGAAATGTTGAACTTCCAAAGTAAAACTACAATGAACAATTAGTCCAGTAAAACTAAACCATCATGAGTGTAGCTGTTTTTCTGCGATGATCGAAAAGAAACAAGTTGCTAATGAAGCAATAAAATACTGAAACTAGAAGATTACCAATTAGCAAAGACCTCCAATGAGTAATTGCAAATAATTTCCAAGAAGTAAGATGAGAATTAATATTTGCTGAGCCAAAGTCCAGTCAAAAGAGGAAAAGCAACCAGCTGCTAATGAAGCGATGAAATCCTGCAATGAGAAGAAAAGGTTTTCAATTACAGACTCGCAATCTAATTAAAGGCAAGAAGATCGGGCGTTGAATGCAAAAACCCTTCGGCTCCGAAGTGATTGAAGTGAAAAGATGGGCATTTTCAATGAGGCGACACGGGCGTAATGCGTCTCCAAACATGTCAGCCGGAATTTGGTGCGTGTTATCGTCATCCACGTGTAATCCCGCACCGTCTGAATAGAGGCTGCGCTCCCCGGAGAGCCGCCCGCCGAACTGATGCGGCGTGAAATTTCCTAATCTACGCCAGATCTCGCCTCTGATGGGATGCCTCTCCCAGATAGGGTAACTGTATAATGGGGGAAGCTTTTTACGTCGCCTCCTCCGCAACTCGGACACTGGCTTCTTAAAGTAGCGTTTCGCATTTCGAAGCATTTAGGCGGAAAAAGCAATCTCATACGGGGAAGATGGGACGCGTCACTCCGAAAAGCCGCAGCCCTCTCTAACAAGAGCAGAAGGAAAGGAAAACTCTCCCGGGATTGGAGAAGCGGAGGACCGGCTTTTCGAGTTCAGAATACCTGAAAATGTCCAGGACGCTGCGCCTCCATCTCCACAATGGAGGCGCCAAAAATGAATCTCATTTACATCGGCCCGCTTGCTCTTAAATGCTTGCCTGATTACCCTCGCCTCGAGTCAATTTATTATTCCCACACAGCCATTGGATCGAAATTAATGAATCCGTTTGACACCGCGCTCGGTAAACAATACTTAGATGATGCCAGACCCAATAAATATCTTTGAGGATTGAAATCGCGGATTTCTTTCTACCATTCCGAGGCTTAAGCGGCTTTTTGAGAGGGGTCATTTATTCTTCGCTGATGATGCCTGGGAGGATTTTAATTAAAAACAGCCTCGTGATAGCATTTGTATTGAATTTTTAAAGATTTTTATTGAATTTTTAAAGATGAGTAAGCAAAATAAGGTTTGCCATTCATTCAAAAATCAATGCATGTTTAGATGCAATGTTCTTAATTAAAGTTTTTCAAAAGAGGCTTAGTTTTCAATAACACAGCATTAGGTTTTATTTTCGAGCTTGAAATAAGCTTAGATATTATAAAAATATTTCACTCAGAATGCCAATATTTATTGAATTAAATTGTAAAAACTTTTTATTATACATTGTATTAATTAAAAATACTATGCAATTAATTTCATTAGTAATGCAAAATGAATTAATTTTTTTTAATTTTACCATATTGATTTCATTTAATAAAGATAAAATAATGTCGAATTCACATCGTTTTTTTTTTTTTTAAATCCCATTACTTTAAAAGTGGGGTTTCATTCACCAAAGGAATTTAAAAAAAACCAAGTCAATTCCTATTTAAGTCAACAAAGAAAAATTTTAATTTAGTTACTTTTGATTAAATAATTACAATTAATATAAATATGTATATACATATGATATTAAGTGGCAAAATAGAAAGCGAATTTCCTTGCAATTTTCCTTTCTATATATAGTGTTGGGCTATTATTTTTGTTCCTAATTTAGGAATCTGATGGTGGTCTATCCATCTCTTGTATCTTCTCTCCCATATAAAACTAAAATTAATTAATCAATTAATACTTGAAAAGTCAAGCGTCATCCACTACAAGTTTAAAAAAACGTATTTGAACTAGAGTGGATGAATAAAAAGTATTTTATGAACGATTGAAAATTTGAACAAGATAATTAAATATAACATATATAGGGAGTGTGAACTAATAGTAGGAATTGAATAAAACGATTTTGTGGGAAAATTCTATTCAATCCGAGTAATAAGGTTAATCCTTAAATATGTATTACTTTGAGCATAACAAAATTGCATATCGAAATGACTCATTATTTTTTGGAATCAAACACTTCCGACTAGTTAGGCATTCATATATTAAAATCCGAAAAACGTCGCATCCAAAAACTTAAAAGAATTACGGATTAAGAAGAATGTAGGAACATTTTTAAATAAGAATTTATGAATATTATTACTGTTCATGAAGTACTTTGAATTAATATTCTTTTGTTTCGGTGATTTTTAGTTTTTGAGTGCCCTTTTTAAATTCCGACAATTAGTTCACACTCTCCCTATGTATATCTTGTTCAAATTTTTAATCGTTAATAAAATACTTTTGATTCCTCCACCCTAGTTCAAATACGTTTTTTTAAACTTGTAGTGGATGACGCTTGATGTTAATACAGTTTTTTTCAAATATTAATTGATTAATTAAATTTAATTAATTAATTTTAGTTTTATATGGGAGAAAAACATTTCTCTTATATAAGATATTTAGCAGGAAATATATAAATTTAGGAATCAATACCATCAGTGGCGAAGCGTGTAGATCGCTAGAAAAAAGATTTCTTTTTCAGATTCTTTTTTCATTCTGGGTTTTAGGCTGAGTCAAGGAGGGAACAAAATGGAAAAAGAAACAAGTGAATAAATGAGTGAGAGATGGAAAGTGTGTATGCGACAGAGAGAGAAAGTGTGTGCGTGAAAGAGAGAGAATTTTTTCTAACTTAAAAAAATGAATCAAAATTATTTATAAAGGTCTTTCTGCAATATAGTAAAAAAAAAGTAAAAATTGACTTTAAAAATTTTTTTTTAATATTGCTTGTTTGTAAGGATTTTAACAATATCTCTTGAACTGCTTATCAGATTTCAGATATTTCTATGAGTCTTCAATTTTGTTTTTTCCAGCTTGAAATTTCAATTTTCTTTCTTTTTTTTCTATGCGAATGGATTCGTGATTTTAATTTGCAGAATAATGACCTTTTCCAATAGGTAATATTCAGGTACATTGTTATATAATCCAAAAATTTGAATATTTCTGTGTTCATTAAAGTTAAAACTTCTATAGAACTAAAATTGATTCATTTCTTTAAAAATGACTTTAAATTACACCAAATTTAAGCTAGTGTATCTTAGCTCAAAATTAATTCTAAATTTTATCTATGTAGCAACAAATTGTAATAAAATAGAATAATTTATAACAATAAATACTGCTTGATTAAAAAATGAACAGTTAAATGTAAATAGTAGCAATTCGTAGAAGGTATTCCTATTATAATGTAAAGTTATTCCTATTCTAAAGTATTCCTAGAAGTTATTCCTATTCTAAAATATAAGTTAAACTGAAAAAAAAAAAACCGTTTTCGTAAGTGGAGAAATCTATGCTATTCTTATGATTAAATTATTGACATTTAATAGGGCGCCTTAAAAACTTAATAATAAAAATAAAGTAATAAACATTTACTTTTTCATAATATTTTGCACAACTCCTGCAGTTTTATTAAAAATATATCATTTGAATCTATTAATACATTAAGAAAGATGATAAATATTAAAATTCGTTTTGAAAATAAAACATTGAAAGTTGAGTTTGAAATGATCGAAATAGAAAGAAAACTATTTCAAATTAAAATAAGGTTTAATGATGCTGAGTTTTTGAAAATGAAGACGAATTCTAGAAATTGTTATAGGGTTCTTTATTAATAAGAATGCTAGTTTCTTCAAAAAGATTAGTTTCGTTCGAAACTTCTAATTCTTTGTTACGGGAGAATAACGAAATGCTTAAATTTCACTTTTGTTCGTCCCTTAAGGAGAATTTTAATTTCGAAAGTCATTAATTAATTAAAGAATATTTTCGATTTTGTGTGAATAATTAATTGAGATGCATCAAATAGTCCTGAGTGCTCTCTTATTTAAATATTTTAGGGAAACAAATTTTAATTCCTCAATATCAAGCCGAAAATTTCCAAGAATAACAAATATCAAGCAAAACAATTAATATTTAATTACTGAAAATGCTTCTTAAAGAATTTAGTAGAAAAAAGTTAAAAAAACAAACTTAACAAATTATCTTAATGTATATATATGCATATATCTGAAACATATTAGAATTTGGAATAGTAGTTAAGTTGATGTCCTTTAAAATTTATTTTATTGGCTGCATTTGTGTGATGTCTTCCAATTTGTATTTCATCTTGTGAAATATAGATTTAAAGACATTTTTTTTTATTTATTAAAATTTTATCTACGCAGATGAAAAAAGATATTCATGAAATTAACAAAATTTCACTTTTTGCACAAAATTTCCATATTTGGAAAGTAATTCTGAGAACAATTTGTAATAGTTTTTATCTGTAAAAAATTCTCAATTGTAAACTTACATTAGCATACGTTTAGACCAGTGCTCTCTAAACTTTTTTTTTTATCTCTTACCCCCTAGTATGAAAATAATTAAAAGTTGTATCCCATATAATATATAATATGAGTGAGTGTCTTTGTAGTCAAGCATCAAATTATTTATTATTTATTTCAAACAATATACATTTAAATGAAATTATTATTTACAATTTTAATTAGAATTTAATATGAGTCTGTTTAGTAATATCAAAAAAGCGGATTTGATAACCTCTTTTAATACAATTCGAAAATCTGGTTATAAGTCTGAATTTATTTCTGTACTCTTGGTTATAATTGTTGTTATTACAAAAACCGCTATTTCATACAGGTATGTGAAATCAAATGATAAGAATAATTTTTTGCTGTCCCTTCTAAATCTGAATATTTGGTTTTCAATACAAGCCACCAATTATGAATTTTTTTTTTTTTTAAATTCGGATTGTAATGTTATTCATATTCTCGTGGCAAGGAACTGTTTTTCAGCCGCAATCTAGAGGAGTTTTTTTTTCAATCCTTCTATTAGCTCACACTCTCCCTATAAATATCTTGTTCAAATTTTCAATCGTTCATAAAATACTTTTTATTCATCCACTCCAGTTCAAATACATTTTTTTAGCTTGTAGTGGATGACACTTGATGTTAATACAGTTTTTTCAAATATTAATTCAATAATTAAATTTAATTAATTCATTTTAGTTTTTTTTAGATTTAAGTTGTATATATCTACCAATAGATGGCGCCAGATAAACTTTAAAAAATGAATAAAAATTATTTATAAAGGACTTTCTGCAATATAGAGAAAAAAAGTAGGAATTGACATTAAATGTTTTTTTTTTTTTTTTTTAAATATTATTACACTTTCAGTAAATGGGTTCATGAGCCATTGAAACCCTGTTTTAATACTATGCTGTAAATCGGTTACGAAATTCTGCTACCAAAATTCTAAATGTGTAGATATAAGACTTTCAATTATATATACACTGAAGTGACAAAAGTCATGGGATACCTCTTAATATCGTGTCGGCCCTCCTTTCGCCCGGCGAAGTGCAGCAACTCGACGTGGCATGGACTCAACAAGTCGTTGGAAGTCTTCTGCAGGAATATTGAGCCATGCTGTCTCGATAGACGTCCATAATTGTGAAAGCGTTCATGGTGCAGGATTTTGGGCACGAACAGACCTCTCGATGGTGTCCTATAAATGCTCGATGGGATACATGTCGGGCGATCTAGGTGGCCAGATCATTCGTTGGAATTGTCCAGAATGTTCTTCAAACCAATCGCGAACAGTTGTGGCCCGGTGACATGGCGCATTATCATCCATAAAAATCCCATCGTTGTTCTGGTACATGAAGTCCATGAATGGCTGCAAGTGATCTCCAAGTATCTGAACATAAGCATTTCCAGTCAATGTTCGGTCCAGTCGCACCAGAGGACCAAGTCCATGCCATGAAAAAACAGCCCACACCATTACGGAGCTACCACCAGCTTGAACAGTGCCTTGCTGACAGTTTGGGTCCATGGCTTCGTGGGGTCTGCGCCACACTCGAACCCTACCATCAGCTCTTACCAACTGAAATCGTGACTCATTGGACCAGGCCACGGTTTTCCATTCATCTAGGGACCAACCGATATGATCACGTGCCCACGAGAGTCGCTGCAAGCGATGTCGTTCTGTCAGTAAAGGCACTCGAGTCGGTCTTCTGCTGGAATATCCCAAGAAAGCCAAATTTCTCCGCACAGTTCTAATAGACAAGTTCCTTGTACGTCCCACATTGATTTCTGCGGTTATTTGACGCAGTGTTGCTTGTCTGTTAGAATTTACGACTCTTTGCAGACGTCGCCGGTCTCGGTCGTTAAGTGCAGGCGGTCGACCACTGCGCTGTCCATGGTGGGATGTTATGCCTGAAATTTCATACTCTCGGCACACTCTTGACACAGTGGATCTGGGAATGTTGAATTCCCTAACGATTTCCGAAATGGCATGACCCATGCGTCTAGCTCCAACAAACATTCCGCGTTCAAAGTCTGTTAATTCCCGTCGTGTGGTCATCATCACGTCAAAACCTCTTCATATGAATAACTTGAACAGAAATGAAGGCTCTGCGAAAGCACTGTGCATTTATACCTGTTCTACGCGATGCTACTGCCATCTGAAAATTTGCATATTGCTTTCCCATGACTTTTGTCACTTCAGTGTGTATATATATATATATATATATAATTAATTCATATCGGGGTCATATTATTTTATATCTGATTAACCCGCTTTGTAACTCCATGGAAGCTCAAAGAAAGGGTGTATTCTATTTCAAATAACCTTTTCTTCGGAAACGGATTTTGTAGTGGTAGTCCTATTTGAAATGTAAAATAATTAACAAAGTGATTCTATAAAACATTTTACTCTCCTGCATGAAATTACAAATGATTCTTTTTTTCCTCTAGTTTGTATTTTCCATATGAATGTCAGTTATTTACAAACCCAAATAAAAATTAATATATAGGGGAAAATGATATTTTAAATATTAATGTAGGCTAGCTTAGGTTTTGGTTTAAAAAAACTACACTCAAATGCAAGAATTCATGAAAATATTAAGATCCAGTAAAATAAATTTATTATAGCCCGTGTGGAAAATTGGAAAGCGGTCAAATCGGATTGATTTGAAAAGAGCGGCGTCATAGGGAAGGAAATGTCACTTAGGAGAGATTATAATTGCAAAAAAAATAGCTTTTATTTTTAATAATTCAAATTTCAGATTATACGATATTAAAAATAAAACTAGCTAAAAAATTCCACATTCACTATTATACTTTCCTTTCTTTCAAAGCAACTTTGCACTGCTTATATCTAATTGATAGCCCTAAAAAACAATCGATTCCTCCTTTTCCACTGTTAAATCGGTTATTTACAATTCCACGCTATTCTTGATCAAACTATATGCAAGTAAAAATGAATTAAAATAATTCGTAAACTTAGGGAAAAATAAATAAAAACTTCAAATTATATTATAATTTAAACGGTATGTTTTAAGTTTTATTACTGGACCACTTATTATCTTTATTTTGATTCCTTAAATTTTCCGCATAGATTTACCGATGGTTTTTGAATTTCAAACAAAACACACAATATTATTTTTTCTGATTCAAAATCAAAAACATATTTTTATCACCCATTAAAAATCTATCAAAATGTATTTAAGTCATTAATATCTTAGATGTACAAACCTTTTGTCAGTATAGTTATTTATGTTTTCGTATTTGAATTTTAAATTGTAACAGCAAATATCTGAAAATGTGTAATAAAATATTTATAACAAATGCTTTCTATTTCTTTATAATTCTGTAATATAAATAATTTAATAATAATAATTAATAATAATAATTTAATCATCATCATCATTGACGCAACAGCCCTATGTGGGCCAAGGCCGTCTACCTACTGGTAGATTTCGAGACGAGAGATAATAATTTAATAATAATAATTGTTAATAATATACTAATGAACAATTATCTATGATCATGCTGCAAAAGAGGAATCTATTTCGTAATTTTTTACATTTTCACAGAATCCTTGTTCAAAATATTTCATTAATTATAAAAGACTTTTTCATTCCTATCTCACTGTTTAAAACGAATCTTATGATTGATTAGTTCTTTAAGATTTTATATCCGAACTTAAGATTAGCATTTTTTCACAGAATCCTTGTTCAAAATATTTCATTAATTATAAAAGACTTTTTCATTCCTATCTCACTGTTTAAAACGAATCTTATGATTGATTAGTTCTTTAAGATTTTATATCCGAACTTAAGATTAGCATTTTTCACAGAATCCTTGTTCAAAATATTTCATTAATTATAAAAGACTTTTTCATTCCTATCTCACTGTTTAAAACGAATCTTATGATTGATTAGTTCTTTAAGATTTTATATCCGAACTTAAGATTAGCATTTTAATAACTTTAATTCAATAAAAATTTACTGTCAGTTTTTATTTCTTCTTTTTATAGTATATAAAATAATTTGAAAACTTCCTTTGAAATGAAAAAAATACAAATGAATAAATTTATAAACAAGAAAAAAAGTATTTCTTAAGAATGAAAGAATTTGAAATTTAATCATCGAATTCAATCGAATCAATGAAGAGTTTTGAAATGACAAGTCTATTAACTCTTTTCTTGCATGTATCACTTTGACGAATCAAAAAATTTCGATACATTTGATCTTATTCAGTTTTGCAAAAATACCATTCTTTTCTCATATAAAAGCACAATTATTTTCAGAGAGTTTGATTGTTGACACAATTTGAATAAGCCAAAACAGTAAATATCCAGATAAAAATCATATGCCAAATACAGTGAGCTTTTATTAAAACTAAACTATTTAGTTTACAACTTCAGCGAACTTTTGGTTTTGCAGAATATATGATATTAGAAAGCTCGCAGAATTACTATAGTTATCATGCTAACCAGGTTTCTAGCCATAATTGTTAAATTAAGATCTTCAAATTGCTAGAAGAATTCTCGCTAAGCTAAGTATTTTGCTAATCTCTAAAAAATACAGATAAGTTAAAAATTCCAAATATTTTTTTTTCTTACTGCAGCTGGCAAATACTTAGACAGTTATCGTTTATGCCACAAGCAAGGGCTGCACCAACATTACTCAGTTAGTACTATCCAGCGGTGCGTGTAGATTGAAGATAAGCTACGGACGCGGAGTAACAATACCCCCCGCAACGCTCTACTATCCTATTCGACCGGGACCTACGGTTTAAAGTGAATTCCGAACCACTACAAACATCCATGGTACCGCCGGAAATCGAAACCTGCGGTACCGAGCGTCAGAGCGCTGGCCACTCGGCCATCAGGCTTAAATTCCGAATATAAGAAATACAATTTTATTACGGTATAAGACTTCATGCTACTTACAGACATTATAGGAACTTCAATAATATTGAGATATTTTCCAATGAGTTAACTTAAAACGCCTATTGAAAATGTTTCTTTTCAAATTAATATGTGATCTGCTTTTAAACTTGTTCGTGTGTGATATTTTAGCACTGAAAATGAAACGAATCTGTTGAAACAATTGAAATAATGCAGTAGCTAACAACTCGTTCACTGTTCTCATTTTCCAGGCAGTGCTACTTAGATGGAGGGCACACATTTACTAAAGAAAAGTTTTATTTTTCCACATCTGTATTAGTCTTGCCAAATCAGGTGTCATTGAATTAGGAATTCTCCGAAGAGATGCTTTTTTCATATTTTTACTCCCTTCTCCTTTCGTCTACTTTAAATATTACTTTCAGTCAAAGATTAGAACGTTGATAACAGATAGAAATTTTATTAAAGTAATGGGCCTGAAACGAAATTTCCTTTTTTTTTTTTTTTTTTTTTAGCATTGAAATTAAAATTGTAAAAATACATTATTTTTAAAGTAATTTGTTGAAGAAATTTAAATTTACAGTTAGAATGGCATAAAAATAGTTTTTATTGATTGTTTACTTCTTCAACTGCCAGAGAGAATTTTTTTTATGTGAAAAGAACTACTGATTAGAAAAAAAGTCGAAAAAACTGGTGACCAGAAGAAAGGATTACAGGAATATTTTTAAAAAGAAGTTTGAAAACTATTTTATTACCAGTAAAGAAACCCATGCAGAATTGATATAATATACACTGAAGTGACAAATGTCATGGGATACTTCTTAATATCGTGTCGGTACTCCTTTCGCCCGGCGAAGTGCAGCAACTCGACGTGGCATGGACTCAACAAGTCGTTGGAAGTCTTCTGCAGGAATATTGAGCCACGCTGTCTCGATAGACGTCCATAATTGTGAAAGCGTTCATGGTGCAGGATTTTGGGCACGAACAGACCTCTCGATGATGTCCCATAAATGCTCGATGGGATTCATGTCGGGCGATCTAGGTGGCCAGATCATTCGTTGGAATTGTCCAGAATGTTCTTCAAACCAATCGCGAACAGTTGTGGCCCGGTGACATGGCGCATTGTCATCCATAAAACTCCCATCGCTATTTGGGTGCATGAAGTGTATGAATGGCTGCAAGTGATCTCCAAGTAGCTGAACATAAGCATTTCCAGTCAATGTTCGGTCCAGTCACGCCAGAGGACCAAGTCCATGCCATGAAAAAACAGCCCACACCATTACGGAGCCACCACCAGCTTGAACAGTGCCTTGCTGACAGTTTGGGTCCATGGCTTCGTGGGGTCTGCGCCACACTCGAACCCTACCATCAGCTCTTACCAACTGAAATCGTGACTCATCGGACCAGGCCACGGTTTTCCATTCATCTAGGGACCAACCGATATGCTCACGTGCCCACGAGAGTCGCTGCAAGCGATGTCGTTCTGCCAGTAAAGGCACTCGAGTCGGTCTTCTGCTGGAATAGCCCAAGAAAGCCAAATTTCTCCGCACAGTTCTAACAGACAAGTCCCTTGTACGTCCCACATTGATTTCTGCGGTTATTTGACGCAGTGTTGCTTGTCTGTTAGAATTTACGACTCTTTGCAGATGTCGCCGGTCTCGGTCGTTAAGTGCAGGCGGTCGACCACTGCGCTGTCCATGGTGGGATGTTATGCCTGAAATTTCATACTCTCGGCACACTCTTGACACAGTGGATCTGGGAATGTTGAATTCCCTAACGATTTCCGAAATGGCATGACCCATGCGTCTAGCTCCAACTAACATTTCGCGTTCAAAGTCTGTTAATTCCCGTCGTGCGGTCATCATCACGTCAAAACCTCTTCACATGAATAACTTGAACAGAAATGAAAGCTCTGCGAAAGCACTGCGCATTTATACCTGTTCTACGCGATGCTACTGCCATCTGAAAATTTGCATATTGCTATCCCATGACTTTTGTCACTTCAGTGTATACTTTAAATAAACTAACAGAAAATTTGAATTTTTATTTTTAAATGACACAAATATTAAATTTATAGTTATTTCAAATTTTTTAAGTATGTATGAAATAATTTCAATTATTCCTAATTTTTTTTTTAAATTTTTATTTGTGATAAAGACATGACGTTATGTGCGTCTCATATTTGTTTTTATTTAGTATATAAATAAATTTATAAATTAGACTTTTATTTTCTATAATTTCCTTTTTAAAATATATTTTTTTATTTAAGTTTGTCTTATAAGAAGAATGGATTTTTATAAGAAAAATAATAACAATAACAAAACACTTATTTTTACGGAATGACGTTTTAGTGATTTTTATTCAACAATTATGTTTCAAATAAATTTTTGCAATAAATTTATTTCATTATGCAAACAACGGGAGATATAGAAGTTAACAGTTAAAACTTCACATTTCTTTATAAGTTATTTTTATTCAAATTTAAGAAATAATATAACCTTCTAGCTGATTTTCAGGAAAGGGTCATGGACAAAACATGTAATAAAAAAAAAATTTTTAAGTCAATTCCTACTATTTTCTAAACGTTCAAATATTAATGGATTTATTGTTAAAAGAAATGAAAACAATTTCTTTTCATCGAAGTACGAAATAAATTACAACAATTAAAAGAACATTAAGCAATAAACAAGTACTATAAAAAAAAAAAAATTAAAGTCAATTCCTACTTTTTTTTCACTCTATTGCAGAAAGTCCTTTATAAATAATTTTATTCATTTTTTTAAGTTTATCTGGCCCCATCTATTGGTAGATATATGCAACTTAAATCTAAAAAAAATTTAATTAATTAATTAAATTTAATTACTGAATTAATATTTGAAAAAACTGTATTAGCCTCACGTGTCCTCCACTACAAGTTCAAAAAAATGTATTTGAACTTGAGTGGATGAATAAAAAGTATTTTATGGACGATTGAAAATTTGAACAAGATATATATAGGGAGAGTGTGAGCTAATAAAAGGAATTGTAAAAAGAAAAATTAAGATATACTTTAAAATGAAGATTGCAAAATTCTAGTTATTTTATCACTTAACATTTGTTTATTTTAGCAAATATGCGATTTTTTTCATGACATGTAACTCGTATTACCTATTTCCTTCTCTGATTAAGTAGTATTTAACACAAAGATAACGGAACAAAAATGGGATTTCGTAAAAATATCTATAAGAGGTTGTTAATATTTTTTCAATATTTTTCGAAAAGCTTTATTTGCAAATCTTCTAAAACTATTAAAAACAATTTTCCGGTTTAAAAATTTTTCTATATTTGTAATGTTTAAATACGCAAAATTAAAAAAAAAAAAGATGAATAACAAATAGTTGTATTGTTATAATAACAGTAATATATAATGCTATTATTAGAATAACATTTGTAACAAAATGTTGTTATATTAAATAACGTATTATACAAACGAAAGCCCTTCACATATATCGATTGTTAGGATATGTTTATTGTATTTCAAATCAACTATATTAAAAACAATAATTATATATGATGTACAAACTACTAATTTTTACACAATTTGAAGAAGATTATTTTTTTATTTTGTGCAAAATTAAATATAAATTTAATCATATTTTTATTACAATTCAGTAATTGTAATAAAAATATGATTAAATTGTAATAAAAATATGATTGCAGATTATCATATTAATTTGAAAATGAAAGATTTTTAAATTATTATCATACCATTTTTCTATTTCTCCTTTTATTTTGGGAGAAAAAGAATTTCGCTTTGATTTTTTTGAAATTAATTTTAAAAAAAACACAAACAGGTATTATATTAAAAGAAACGTACTTGTCAAATTCATATATTTATGCTACATGTAAAAGAACGCTACATTTTGCAGTAAAAAAAAAAGGTTATATTGTATAAAAACTAATAAAAGTATAAAATGTTATGGTTATATTGCAGACGTAAATAATATTTACATAGATAGTAAAAATAACAACAGCTATATGATTCTTCGATGAAGATTTTTTATCACAGTTCTTTTTCAAGGAATTTTATTTTAGCTCGCAATATTTCATCAGTATAATAATGAGAAATTGAATCTCTTCATGTTACTAATATTGCAGATTATCATGCCAAGAATAACTTGCCCAATGTGTTGCATTATCCTTGTATTATATTTAGAATAAGTAATGGGGGAAAATGTATACAATGAGAATGAATACTACGTTGCAAAAGCTTTGAATGATACGAAAGAGTATTTCAAGTACCTTCTATCGAATATTTGATCCCCCCATTAGTGGGATCAATATTCTGAACCATAAGCGATTTATAACCGTGGGCAATGGAAATCGGCCCTCGAATGAATAATTAATGAGTGTATCCAGGGTTATTGAATACACGCGTTTATGATTGTCATTGTACATATGGATGGATTTATATGAGTAGTTAAAAAAAAAAACTGTTTGCTATTGAACTAAAGATGGAAATAGGATAGTGATGCCCTCTAGCGGATATGTTCTATATGCGATATGTCCTGCAAGGCTGATATTAGTAAATTTTAAAATAGAGATTGTGACATCTTTTTTTTGTAGATATTAAAAGTTTTTTTGTAGAGGGTGATGAATTTATTATACCTCAAACCACTTTTAAAACTGTGATACCAGTTTTTGCAATGAAATTTAAATTCGAATTTTAAAGCCTAATATCTTAATATATACCAACTAAAAGGAATTTCATGAATTTTGAAACTTTATTTTTAATTCTTTTTCCTATTTGTTCTTCGCCCATCCCCAATGGCTCTCCCGCTATTTTCCATAATTTTGTTTCCCTTTTATGAATAACAGACTTGGTCCTGTGTTATTCTTTAATTTTGGAATTTTATAATATTTTGTTCATTCTTGGGGCAACATCTCATAGAATTGTGAAAGATCCTTTATCTTCCTTTTAAATTTAGAAACTTTGTTGAACTTTTGTAATATAAATACATTTTGATAATTCTCACAAATAAAATTCTTCTCTTTTCTGATAAAATCCCGCTATAATGAATATCGCTATCACTCAAGTTCAAAAGTTATATCCCTTATTGTTAAGAGCATATCAATATATTTTCATATTACCCTCACATTAAAAATCAATTACTAGGCAAATAATATCAAGTTTTTCGAAGATTTCTTTTATTCAAATGATATTATTATGTTATATCGAGTGTTCGTTAGAATATCTAATAATTTTTTATCTAAATAATTCACTATTTTGTTAATTTAAGTACTTCATTGAAAAAATATACCATTCTTTATTAAATCAGGGTGTTCATTAAATTACGATGATGATTAAGACTTAAAAATTTTTGCAGCAAAAATAATATATACAGAAAACGAAAATTTAAAATTTATTTTAAATTTTCAAAAATTTGATTTTTTAAATATAATAATAAATTTTTAATAAATTTTAAATTTAATTTTTAAATTTTTTTTTAAAAAAATGCTATCATTTTAAAAAACTCAGTTGTTGCACAGAATACAAAACAAAAACTTCTAGTCTTAATTTTGAATAGAATCATCAGTCCCCGTTATTATTTAATAATGCATAATTATTTGAGTGCTGGTCTTAAATTTTGATAATATTTAAGATTATAAGAGCTTACGACAGCTTTAAGAATCTCATAATATAATTTTTTATGAAAACTGAAAATTTTAACTTTGTATAAATGCAAATTATTCTGTACTCAGAAGAAATAAAAAAATAAAAAATGCAATGTTAATGGATTTTTCTTTATTATCCGATCAATGCCATTACTAACAAAAGAAGAAACTAAAACAATTCTTTCTGGAAAAGTGTTATTAATTTAATTCTACTGCTACTTAAAAATCGTAAAGTTTTTGCGCCTATCTGGGATGTTTATAAAATTTTCATTTAACGAAAAAAAAAAAAAAATGCGATTCATTACTAATAACTGTAACTTACATTACCCACACACCCTACATTCCAACACTCCAAAAAATAAAGATTTGATGTAGATTTCTTACTAAAGAATGCTTTTATATCGAAAATCTATCATATATTTTGGAGTACCGATTTTAATTAAATTCTGATATTATTATAAAATCAATGTTTAATTCAAACTCTGAGATGTTCATAAAATCGCCTTTTACGAAAATTCAAATTTTATTTTCACAAAAACACAACTGTCATTTGCAAATTCAAAACAAACGTTTTCATTCTTAATGAGCATTGTTCTGCACTAAACGCTACTGTTAAAAAAAAATACACCACTCATTTCAGAAAGGGAGTATTCTATTATATCGATAATTGATCCCCTTTTCTAGATGTTTAATTAAATTATGAAAATGTTTTAAAATAAATAAGTTCGATATGCTGATAAAATCGCCTTTTACGAAAATCAAAATTTCATTTTCACAAAAACGCAACAGTTTAATATCAACAACTGTTACTTGCAAACAAGAAAATAAATAAATAAAATGATATATATATATATATATTCAGTTTTAATGAGCACTATACCACCCAACACTACCATAGGAAAAAATACACCACTTCTTACGAAGAGGCAGTATTGATATTATATTGATAATCCCTACCAATTTCTAGATTCTTGCCTACATTAATTAAATTTCTAAATTATTCCAAAATCAATAAGTTGAAGGTGTTCATAAAATCGCCCCAATTTTATTCTCATAAACTGCTCGCTAATAACAGCTATTACTCCCAATCCGACACACAAACTTTTAATCTTAATTAACGTTATTGTCAAAAATAAAAACACACTCCTTCCTCCTATATTGATTTAAAAAAAACCTCTCTTAGGCGATTTAATTCCACCGAAAAAAGAGCCCCCCAAAAAGCAAAGAAGTACTCAACAAGGTTTTTGTAGCGGCGGAATAAATCAAAATGCGCCTCTTTGATTTCTTTGTGATAGAATAGCAGATTGTCTGCGATGTTTTCTAATAATTCCATTAGTGCTTCCCCTCTCCATCCAAGTCCATTTAAAGCCGCAGCCTCCTTTCCATCAGGGCGTCGGGCTGGGCTAATGGCTAATCTGTCGGCGACCCACCCTGCATTACTCCCCCACTCGCCCTAATAGCATCTAATGGGGAGGTACTCTCTCGCCTTGTGAAACAAGCCTCCAATGTCCGTAAGTGGACACCAGTAGCGACAAATAGGACCGTAAATCGGAGGGAGTAATATAAGGATAAACCAAAGCTAACTGGAGTGTCGTCGCCCTCCCGTAAAATGGCTCCTCTCCGTCACCTCTCCACTCGGTAATAGAATTTGCCGAATGATGGAAGGCCTTTGATTGGGTTTGGCGCTCTCCACAAGAAATGCGGTTTTTGCGACTCGCCTAAATTGTTATTTGTTACCGAAAACTTTTACGGATAGGCACACCATTTACAACGATAAATGATGTCGAGGAAAGGACCTCCGATTGGATGGGCTTCATACCTGCCGCAATAATAAACATTTTACGGTGCAATAGAGTAGAGATATATCTAGATGGAAAGAGGAGAGGCTTTCAAATGATTATTGGGCTTAAATCACAAATACGGATGGCTTTATTGAGATGATGTTAGCTACTTTTATCAATGAGGGGAATATGATATTTACGCAACAGCCGAGTTGTTATAATTACGTAACAGCAACAATTTCTTCTCTGGCGTCATTTTACATGAATGGGTACTTCTTTTGTTATACAGTAATTGCTTGCCATAGTTTTTATATTCTGGTGCCATTAGGGTTGTTTCTGCATAGAAAGGGAAGACGTAAAAAATACTGTTAAGATTGAGTAAGGATTGAATAGTTAGTAGGATTTTATTACAATTGCAAATGGCTTTACTATAATAGGACAATGCCTTTTCGGCAATGGATTTGTTGTTGGAAATGATATCAATTCGAGATTTTCACAACAACCGAGTTTCATTAACTTGGTATTGATTTCCTTGTAATAATATTTCTATCATTCGAATGATGCTCTTCCAATAAGCTTTCATAGCCTTAAAAGTATGTGTAACAACAACAATAATGAGAAGAATAAATAAAACTAGGTTCATCATAATGGTAATTAATAAAAACAGATTCTGGTTTAGATTTAAACTTTCAAATTATTTGTAAGACATTAGTTTAATATTAAACTAATGTAAGGCTTTAGGTTAGAGCTAACTTAGCTTATATATATATTTTGGAAATTTTTAGGAAAGACATTACATCAGCGCTCACACAAATCCTGCATCAATCACACTCGATATTTACTACTGTCACTGTTAATTGGTACTAATATAATATTTGATACTTATAGTTACTGTTCCTACTGACCTGCTAATACAGAAATTTTTTTGAATTTTCGCTTCATTTATGAATATCTGATTGATTGTTGATAATGGCATACTCAGTATGTAAAACTTTGTCATATAGGATTATTTTCCTTTTCCATCATCTACATTGATGTTCAAAATTTAGAAAATTTTCAGATTTGGTCGATTATCTCTAGAACTACTAGGCAGATTTTAATTAAATTTTGTTTGAACATACAAATCTAATACAAAACAAATAAATAAATAAAAATAAAAAATAACCATTATATAGTTATAATACACATGCATGATAGTGCATAACACTCATCGAAGTCTGAAAGTACGAAACAATTGTTACAAAATCGAACAAAAAAATGGGTTAATGGTTAAGGGGTTTGGCCTCCTCTTACAGATGTCACACTGTGATTTCACACTATATAATAATAAGGCATTTTATAAGTTCCAGTAACAAGGGGTCCCACTCGTTCAGCAATGTAATTTTCAGGCCCTGAATTATTCTCGGAAGGTAACTGCGAGTAGCAACTTCCCTCCCCATAACATCCAAAACATGCTCTATGGAGTTGAAGTGGATATCTGGATGCTAATATATTTAGCAAATCGTAGACTCAATGAGCTCTACGTGGCAGTGTGCTGTCGTCCATTATAATGAGATTAGGGACAACTGCCCCCCTGAAAAGGCTAACACCCCAAGACGGCATGCCTGTATCTCACACCAGCAACAGGACCTTTTTCAAAGACATAGGGGGATGCTGCCATGCAACATGATATCTCCCCATACCATCAAATCTCCGATGTCATAATGGTCGATTTCTCAAACATTGGAGGGCAGATAGCGGGTCCCTGTTTCTCACCATATGAAAGTACGTCGAGAATCAATGGTTAAGCTGAACCGGGACTCATCAGTGAAGAAAACGGTCCCCATTGATCCATGCTCCAATACCTATGATCTTTACACCATGCTAAACGGACTTTCCTGTTCGCAGAAGGGAGTGGGATGCAAACGGAAAGTCTTCTTGCAAACAGTCCTCTCTCGCGAAGCCTTTTGGAAACAGTAACCCTTGAAACTTGCCTTCAAGTGGCCTCGAGAGAGAGCTGAGAAACTGTAGTAACCTCGTTGTAATGGATAAATAGTAATAATCTTTGGACGCCTTGGCTCTTGGACAATCTGACCCAGGCTTTTTCACGATGGACCTTGAAACTGTTTCCATAAGTTAGACACAACGCTGGAGTTCATTGGAGTCTACTAATCTGGACTTCAGACTGGCTTGCTTCCAGCCTCCCCACGATTCGTGACCTTCTTCCATCATTAAATGTTGGTGGTACTCAGTTTTGCTGTTTGAATTTGAATTCAACCGATTTCTGGAAGGAAAAAAAAAACCTACCAAGAAATTCGGCGAAGTATGCGAGGGAAAGAAATGCGAATTTTGCCATGCGAGCTTATAAAGCCTATTTCTCTACTAGCTCCGCCCCCACATGTATATGATTACGAATTTGACCCAATATTTCCATTTTTGTTCAAAGAAGTAGTTTTAGATTTCGTTCAGTTCTTTCCATGAAACTCGATAAAATATGAAAAATTCTCTTAATTTTGAACGAAACTGTACTTAAAGTGTCACATGTCGCTACAATTTGAGAGTAGTACTAATCCGCTTTCTTTAATCGCTGAGTTGCTTTCAGTCAAATAATGATATCCTTCCAGATTTCTTTCTTCCTAATCTTTATTTAATAATATGTTTTCATCAATTTATTTTCGCAGCTACAGACAGTGAAGGTGCACTGAAGTTTCTGTCCATAAAAATTAAATATATCATTATGATACGTAGATTTAAGTTGATGGTAAGCATTTATTAGGTATGACTTATCTAAATTTAAGTTTTAATGTATTTAACCTAGCAATAACTATAAAGGGTTTAAGGTAATTAACCTTTCCCATGATATTTAGTTTTTATAAAATAATTCTTATCAAAGAGCTTTATTATTTCCTAATTCGCATCATATATTCAAGTTATTTTTCATTTACATTCTGAGTTATGACCTTAAACCTATTAGATAGGTTTATTCTAAGCATTGGGCATCGCTAAGAAAATGCATTGTCAGAGACATAAACATAGGTTCAGTTTAAATATGTTTCATTTGCTGTAGTGACTAATGGTACTAAGTTACATTACTAAGCTTGTAATGATATTTTGTCAACCATAGCATAGTTTCATGGGCAATAATCGAGAAACATTTCAATGAGTGACAAATTTGCTTTGAATGTTATTAATATGTATTTTTCATGCATCTGTTGAGAGGAGTAATGTATTATTTTATTAAGCATAACTTTTTTGGATTAAAAAAAATTAAAAATGGTAAAATAAAAAATAAAAATTTTTTATCTGGATAATTGGTTTGGGGATTTCGGATTAATAATTTCAAAAATATTTACAAAACTAGCAGTCCTTTTAAGAAAATAAATTTAAACTATTTATTAATTTTAAAACTAAAAAAGTTTCTTTTCTTGTATAACTCAGAAAAACTATTAATTATTTTATCTTTGTATGCACATTGAAAAAGTTACACTGATATACAAATATATATATCAGTTTACTTTCTGTAACTCCAAAAGTGTACAGCAAGAAATAATTGAATTTCGATAACGTTGATACTAAGGGTGTTTCTGTCATTCGAAATAGACATGGATTTTTTCAAATGCTAATTTAAAAAAAGTTCGAAAACCAATATGAACAAGGTACGATATGGACAATTTACTTAAAAGTGAGCATCGTGTACAATAAAAAATTAATAAAAATAGAGAGTTTCTAAGGAAAGTTGATTACATTTCCAAAGTTTTATATTTTATTCATGTAAAGCTTGATTTACTAAATAGATGGAACTAAATTCAAAAACTTTAAAATTTAGACGCATGAAACTGTTTGGGGAAACAGAGGTTCTAGACAACTGAAATATCAGTTATTAAATTCCTACTATTAGTTCACACTCTCCCTATATAAATCTTGTTCACATTTTCAATCGTTAATAAAATACTTTTTGTTCATCCATTCAAGTTCAAATACATTTTTTGAACTTTTAGTGGATGACACTTGATTTTAATACAGTTTTTTCAAATATTAATTCATTAATTAAATTTAATTAATGAATTTTAGTTTTTTTTAGATTTAAGTTGCAGCAACATACCAATAGATGGCGCCAGATGTAAGAGTAAAATTTCAACTTTATTTATAAAGGGCTTTCTGGAATATAGTGAAAAACAAAAGTAGGAATTGACTTTAAATTTTTTTTTTTTTTATTACTTGTTTTTGCTATGATTTAACTGGTGATAATTCAGTCATTTGTTATGGAATGGGATGAAATATTATCAAACTATGCAACATGCAACATTGCTGTACTTGAATGAATATTATACTAAAATATTAATTACAAAAAACTCATGACCCCTCTAATTGTCAATTATAATTTATATTGGTTCAGTTTGGTCAAATTATTTTTACTCCATGAAGATAAATTTTGTTTTGTATGTTTTACACATTATACTTTAGCCATTAAACTATTTTTAGAGTGTTTTATTGCATTTTTACAAAGGAAAAAAAATTTTTTTTTTAAATCAGTAAATGCTAAACTTACATATATTTTTACCCAAAATATACCTATAAAATTTCAAAAATTACTTTAACATGTCGTTTTTTACTAGTTTAAAATTTCTAAAAAATTTCAAAATGAGATAGATTTTACTCTAAACGTACCTAAAATTTGAAAAATCATGTTTTGAGAAATGCACACAAAACAATTTCAGTGCTTATTATACACACTTAATGTATCCAAAACAAAATTTTTATTTGTGTTCTGCACTAGCAATGGCAACTTTCTGCATTTTAAAGTTTTTTAGCATTCTTGCTTCTTTCTTTTTTTTTTTTTTTTTTTTTTTTTTTTTTTTTATATGCTGAAGTTTCATTTACAAATCTGTATTTTTTTAAATTTGTCGGAGAACATGATATGTGTTTCACCCATAATTAATGCCCATAACTTTTAACAAATTAAAAAAATCTTTGGATACCGTCATTTTTCACAAAATTTTAGATATCCATGTCAGTTTACATAAAATATTTGCCTTGTTAAATTAGTTTAAAATTTTATTCAATTGATCGTTTATTCCACTTTTGTTGAAGAAGATCACACACAATAAAAATCATGTATATACAATTAGCTAATCCAAATGAATGTTTGTTTCTTCATTGAAATTTTTTCATTTCATTATAACATTAAGTTGTGTTAAAATGCTCAAGTTTATAACATTCATATAAAGAGTATTTAATATTTAGAAAGATAAATAAGAATGTTTAAATATATTCAGAGCATTAAATATTTTTTATTTTATAAAACGAACAGAAAAGCATTGTTATTCATAGAATTTATAGATAATAGAAAATTTTTTTCAACCAGCTAGCATGATATAATTCTGCATAGTATATAGGTTCTTTTTCTAGGCTTTGTTCTATGTATATATTAGTTAAAGAATAATAAAAAGAATAAACACAGCAAAACAGTATGAAAATGAAACAAAAGTCAGGAAAATTTTGACAGTTGCAAATGTCAAGTGGAAAAGTCTCATAAACAAGGCTATATTTTTCAAATATAAACAAACGAAATCTTTCACTAAACGCAATTACCGTGAATTGCACGGTTGTCGAGTTCTGAAGTTTTTAAAAATAAAATATAAATATTTATTGTAAAGGCATGACCAATCCAAATAGCAGAATTTGACAGATGGTGTGAAAGGCCATATATTTTAAGGTTATACATTTAATCTATATATTTATTTCTAATAATCTATATATTTTTATGTTCAGGAAAGTATGCTTGATACTTTTTTCTATCACAAAATTGAAAAATCGAAAATGTGAAAGTTTGTACTAACGCTCTCTCCTTAAAAACACATGAATTTAAGATGTATGAAAGCATTTAAAAAATATTGACTGGGTATTTCAAAAATATTTTATAAGCTAAAATGTTAATTTGTTGTCTGGAATAATAAAATCCTTTTCGGATTCAGACGTTTAAATTAGCGCAAGTTAATGTAATTTGATTGACGAAATTAATTCTTATTTTATAATATCCAAAAGCATTAAAATCTTAAAAAGTAAGATAGAGACTGCCAACCTTTAGAAAAAATCAGTCAAAAGCTACTTTAAAAATAAAGATTAACCAAAACTGTTCTTTTAAAACTTAGATTGCTCAACAAATTTCTTTTTACAAATCAATTTTTTGAAGGAAAAAACGTTATTGCTTAAAATGACTGATGCAAATCAGGCATTGTCATTCGGTATGTATTTTTAAAAGTATTTAATTAATGTGTATGTGGCTGTGCCGATTTGAAAATGAAAATTTAAGTCCAGACGGAGTTTTATTTTCATTCATATGGATAAATTTACATATTGTCTGAAATTTAATTCCAATGTGCTACGTATGCTAAATGAAGAGTTAAAAAAGAAGCTAAAAAAAGTATGCTTAAAAAAAAGAGTTAGACTAAAAATAAAGTAGGACTTAATAGGACTTAAAAATAATGAATTGATTTAATATTAATTAACATGAAAAATAATTTAAATAATATAAAACATTTTTATGAATAAGACAATCAATATAATAATATAATTTTCCAATTAATTACTTTTAAATAGTGTACATAATTAACTATAATTATTAAAATAAGAATTAATTCTTATTTTAGAGTGTGGTGCTTTCAAGTTTTCTTTATGCAACAAAGTTAATTAGTCATCAGAAAATAATTAAAATCGAATTCCCAAGAAACTTTTTTGAAAAGAAACATAAGAAGCACAAATTTATTAGTAAGTACAATACTTTATTATCACATTTAAGCAATTCCATTAGCGTATTATGTGTTTCATTGTTAGAATCCCATTTGGCGAATATTTCAAGAATCGGAGGGGGCGGGAACCCTATGAATCCTGCAGCTACAAACAGAAGCATTTCTGATCATTAAAAAGAATAAGTGTTTTTCGGATACTGTCCCATATTTCATTATTCGAATTATATTATATAGAAATATCATTTAGTAGAAAAAAAATAATTATAATAAGATTTATTGAACACTTTATATGTTTTATAGTATCATCCATTAATATTTTTATTATAAAGAAAAACTTTTTGTTGAAGTCTTTGTAATTGTCTTTTTGATTCTAATCACAAGAATATCTTGATCGGGGTTAACTATTTATAACAACAGATGAAATAGTTTGAAAGATGAAATTATGCTTTGTTTAATCTCAGTTTTACATTATCATATAACTTGTTTGTGTATAAATCAGATATTTAACAAATAACGTATTTTACCAGTTTTACTAACAAGAATTTTTTCCGTTACTTTATTACTTTATCGAATCTTAATTCATAATGAAAATCAGTTCATTATTTTTAATATGGTTTACTTCAAGATTAATGCTGATTCAATACTGATAATTTTGTAAAATTATTGATTTTTTAACATTGTTTAATATATTGATTATACTTTAATCAATCTTACGTTATTTTTTTTTATTTGTATATTTTATGGATTTTATTTTCTCTCTTTCAAACATATTGCTAGAACTACTATATAGAAAAAGTGTGTAATTAAATAATTTAACTCTCGTTGTTCGGCATAAAATAATAATACTTTAACTATAGTTGTTAATAAATTATTAGAAAAATATATTTATCGTAACAAATGAACATAAAGCATTGTGATATTGTAATCTGTATATCTGTATATTGTAATCTGTATATCTTCTTATCTATCTGCATACTTTTTAAATCATGGAGGAGGACAAAGAGTCTTAATCAAAGTAAGGTATATTTTAGAATATAATATTAGAAAATAAATATTAATATTTTTTTATTTTATTTAAGCACTAACTGAAGAATAAATTATATATATTTCTAAGTAGTTTGAATTTTAAAAATAAAATAAGGTTTGCCCAGCTCGGAGTTACAGAACGCGATTTTGTACACACGCATTATTTAAATTCTTTTCATTTATATGCCCAATGCTAGAATTTCATCCATACACGATGCACTGCAATGCATCTTCCACATTTCCATAGTTTGGCCGGAAGTTGTCAACAATTTAAAAGGATTTCCATCGATTGGTAATCAGGCCAAAGAAATCGTACAAATTGCAAAAGCAAATGGTGGCGAAGGATTTTCAGATATTGAAGAACAGAATCAAGGAATTAATCGAGAATGATGATCGAGTATTAACGAATTGAATGATTTTATAACACTAAAAGCGGCAATAGTAAAGAAGAAGATTCCTAACTTGCAAGAAAGTAAACGAACGAAAAAGACACAAAAACTATCTGATTTTGCAATGTAGATAGACGCAGAAAGAAAATAACACTTTGTGAGAGTCATTGAAAAACTCTGAGGTCATTACAGCGAAACTTTTATAGTTACATCAATTGTTCAGAGTAAAAACCACCATCTTTTTGAAAATCTAACAGTTTTATGTTTTTACTTACTAAGTAGTAATAAAAATACTTTTAATTACAACGATATTTCAATTTATTTAAATTACACTTTCTTAATTTGAACTATACCGAATACATTTTTTTTCATAAAAGTTTTGTTGTTTAGGCAATAAATTAACGACGTAGTCCCTGCATTTGGCAAGTGTTAACTGTACACCAAAATCTTAATGTTTCAAGGAAATTTATCATTTCATGGTGGGCTGCATTCACAAAAATCTATTCGATTGGACTTTGTTACATTTTTTCCTTTTTAATTACAACAATATATCGGTTTGTCCAATATATACATAATTTCTTAATTTAAACTCTACTTAACTTTCCCATAGAAAGTTAATCTTGTGAAACGCAATTTTGCCGTTAAAATATATTAATGACGTAAAACTCGCTATTTTACAAAGGTTTACTAAAATCTTAATGATTCAAAGAGATTTAGGATTTTATGACTGGTCCCGTTCATAACAGCACTGGCAGCAGGTACAAACTATTGACGACGTTCCAGTATCTATCATCATTCGGAATATAGTAGATTTATGTTATTTATTAATTTGAAATGTTTTTTTGTCCTGCGGGATTAAGACTACACTTGTTCTAATGATGATAATAATAATAAATAATAATATATTAAAACATTTCTAATCGTAATAAAACAAAAATAAAGAATCAGATATATTTAAAAACTGTGAAACCTTTTGTCAAAATAATAAATAACATGTAGCAGAACTGAGAAATACATGATTATTCTGTGAGGATAATTTTTTTAAATCACATTTTTGTTCTTCTATTGCGAATCATATGTGTTCCTAAATCACATATATAACAAAGAATATGTATTATCACTTTTACTATCACGGAATAATTTTATTAATTTTGTATTTTTATTTTTTTTATTTACTCATAATAATCTTTAAAAATGAGATAATTTATTTATTCTTATTTTAGCAAAGGAAATACCAAAATATTTTTCCACTTACTGTCAAAGAAATGATAAAATATTCTAAAAAGATGCTGATTTAAAGAGCTTCTTTATAGGTAGATTATAAACAATACTGAAAATAACTATCCTTCGAAAATTATTTCCGATTAAAGAAAACGAATTTAACACGAACATTTCTAAGTAATATCCCGAAAAATAATCAATAAATCAATATCCTCCGACATTTATTTTGACAAAAAAAAAATCTACTAACAGTAAAACTAGTCTCTAAATATTTTCCATAACAAAGTATTACATAAAAATGATTTTTAATTTAAAGAAAGTCATTCTATTTTCACATATCATCATTTCATTATCACCTTACATCACAAATGACCAATTGTTTCCTCTTCAATCCCATGGTTGTAACTTTTCAACACTATAGATAATGGCAGATTATTATTAAAAACCGGCATCACTGCAACTAATCAATATCCTCTAAAATTTATTTTAACAAAGAAAATGCATCTAGTATCTGATAAATAACTTTAAATATGATCACGTAACAAAACAGCATCGCGTCAAAATTATTTTCATCAAAGTCTGTTATCGCATATTACCATTTCATTAACACTTTTCACCACCACTGTCCAATTGTTTCTTTTGAATCCCGCAGTAGCCACTTTCCAACAATAGATGGCACATCATCGTTAAAAAGCAGCCTCCCCCGAATCTTTCGGCGAGCAAATATTAACCAGCAGTTTTTATTCAAATACCCAAAGCTCTCTTTTTTGTGCTCCCTCTCAAAGAAATGATAGAACCCCCTGAAAAGAAGTCGATTTAAAGGGGGTCCTTTGTAGGTGGTTCTAAGTGCCGTCTCAAACAAACCCCGTTGCTGGCGAATTACTGGCTTTTGATTCCAGTGAGTGAATGGATCCTATTGTCCACCGTAGCCCCATTAGCCTTTGGGAGGTGAATTCATCCAGACTCCCTTCCTAAACGTTGCTCTCCACTGCGGATTGATGATAGAAGATACTCTCGGCCTCTCTTTTATCATTTATACGATTAGGCGGCGATACTAATTATTGACGGTAGTACTTGAATGGCGGCTGCTTCTATAGACTTTGGGGATCATGCTGAAGCTAAATAACGCTTTTTACCCTCGTTTTCGAACGCTTTATGCGGTAACCGCGGAAGGTTTACTTAGCTTTTGTAACTCTCTGTGGATTAAAGTTGAATAAGATGAGTTTTGTGTTTCTGTGGGGGATGAAAAGCTGTTTAGTGTCATGTGAGGTTTCCGGATATTGATAGTAATCTCGTTATAGATTTTCCGGCTCTCTTTAGCAATCACTTGGGACGTCCAATATTTTTTAGATTCTTCTTTTATTTTTATTCTGCATAAGAAATATATAATGTCTCTAGTAAAGAAGTATATCTTTTATTATTTATACAATTATGTGGCGATACAACTTGAGTGGCGACTGTTTCCATAGACTTTGAGAATCCTCATGCTAATGTTAAATAACGCTTTTTTTATCTTCGTTTATTTTATGCATTTAACAGCGAAAAGTTTACTTAACTTTTGTAACTCTTTATGCAGTCAAGTTGAATAAGACGAGTTTTGTCTGTCGGATGAGGATGAAAAGCTTGGAGAATTGTTTAGTGTCATGTAAGATCGTTGTATATTTTCTCATCCTATTGGAACATCCAATAACTTTTGCATTCTTATTTTATTTTTATTCGGTCTAAGAAATAGAATAGTTATTCTTATGATATCTCTTGTAAATAATTATTTTAATTAAATCAGTATCACCCATTTCATGTATTCTACATAATTTCATTGCGTTAGTTTTTGTATTTAAAACGCCACAAAGTTAAAAAAAATTGGTATTTCATACGTCATTAATTATTAACACATGTACTCAAATGGCATTCCAACTCATACATTCGAAATACTTCTTACTTTAGTAAATTCTGTTAGAAAAAATATAAAAAATAGCACAATTAGAATTCAATTAATATTCTTGTAGAAAATTTTAAAATTCTTGTAACGTATTTAAATTAAACTCGTAATTTTCTGGCCTGTCGCGATAATATTTTTAATAAGGTTGTTTTCTAACTGACATTTTCTCTTGACAACAGCTCAATTATGGTAACGAGTTCAAATTTAATTAAGTTAAAAATAATTATCTGTCCTTCAATATATATAACTCTTTATTAATTAATAATACAAAAGAACAAAAAATTATATTTGAAATTTTTAATTAAAACAAGTAGCATTTCAAGCTTCAATGTTTAATTGATAGCCATATTAAATTATCGACATTAGGAGAAGTGTAAAAATTGGATTTATATCGTATATGGTAAAATAAAAAAAATATGTCAATAAAAAAAAAAAAAAAAAAAAAAAAAAAAAAAACTATGAGAAACCTTCTCAGTATGTCATTTTAAATGAAGAAAAAAATATACTAAAACCGGAAATTGTAAAAAAGGGCAAAAATTTCAACTGCTAAATATGTAAGTAACAAAACTATTTCTAAAAAAAATTTCTAAAATGAAATAAAATTAATTTGAATTTTTTTTAATTCAAATACTTTTTTATTCGATTTTAAAAAGTGAAACATTCATGATTTTAAAAAGTGTGATGTTGAATTCTCTGTAGTTGAAACACTTACATATAAAAAAATAAATAATTGAAAGTAATTTAAATAAGATAAAAAAAACTACATTTAAATGAAATACATTGGTCAATAACAGTAATTTGAAATCCAATTTAGTTATGTAACATTTGCGTTGTTTTCCATTGAATATATGGGAATTCATAAATATATGATTTTTGAAATGTACAATTTCAAAAGTTTTAATTCTATTTTTCTACGAAGATTAAATAAAAATTGATTTTTCTCAATCCTTTTTACCTCGCATTCAGAGAACAAAGTTCGACCACTTTGAGTTATAGTTTTGAAATTACACTCATGTCCATAAATTAAGGATAATTCAGAATCACACAGAAATTGAACTCTAGAATAAAAATTTCACCTGTAGAATTATCACACACATCTTGAAGAAGAATATGCAAATTACAGGAAACCACCAGATGGCGCGGATAGTACGTCACAATGACGAGAGTGTAAGAGAGGGGTATATAAGGAATAGTGGCAAAGAAGTAAAATTGTTCACAAACGCTTTAAAAGCCTTTCAGTGCCATAACCGCATAGTTATGACACAAAGGAAGCATTTGGATGATTTTTTACGTGGTAGAATTATCGGACGACTGGAATGTGGACGTACCCAGCTGGAAGTATCCGAGGAACTTGGAATCGCCCAGAGTGTCATCTCCAGGCTTTGGCAACGATTCCAAGATGATGGTAATGTGAGTAGATGTTACAGCACAGGTCGCCCCCGAGTTACAACGCCAAATGAGGACCGGTATTTAGCAGTTAATGCCAAAAGAAACAGACGGAGCACAGCATCAGACCTGTCTCGTCAGCTACCGGTACGACAGTTTCAAGGTAGACCGTGTACAGACGCTTAGGGCACATTGGTCTATATACTCGTAGGCCTGTCAGATGTATTCCACTTACCGCAACTCACTGTCGCCTGCGATTAACCTGGAGTAGAGAGCATGCATTGTGGACACCGCAACAGTGGTCTGGTGTGATGTTTTCCGACGAGTCCAGGTTTAGTTTGCAGTCTGATTCTCGCCGGACTTTCATATGCAGAGCGCCAGGTACCCGTTATCACCAAGAAAACACCATTGAACGACACCGTTACGGTGGTGCAGGCTGGCTCGATTGGGGAGGAATTATTCTTGGTTCCAGAATTGACCTGCATGTTCAGAGTGTAACGATGACCGGCCACATCTATCGGGATGTCATTCTGGAACAACATGTACGTTTGTTTCGGGGCGCCATGGGTGTTGAATTTCTGTTTATGAATGACAACGCCCGTCCTCACCGTGCAAACATTGTAGACGAATGCCTTCAATTGGAGGATATCACCCGTATGGATTGGCCAGCATACTCACCGGACTTGAATCCAATAGAGCATGTGTGGGATATGCTTGGCCGACGAATTGCAGCCCGTCAACCCCCTCCCACCTGTCAACCGGAACTTCGGAGGGCATTGCTTGATGAGTGGTGTAATATTCCCCAAGATCAGATTGATAATTTGATACTCAGATTGCCTAGGCGTTGTAAGGCCTGTATTGCATCGTCCGGGAGACATACTCCATATTAACTATCATACTAACCATGTTATACTGTTTTTTGTAAATTTGTTCTTTTTTGAAATTTGCTCCAGGGAATAAAAATCGCAATTTTTATTAGTTATGTCAAACATATATAATCTTTTTTGCTCTTTACCTTTTGTTTAATAAATAGACTTTACAAATAAGTCAAATTTGTTTTGCTTCTGTCTCTTTCTTTGCCTGAACTTCCTTATCCTTAATTTATGGATATGAGTGTATATGAAATATACAAACATAAAGTAAACATTTGTTTGTTTTTATAACATATAATAAAAACATACAAATTATTTGTTTTATATTACAAGAAGCATGATAATTATCTTTACAGGTTTAACACTAGAAAAAACTTAAATAGAATAAGGTAGTAATTTATATTGTGTGCATATGTAATAGCAGCAGATAAAATTTTATTTGTATGCAAATTCTTTTTTCTTTTACAACTTTATTTGCAATATTTTTCGGGATACACATTCAATTAGATTTCATTTACAAATAACAAATCAAAATCAAAAATATTCAGCATGGTCTCATCACTCCCATGAATATTATCCAAGAGATTGTTTCATTTGCAATTTCGTGTACGTGAATGTTTACAAATATGCATGTGTAACATATACGTTTCGTGTATGTTAATGTAACTGGAGTTGAGTGAATATTTTCAGTTTCAACTGTGTTTCCTGTCTAACATTATTAATATACAAGAGCTGGTACTCAAGGTCTTAAATATATCCCCGTATAAATAAAAAAACAATAAAAATATCGCATGACTTGACAACTTATTCATAGGATCAGATCTTCTAATGTTGTCTGTAACCTTTGATTAAATTTTAAATTTTCAGTAACGAAAAAAGATGCAAAAAAGTTTTGTGCGCAAATAAAATTTTATGTCTTGCTGTTACAAACAACATAACTTTGCTATCTTATTTTTCACATGTTTTATGAAATGTCAAAGTTGTGAAGTTTACTTTGCATAACGAATATATTTCGACAAAATAAATTTTCCAAGAAATAGTTAATTTTACTGATACTACTTATTAATTACTAATTACTGGTATTAATTTATAAATATATTGAAGAACGAGATATTGTGATTTGAATTCGTTAACAAATTCATCTGATAGACAATCAAGTTCAGTTATAATTCCCAATGACTCATAAAATATAGCTCATAAATTATTTTGAGAATTATATTTAACATTTCTAATTTTTCATAAAAATATTTATATTCCGATTTTTGGTATTAAATATTGATGATATAATCGTAAAGGTAATTCCCGCATACTCTGTACATAGATTATAGATGAAATAAATATCTTTATATGACCTTTTATAACACATATATTTTGACAAAATGTATTTCCTGATTTTCTTAATCGATTAGCTTATATGTTTTAAATGTCTTTATAAAAATTAATTTATATTCCGTGTGTAGTATTAATTGTTGACGTGAAGCTTCAAATGAAACTTGCATATATATAGAAACTGCATTTACTATGTTAACCGTAAGCAATTAATCATGAACAACTAAGAAATATTTTATTTGAAGGAAGAAGATATTGTTTGGATTTCAATTGGTTAGAAAATTTATGTGATGGGCAATTAAGTTTAATTAGAAGTCTAATAATGGCTCGTAAAAAATAACATGCAATTTGACTGCGCACATTACAACTCGTGCAAGACTCGGGCAATATCAGAAATATTTTTCTTTAAAAAAATTATTTCATTTAATTAAAAAAAGTTTTTCGTTAATTTGAGAGGATTTAATTTATAATTACAGAAATATATCATGTTCCCTACAGTTTGAAAGTCTCTGATCTAACTCAAAAAAATTATTTCAATACGGTTACATTTTTTTTTCTTGGCCTTTTTTTATATTAGAAAAATTTATGTGAAATCTGTCATATTCCTTTCATTGCACGAGATTAAATTATTCCTGAAAAATTTTTAATTTCATAACATAACTAATTGCAGTAATTGCAATTTGCTGCAACTGTTTTATTAGGTCTCTCAAGAAATATGTTTATAAAAGTATACATTTTACATAATTCTCGAGAGACCTTATAAAGCAGCTATAAGCAGCCATTAGAATAAATAAAAAATATTAATACAATATAAAAGCATTAAAATAATGAAAGAAATATTTAAATTAAAAAAAAAAAAAAAAAAAAAAAAAAAAAATGCCAATCAAGATTAAATATCTAAAAATCTCTACCTTCGTATGTTTAAAAATAGGATTAATCTAAATAAGGGATTCTCTTTTATAAATGAAATAATTTCCGATTATAATCAATATGTATCAGTAAAAGAATAGAATTAATTCTAACAAAGAAAACCTTGTTTCTCAGGTTTCAATGAATTTTTTCTTAACAATAAAACATTAAACAGTAATGCAGCCCAAATCTGGATTTATAAATGTATAAATTGATTTTTAAAAGGTATTTATAAATGAATGCAATAATCGTCTTTCTCTAAAAACATCTTAACTGTTTATTAAAGAAAACATTAAGTGGTTAATTGTTCTAAGTGCGGCTCTCCTAACTGCAATTAGTAACGCTTTACACTTCTATAAGTAAAACTAATAAGGAAGATCTCATTTAAAAATGAAATATTTAGAGCATTGTAAACGGGATTTAATTACTAACATACGCATAAATTAAAAGTACATAAAAAAGATGTTTGATTAACTTTCATTTGCTCAGGCTTTCGAAAACTGCGCTGAATACATTTCATTATCCTTCTTAATTAACGAAAGCCGAATTACTTGAGGCATTTTTTAGATGGGCGAGAATGAATTGTTTTGAAATTTGAGGAATTTATTTGCACCAATGGATGGTAAAACTCGTTTGACAAAGTAATTGTTGTTTCTTTCTGGAAACACGAGTATTGTTTGCAGCTTCTGGTTTATCGAATTGTTAAGAAAAGTTGTCGATGATAATTTGGTATTAGTGGATCGCATTAATAAGATTTTGGATTTCTATTTATTTTTATCATTCTTCATTTTTATAGCTGCCTTTTTAAATCCCGATTCCTTATTTTCGAACTTAAGTGAGACCCATGACTCAGTAATAAAGCACGCAATTCAGGAGAGCTGAAATTTTAATCCACTAGTGGCTTGCGCTGCTGTTACTACCCTCTGAAACAAGGTGACTTGCTGATGATTGCGAGTGCAGTATCTCTTTTCGTGAGACATGACATGTAAATCTTGAGCAATTATGCATTAAAGTCTTTCCAGAAGGCATCTCATTTAAAAATGTATATTTTATTATCCCTCGAATTGGTATTGCCTAAATTGTACTTGGTATACATAGATAGAAACGAGATACCATATGTAATATGTATATATATGGTAACTTATGCTACCAAAACGCGCTTTGGTCTACTATTTCACTACTTAAAACGAAGACTGTATCCTAGCTCTTGACTTTCTTAAGAACACCACAGAGACTTGCTTCTCTGTAGTGCTCTTCAGAAGAAGTCAAGAATTCGTTTACAGTCTTGATTCCATGTAGTGAAATATTAGACCATTGTGCATTTTGGTAGCATAATTCACCATTGTCAGCCTGGCCTAATCCAAATTCACCTGATTTAATCCAAATGTGATCCAATTTCTCTTAAGAAGATTTTTATGAAGGCCTTTTTACCTCTTCTAGGTTTAGTGGAAAATGTTTCTGTTATTAACACAGAAACTGTTTTGAATTAAATTTTACTGAAGGAAAAAAAATAATAACGTTTGGCATATTAAGTCAATGAGAGAATTACAAAATTTCTGTGTCAGTGATGGAGAATATCTAGTGAAGGACCTGGGATTCATATATGCAGCGACAGCAAAGTTATAGATTTTTTTATTAAGGAAATTTTTTTCAATTAATACTTTCGACATCGTTACTTTTCCTAAATATATCAAGATTTGCTCAATAAACATCGAAATGATGCAATGAAATTGAGACTCCAGAAATCATTCAGACAAAGAAATAAGAGTTGAACAATATCTAAAAGATTAAACTTAATAATATTTGTGAAAATCCTTGAAGTTAAGTAATTATCCTTGAGTAATTATTGTAATCAGTGTAATTAAATTATAATACGCTTAGCATAACTAAAATAATTTAAAAATTAAATCGATTTTGCAATATATAGATGAAATAATCAGGTTTTGACAGCATATTTAAAACATATAAAATAGTGTAATTAAAATCTAATAAAAACTTTTACAGTAAAGTATACATTTTAATTAGGTGCTACTGTTATTTGAAGCCATAGAAAACAGCTTCACTGTTTTTTTCCACAAATAATTAATTGAAATGAATCATTAATTTAAGAATTTCAGTAAAAATGTTTCTTTGAGTATTAAGTACTCTTAATAATACCACATTCCTAAATAAATGAACTTCAAAAATCTATGAATTCGTCATTATATTTCAATGGCGTTTTAAATATTTACAATTTATGAATATGAGATCAAATATATTAAAGTATAAAATTTGATTTTTGCGAGACTGAAATATAATTTGTTTAGAATTAATTTTAAAAAGTGAATGAGTAATTTAATTAAAACGTAATGTAGGAACCCGTTTTCACCAAAGCTATTTAAAATAGAGATTCTGTTTTGCTATAGTAAGACTTGAGAGATTTTCTGTTTAAATGAGAGGTAGACTGAATTTCTATTATAGCTATTTAAAATAGAGATTCTGTTTTGCTATAGTAAGACTTGAGAGATTTTCTGTTTAAATGAGAGGTAGACTGAATTTCTATTATAGCTATTTAAAATAGAGATTCTGTTTTGCTATAGTAAGACTTGAGAGATTTTCTGTTTAAATGAGAGGTAGACTGAATTTCTATTATAGCTATTTAAAATAGAGATTCTGTTTTGCTATAGTAAGACTTGAGAGATTTTCTGTTTAAATGAGAGGTAGACTGAATTTCTATTATAGCTATTTAAAATAGAGATTCTGTTTTGCTATAGTAAGACTTGAGAGATTTTCTGTTTAAAAAGAGGTAGACTGAATTTCTATTATAGCTATTTAAAATAGAGATTCTGTTTTGCTATAGTAAGACTTGAGAGATTTTCTGTTTAAATGAGAGGTAGACTGAATTTCTATTATAGCTATTTAAAATAGAGATTCTGTTTTGCTATAGTAAGACTTGAGAGATTTTCTGTTTAAAAGAGAGGTAGACTGAATTTCTATTATAGTTATTTAAAATAGAGATTCTGTTTTTCTATAGTAAGACTTGAGAGATTTTCTGTTTAAATGAGAGGTAGACTGAATTTCTATTATTATTTTTGAAATGACATTGTGTTTCAAAAGATGCTGTGAGGCAAATACAAGGTTGGGAGAGGGTTGGGGGCTCAAAAAGCGAGAGGAATCGGCAGTGTAATCTGCGCCAATCTTTTCCCTGGAATTGAAGAGAACCTAATTTGTCAAATCTTCTGATTTGCTCTCCAAAATGGTGTTTCCATTGTAAAGCTTTCAATATCTATAATCTTTTCATCAAAACTATGAAATATCAATAAATCAGAGGCTTGAGGATTCAAGTCCATAATATATAATATCTTGAATCACTAATAATAAACTCTTGTTGTATTCAATCAAAGATGGAGATCAATTTTTATTTGCCGGATACTTTGAGGTAATACTTAATACTTTAAAATAATATTTAGGTTTCATTGCTACTATATCATGCAGATTGTTGAGAATAATCAGAGAGAATTTGACTTGTGATAGTAAAAAAAAATGGATCACAAATAAAATATTTATAATTTTATGAAATTAATTCAGAACTTTTAACATAAACTTTAACTAACATTAAGTTTTTGGAAATAATGTGTCATAAATAATATTTGTACCGATTTTCTTAAGTAACTAATGCAGAAAATTTTAACATATTTATAAGAAACTAGCGGGTGTTGAGTGTTTTAAAATTCTAAAAATTTCAAAAAGCTTTATTTTTTTAAGGAAGAGATTTTTTTTTTTTTTTCAAATGTTACAAATGTGCATTTTAAATAAAAATACTACTTGAAATATTGAACATTTTCATTTAAATGAATGTTCAAATTTATGGGGAATATGTTCTAAAATTTAAATTTTTTAAAATCAAATTCATTCGAATGATGAAAATCTAGCAAAAATTCATTTGCTGGCTATCAAAATGATGAGATATAAAAATATTAAAATCGATATTTTGATAAATCTATATAGAATACTACTGTTGTTTATCTTGAATAGAATTGTTATGCAATAAAAAATTATCTGTTGTTAAGAGCAGATCACCTAAAGAGCAGATCACCTAGAGCAGATCACCTAGCAGATTTTCAGCTAAAAAATGTATTTTAAATTTTTTTACATTTTAAATTTATTACCGTAAGTACCGATTTAGTAAATTTAGATCAGTACAGATGTCCAAAACTATTTTAATTTTTCTTTAAAAAAGTACCCAAAGCAAAGAAATTATAATTTATATACACGTTCATGTCAAAAATTATGTAACAAAACTTTTTCTTCAAATCCTTGTGCTCATTTTTTGCATTTAACTTAACAACTTTGATTTTAACTTAAACAACATTCAAAAGGGTTAAAATTTTTCTTCTATGTGTAAAACTGTATGGAGAATTAGACGAACCTTAATTTGCTTTATTACATTTAGAGAAGTTCTTGTATTTAAACATATAATTAAAAATTTTGATTTTTAATGTCATGCATCAAATTCTGACCTCGTTCAATTTTTAAAATTTGATAAAAATTAACCTAATTGTTTATTTAAATTTATGTGCAATTTGTGAAAATGGGAAAAAAAACAAACATTTTTTCATTTTTAGTTTTGACATTATTCCTTTAAGTGTTTAGTTATTATTCCTTAGTTTTCTCATAACTTATATTAAATCAAGCGATTAATTTATACTTTTTTTCAAAGTAATTGATTTAAAATAAATTAGAGATCCTCATCCCTATATTTACTAATCTCTTAGAGATTAGTAAACATAGAGATGAGGCTAATGATTTTCACCCAGCTAAGCTCAGTGAATAAAAGTCCTTTTCTTTATTATAAGAATAATGAGAGGCGATAATTCGATAGAGCCAATTTACTGATAACACACCGAATGTGGTAACCGTAAGCACATCCTCCACTATGAATGCCCGCTTCGATCAGGGTGGTGTTCCCAAACAAAGAAACCCTTTCCATATTTGTCTTCTATGATATTTTGAAAGTTCGACCTCGAGTCTATTTGATGCTTTGAAGATCCGGGCATTCGAATTCGCTTTTGATCTGATGCTTCCCAGTATCTTATTAATGAAATCACATCTGGATTTTACGAGCGTGGGACAAATTTGATCTTTGTGAATTACGAGCCAATACGAATTTCAAGAATACTTTTCAGGAAGTATTCACATAAGGCGCGGGGGATACGAAATCCCGAGCGGAAACTCCATCCCCTTTAAGGTAGATTCAAATACCTTCAGTTTTCCATTTGCTCAAGTCATACATTCCATTTAAAAGATCAATAGTCAGCCAATTAGAAGCGAAAGTATCGAAGTCAGTTAAAACCAAAGGTATTGAAAAGAGGTTGTATTGCTCCGAGTTTAATGGAAGTTTTCAATGTCTATCAAATCTTGAGAAGTAACGGGACACATTTTAGGGGAGCATAAAAATGAAATGTTGAAATAAATGGGATCGAAGCTATTCCTCTTGTTCACTTAATACTTTAGTTCTGTTTTTGAAATAGTCAATAGCAAAATTAAAACCCAGTAATTAAGATTATAGATGGATAATTAATCAGAAAATTTTTATTCCTATGAATTCTTTTAAATAATAAGAAATGGGGGATTTTGTTTAAATTCATTAGGTCGGAATAACTTGTATGACTGAATTTGTTATTTTCGAATGCTGGGCACTTTGATGCGAGGTTCTTGAACTGCCGACGATATGTAGCAAATTCAGCATTATCCAGTTTGCATCATGGGGTTTCCTGTACGTAACTCTGAACAAACATTCTGAGGAGGGCATCTTGGGTTTCTTCTTATTTTTTTTTCCGAGTATAACGGAAGGACATTCTGACTTATGAATTTAACGTATAAACCATTTCCAACTTAGATCTGGTAGCTTTCCTCACTCGTGGCCCAATGTTCGCGTACGCAATTAACGTGCAGGACGGTTTGAATCCGATGGCATCATTATTAGTACCAAAAACCAGGAGACTGGATATCGATCTTGACAATGTGTGTAAAGCACCTCTCTTCGATATTCAGACTGTCTGGTGGGAGTTTTCTTGATTTTCTCCCATACGACATGCAGATAGGGATAGTTACCCCAGAAAAGTCATCCCGGAAGGCATTGTTTTCCTCCCAACAGGCTGTTTGCGATATACATGAAGCCCACCGATGTTCCACTTCACTTTTCTAACTGGTAGGCGGTTACATAGCCCTAGGAAGTAAGTTTAGGTGTAGAAAACAAAAGGTATGAAAGCTTTCGATTCGGTGTCGCTTGGAGGGTCTCGAACTACGCTTCCTTAATTTGGAGGTTCAAACGGATTTGATATAAAGAAAAATATTCACGATTTCCTGAGCTTTGTGTAGACAGCACATATTGAAAAAATATCCTATTGAAAAAAAAAAAACCTTACTAATATTGAATTGACTCATATTGAAAAGAAATGCTTATATTTATTTGATTTAACCTTTCCTTTATTTTCTACAATAACAATTTCAGTTCATTTTGGACTAGTATAATGTTATAATTATTTGTTTCATTCTGCTCTATTTTGTGGCAAGCTGTGAATGTCTAGTTATTTACCAGTATACGAAAATTTCTATATTGCCACATTATCTCCAAAGCCCTTCTCAACAAAAGAAATTTAAAAAATCTATACGCTGTAGTATTATCTATAGTAAGACTATATTAAAACATAGGTAGTCCTTTTAATGTTCCCCGTTTATTCATCGCCATTGCTCTTTTTTCTCGTGATTTCAGAATTTCGGATTTTGATTTGTAAGTTCACGATGTTCATCACTATTTACTTGGTGAGTTGCATGATAGGTATTGAACAAATGAAGTTCAGTTTGAAGCTTTACCATGCTTTCGGAAGAAGAGTTTCAGTCTTCCAAATACTGTCCATGGGGAGGTTTGCTAGTGCCAGTAGAAACCAGTCATGGTTTCTTTATAAAGCTTATGCCAATAAGCAACTCTTTTGGATGATTTTATACGTAGAAGAACACCTTTATCACCTCGCATTGGGAAAAAAATATTCTGCCATCATAAAGTTTACGGAAAATTTCTATTTTTGAATTTTGTATACCCCATGCATTTATTCAGTAAACACTACCTTACTTTGGTGCACTTTCCTCATGTTCTGAGAAATATTTATCACTTCAGAAATTATATCATATCGTGAAAGTTTAACATCCTCTATTCTGAAAGATTTCTAAATACTTTGAATACCAAGAAATGGATATTGAACACAAGAAATCTTAATTGAAATACTAATGAAACTGAACAAATAACATGTTCATGTTCAGGCGATTATTACTTTGGGGATTATTAAGGCTAAAGAATCGTAAAATATACCTTCTGCTTAGTAGTACATATTGCTAGAATGCTTTGTTAATTAAAAAAAATTATTTTAATTGATTTTAAGAATTGCTTTTAAATTTCATAAAAATCGATTCCCGAACTTTTATAGAAAATGTGTAGACATTATTTCTATGTATTTTCGCTTTTGGAAAGAAATGATTCCCATAAAAATGCTTCATTGTCGATGTTACTTCGTAATATAGAGTAGGGTATGGTTGCATTACTGAGGTGCATTCTTTTTTGTGCGATGAGATTATGTTAAAACCAAATGCATCAACAAAATAATCGTTTAATATTACTTATTAGTTACCAAAAATACTTATTTAAGGGCCTCCGATTTCAGAAAAACATTCTAGAAATATTTCTGAAGACATGCTTATTTAAAAACTTATTTCTTAACTGAAATAGAAGGCTAAAACTGTTTAAAAATATCGAATTAATCAATAAATAACAATTGCCAAAAATTAATGATTAAATAACGGGCAAATAAAGAAAATAGGATATCAATAATAATAACCAAAATAATACCGTCAATAATTTAAATTCTCGAAATAATTTCCAGCTGAAATTTTCGGCTTGCCCAAAGGAAGCTTTATGTTTATTTAAAAATCTTATGTTTTAACTAAAATAGAAGTCTAAAACTATAAATAAATAATCAAGTTAATAAAAAATATAGAATTGCTAGAAGTAATTCAAATCTTCATCATTGCTTGGCATTCATAATCCTCATCATTCATACTGCTATTCTCAAAACTTTTTCCAATTGAAAATTTATAGTTTATGTAGAAGAATGATAACTCTGATATTTTTTTAATATGATTTATTAACTGAAATAGAAGTTTAAAACTATTTGAAAAACCCTTTTTTCACTGATTTAATTAAAAAGAAATAACAATTGCCTAAAAAATGATTGAAATTCCCATTATTGCTCGAAGTGATGGCATTAACAATGCTCATCAGTGATTCCGCCATTCTCAAAAGTTTTACCAATTGAAAAATTTGGTTTGCTTAAATGAATGATAATAATGATATTTTTTTAATAGTATCTTTTAACTGAAATAAAAACTTAAACCTATTTTTAAAAAAAATCTTTTTCCATTCGTTTAATAAAAAAAAAAATATCAATTGCCTAAAATTAATGATTAAGATCCCCTTCATATTTGAAATCAGACGACATTAATAATGATCATCTGCAAACCTTTTCCATTTGAACATTTGTGTTTACATAAAATAATGACGATGTTGATATTTTTTTTAAATATGATTTTTTTAACTGTAAAATAGGCTTAAACCTATTTAAAAAAATCTTTTTCGGCGGTTGAATTAAAAAAAAAAAAATTAACAATTGCCTAAAATTAATGATTATGATCCCCTTCATATTTGAAATCAGACGACATTAATAATACTCATCATGTCAAAACTTTTTCCATTTGAAAATTTTTGTTTGCATAAAAGAATGACGATGTTGATATTTTTTTAAATAGTCTTAAACCTATTTAAAAAATCTTTTTCATTAGTTTAATTTAAAAAAAGAAAAATAACAATTGGCTAAAAGTAGTGATTATAATCTCCATAATGAAGCCCAATCGAATTTTATTAGGAAGCGATATGCCATCAATAATTCCCCCAAACTTTTCCCAATCGAAAGTTTGGGCGTGCGCAGAAAAAAGGGCCTCGTTTATTTTCCGCCTGAAGTGGTGAAACTTTGAGGAAAGCGGGGAAAAAAGCGAGGGAAAAAAAAGACAATCTTCAGGGGAAATAATTCTATGCTGTAGACATAATGCATGATTGAATAAGGGAGCCCGGCTACGAATCGCTGTTTGGGGGATTCCTAACACTGAAGTGGCGTTTGAGAGAATCGGCGCTCTCTTTCCGCTACCTGCAAGAGCGATGACGTCACATGGACTCTTTTCCAATCCCCTTCTCCCGGGGGCGGGTTGTCGCTCCTTTCATCCAATGCAACACATGGCTACTTTCAAGATCCGACCAATAGCTATCTAATGTTGACAAGTAAGCCTCTCGGTCAAATAGATACACCTGCACAAGATGGCTTTGGGATGTTGTTCTAGATTTCGTTCGGAGCACGCCGCATTTGGTTCATCCCTTACTAAGTCCTCTGAAGATAATTGTTTTGATTAAGTGTGCCAATCATTTAATTCGTTCTTTTACAAATGGTGTTTCCAATGAGTTTCTGGTAGAAAAACGCAGTTCTTCAAGTAACTTGCAATGTCGAAAGACTTGTCGAGAGGTAAAATATCTCCAACACCATCCACAGACAGTTCGTTACATACGTCTTCATCCCCTCAATCAACGCCCTGCGTCGCCAGGAACCCTTTCTCCATAGTCAGCATCCTAAGTCGGAGCGACCCCAAAAGAAGGTCGCCGTTTTATGACGACCCTCAGACTCAAACTCCAGTTGCAAGACTCTATCTGGACACTCAACTGCCCGTTCTGAGACCTCCCGCCTTCCTACCGGTAGGTCACTTAACCGGACAGTTAAACAGGAAACCAACTCCATGGTTTCCGTGGGCCCATGCGAACTCCACGGGGCAAGACGCGTCTTTAGGTAAGCCAAATACAATACATTTTTGAAAACTTTATATTATTCAAAGAGCTTCCTTTTATTCTTTATAAGTCTTTTTTATAGAAATAAATATTAAACTGTCTTCACATATTATTACCATTACTAGTTATACCTATTGCAGTACTTTTTATCATATAACAAATTGTTATCAACACCTATCATTTACTAATTATTAATATAATAAAAAAACTCGTGTCTAAAATTTAAATTCTATTCAATGTAAAATGAGTTTAAACAGCTAAACTTATTAATCTAGAATGAAATTAAAATCCATTTATTCATTCGCTGATTTAAAGCAATGCTTTTTCATGTGGTTACATTTTTAATTGTTTCTGTAAATTATTATTTTTACTAAAAATGTGGGAATTATGCATGTCTGAGCGAATCTCTTTATCTGTATTATTGCTCATCTAATAATTAATAGTGTATAAAAGTTGAAATTTTAGATAGCTTTAAATAATAGCGCAATTGAGTTTTCGCTTTTTTTTAATTATTTATTTATTTTTATTATTATTATCTGAGCTATTTTTTATTCACCCAGTTTTAAAGTGTACGTGTAACATTAGTTTTAAGTCTAACGCACTTTTAAATCTAATTAGTATATTAATAAATTAAATAAATAATGTTGAAAAAAATATTTTTTATTACCATAAAATGCGTAAAAATAATCTAAGTCTTATATACCATACAGAAAAAAATTTACAGAATTTTGCCACCAAACAGAAAAACAATTTTTTTTTTCAACTTTATACTCTTTTATTATAAAAGTGTTACGCATTATTATGAAAATAATCATTAGTTAGATCAAAGTAAAAGGCCTGATATATTGCTTTTTAATTTTTCACTTTCTGATGCATTGAAGTTGAAAAATATCCATTAAGTCAATGATAAATATCAGTAAAAGTATAATTTCTAGAATTGAAAGTTCTGTTATAATACATATTTCAATATTATATGGAATCAAATTAAATACATCATTTAATTCTTGATAAATTAATTTATGAAACAATCGAATTACAGAATAATAATTAAATTAAAAATGATTTAATAATTAAAATAATTAATAATTAATTCATGATAAATCTTTTTGTATCTATCGAATTACAACTGTTTTCGCAACAAAATGTTATGTAAATCTGCTTATTTTCAAAATGGCATGGATATTTTAGTAATTATAGCGTATAAACAACTTATGGGAGCTAAAACTTTTTGCTACTAACATGGTGATACAAAAAAAAAAAAAAAGGTTTTTGTGCAATAACAGCATCCAAAGAAAAGTTTCAGAAAGTACCGATCAAAGAATTTCTTCCGGAATTGATAATACGAATAGTTGCTATTAGTTATGAAAAAAGATTTGTGAGTTTATGCATATGCTAAGATTAATAGCGGACATTTTATCTTCACAAAAATACTTCATAGGATGATATTCACAGCATGTTCCGAAAAAAAATTCTGATTCTGTTGAATCCGTATTTAAATTATTAATTCCAATAATTATGATGACTTAAAAAAATGAAATCAAAAGTAATAGTAAAGTAACAGATAATAAAGCAGTTAATGTAACAAATGCCTTAACAGGTAATAAAGAATTAAGGGTATACATTTAAAAAAATGCCTCCAATAAATTATAGCATTCTTGAAAGACATAATTTAACGCTTTAGGGCACTAATTGTTTGATTGTAAACAATTAGAAAGGTAAAAATTCTGTCCAGTTCCTAGCCCAGATGTAACATGCACAGTTGGCGTGCCAGCAGATTCAGGTTTGAATCCATTGAAGGTGTCCGCTGCTGTTATTCCTTTCAGAATCGAGCGGATTCAACGATGATTTTGCTAGTAAATATAAACGGCTCGTAAAAACAGTCAGATTGGTTGGTGGGAGTTTATTTTCTCCCATATGAAACGCAAATAAGGTGCAGTTATCCCTAAGGGTCGTTCATAGTACACAAACATGCAACACACGGCCAACCAATGTGGGACGAAAAAATTCCGTTTGCTTTAACTATTTGATACCTAAAAGAAAATCATAAGGTTTCTTTGTCATACATTACATCGATGCTAAATGTGCACTTTCGATGCTACATAGATTGAATTTTTATGTTGTAAAAGTTCGCTATTTTTATTTCATTAGTGCAGAATAGTAGCGAGCGATTTAATAAGTTCCGGTTGTTTTAGAATGAAAACTGAGCAAGACTCCTTCTGTACCTCTATATATCTTAATATAATATATACATATGGATCAGCTTATTAAATACTCAACTACTCAATTATGAATACTTAAATAAAAAAGAAACAATCGTTGAAAACTATAGATATTCACAACCACCCTCCTCTTAGTTAGGCAATTTTCAACGGTTGGCTTTTTATGCTCGTGAGGACATTAAATAAAAAGTTAATCTTAAATTAAATAAATAAAAAAATTTTAATACTCAATTGTTTTTTATGTATTGTTGAGAACTGGGGAGCATTAACGTTAAAAATTATGACCTTGAAATATTCAAATATGCATTATACAATTGAGTCTTTTTTGTAATCTAAAAGTTTAATTTTTTAAAATTTTATTTCCAGCAAGTTAATTAAATTAAATTTTTGTTGAGAAAGTTTTATTTTCTTATTTCCGTATAGATCTTTAATAATAATAAAAAACGTAAATTTATTTAATTTTATTTGATAAACTTCTCGAATTGTTAAGATAAATTCTGACATTCTTAAAATTTCATGGCGTTTTTGCTTTAGATGTTCTTTAGTAATATTTAACAGGTAATACAGTTATCTTTCTAAGAACTTAATCGCTTATAATAGGCTATAGACAGAAAAATTCCCTTAACGGTAAAATAATTTGGGAGAATTAAAGTTACATATTTGCAGTCAACTTCTTTTCATAGTTTTCAGCAGATTTTTTAGAAATACCATGAGAAAAGCTGGGAAGAGTTATTTTGAAAGTTTCTCTACTTTTGAAAATACAAATTAAATAATGATATAAAACCATTAAAAAGTTTTATTTTAAATACATATAAAAATAGACGATCTTAATATTGCTATAAACTATAATCTATATCCTAGAACCTTTATTTTCTTTTATCAAGTAAGGAATGATTACAATACAATTGCTTATTTCTTTTTAAAGGATATTAAAATAAATTTTTAGAAGGATACAAATTTTTTACACAAAGACTTAATACTGAATTTATTGTATTTAATAAATTTATTAGGATCGTAATCTAAGGTATCTTTTTTTACATACAGATTTTATATCTCGATCAGAATTCGCTAATATGCAATAACTTACGTGCATTTTTTGTAAAATTTTTATTTAAGTTATTAATTAAACTATAATTATAATTAATATTTATTAATGGTGTTACTTAATATTTTTAAAATTTCCTTTCAAATCTAAGTAATAAAATTGTTTTATCTATTCTGTGAATAAAATTAACAAACAAAATTTATTAATCCGGAAATGTATCTAGAATATTTTAATTGATATATATATACATATAATTTATTAATTGATTTCTTATGTATGTAGATTATGTTTTATTATAATGAGGATTAAAAAGTTTATCAACGATCAATTAGATTTAATCGTTGTAATCAACAAATGACTTTTATGATAGTATTTTGGTATTGCATTGTTTCACACTTATATACAATTAATGTCATCATATCCAAGGTATTAATGCATTAAATATGGTTACAGTTATGAAAATTCACTTAATAAACTAAATAGAACGGAATGGAAACTTAATGAAAATAAAATTTCATTCCAATGAGTTTTTTTTTAATGTTTCAATTAAATTACTAGTGAAATATTTTGTACAGATTTCAGTTCTTAATAAAAACCTAAAACTTTCAAATTTTATAGATCTTATCTTAATAATCAATGATTAATTTTTAATTTTTGTAATTTATCGTTAATTAATTAACGACGATTAGTAATTAATTATTAACGACTTTTAATAATCAATTGTAGATAAATATTTCTCTCAATTTTATATTTATTTCAGCTAGTTTTATAAGATGTTTCTTTTTACAGTTAAAAAAAATTATTATGGCAAAAATTAGATTTGAATTGAATCTATAGTAAAAACTGAATTATTGTTATTATGTTATTTGAAATAACAGTAGGTAAATTTTAAGAAAATAAAATCGTTATCTTAAAATTATAAAACTCCACATTTATTTCATGCTTATTTATAATCAGAACTTTTGAAAGGACTTGACCTCAGTTTTCTAATATAGCTAAGCTATCAAGCTTATTAGAATAACTACGTTTTGATAGTGATAAACTTCTGCTATCAGGAAAGTTTCCTTACAATTTTTCGAATGAATTTACTTCGCTTATTTTTCTATTTATCATTTTTTTTTTAAATGGAAGATTTTTAAATTTTACATTTGTTATAAAAGGATAAGAGATATAAATTCATACACAAAGCATACTTACGTATGTGTGTTTGTGCTCCTTGTAGCATAAAACTACACTTGTCACAAATTATTTTGGATGAATCTCTTACAGTTGTTTCTGATGCATTATCAAAAAGTCCAAAAAAATCTTTCGGTTAAATGAAAACAATACATTTTATAGAAAAACTGGGATTAAACGAAATTCCCGAAATAATTATGTTCATGTTTGAATTTTAGATTTCATGTTTTATTTGCTCTTCTTCCAACAACTATTGTATATTCGTTTTAATACTACTATTGTATAATTTTGTTTTTACATAAACTTGCACAAATTTTAATATAAAAAAAATCGCGAGATTCGCAATATCTTTCTCCTGCAATTTTTTTTTTTTTAATTTTAACTTTCCAAAATATCGTTGGTAACAAATTTTTCGTTTAATAATTCATAACTTTTTGCATTGATAATTCATTTGTAAACTTGTACAAATTCTTTATGATGATTGATTCCATCACAAAACTCTATATTTACTTCCATTTTAATTTCTAACCAATGAACGATTTTTAATGTCTACTTTTATTTCAATGAATATGCATCTTTTCTCTTTGGTCATTTTCTGTAACATGGAATTTTTGTGGGTTTCTGATAACTAATTTAGCCTATATTTACTACTTAATTAATATTATTATTTATTATTATTATTATTAATATTTAATTAATATTATTATTTATTACCATTATTAATATTTAATTAATATTATCATTTATTACCATTATTAATATTTAATTAATATATTGTAGAAATTATTTATATCGGCAGGTTATTGTTTTTAATTGTATGTTAATGACCCAAAAGCTATAAATAAATGATTGTAAATAGATAGTATTCCAATACCGTTATATTTATTAAAAATTTTACTGTCGATTTTTAAAATAAGGTACTAATTGTCTGACATAACTGTTCATGTTTAGAATTGGAAAACAGAATTACTGTTGGCCATTAATTCATAAACTGTTCTTTATAATTGTTCATATAAAAATCGAGAATAATATTTTTAAGAAATATAGCTGTATTGGAATACTATCTATTTACAATCATTTTTTTGTAGCTTTTGAGTCATTAACATACAGTTTAAAAGAATCAGTTGCAGGTATAAATAATTGCTACAGTGTTATTAATTAAATAGTAAATACAGATTAAGTTAGTTATGAGAAACTCATTCCATGTTAAAAGAAAGAGTACTTTTAAAATACAATTATCTACTCGTTATTGCTAACCTCTTAATTTCACTAAATATATTTAACTATATTTTAAAAAGCATTTTCATCAAGGAATTTACAATAAATGTATGAAAACAATTTAATGTTTTCATTCCTGTCAAAGTAAGTACTCCATATTTGCACACATTTTACGAAATAAGAATAGAAGTATTTTATTTAGAATATCCGGGATATAAAAAAAAATTCCGATTAGTTTTTAAGTTTTTAATGTATTAAAAAGTACTATCTTATTTCACTTTCAATCATTGAAGATGATTTTAAAACGTCGAAATAAAAATATTTTAATTAAAACATTCTCTTTTTAATTTTTAAAAACTCATATTACTCGGATTCATTAATTCTGCAAATTCTTAGTTTAGGATCGTTGGATTTCAACTTGGAGATTGCTAATTTATCCCCATTTTCTTTTTAATCCGTAAAAATTGCATCCATTTCCTAACGGATTACATTGTTCCCCGTTTCCCAATTTCAACCAATCGGATTCGCTCTTTGACTTATTTTCCCCCAATTTCGGCTCTCGAGGCTTAAGCCAAATTCAAAACGCAAGAGAGAGAGAGAGAGAGTAAAAAAAAAAAATCTCTTTATTGATCGAGAATTAATTATAGAGCTCAAAGCTCGAAGAATTAATTGTGTTGTATTTAAAATAATTTCTTTTTTTAAAACTCGAAGTTGGTAAATATTCGTATCTTCAAGCTATTTTATTGTTCACTGTTGGTTCTTCATATGCCCAGAGGAATTATTTATATTTTAATTTAAATTAACTTAATGGTTTTGTGCTTCTATATGTAATTTAACTTTTAGAATAGTTTTAAATGCAAATGCTTAATGCATTTCACGGATGGAAAATTTCCTTAAATATTTTCCAAATATTGTTTTAAATATTTTCCTGTCAAAAAAGAAAAAGAGATTAAAGAATTACTTATTAATAGATTGAAAAATTTAAAGGCATGTTGTATTCAACTACATTTAATTCCTCTGGTATTTATAATTTGAAAATTAAGTTGGACATTTAATATTCGTTGCTCGGGAGAGGAGATTATTAAGCATGAAGCTAAGATGATTAAATGGATGTGGTATTGATTTATGAAAATTTGGAAACTGTTTGAAAGCTACATGGAATAGCTATTTGGGGCTTTAGTTGTATGTTAAAGATTGTGCAATGAAATTTAGTTGTACGTTAAAGATTGTGTTGTATGTTGTATGTTAAAGATTGTGCAAGGAAATTTAGTTGTACGTTAAAGATTGTGCAATGAAATTTAGTTGTATGTTAAAGATTGTGCAAGGAAATTTAGTTGTATGTTAAAGATTGTGCAATGAAATTTAATTGAAAGTTAAAGATTGATAATGTTACTTGTAAGACAAATTATGAAGTACCAAATTAAAATAATTAAACGGGATAGATTATTGAGTTATGTAAATTTGAAAAATACTCGAATACTGCATTAACATTAAAATAAGACAGACATGCGAAAAAAAAAAGTTTTATTAAAAGTATGTTTCTGAAAAAAATGAATTTAGATTCATAAAATAAAATTAAATCCTTTTACAAGCTTTACTGTAAAAAAAAAAAAAAAAAAAAAGTTAGCTTAATTTAAGCAATACTAACATATAATTTTCAAAAACTTAATCGACAAACAGGGTGGACAAAAAGCAGAAGTTTCTCTTAAACTGACTAAATGTGATTTATTTCTTAAAAGCATGGTTTGATCCCCCAAAACATGTAAAAAATAAGAAAAAAAAGTACTTAAGCCCTTAAAGAAATTCATAACAAATAAATTTTCCTTGCTTTAATATCTCTTAATTCTTTCAAATTCATCAGCTACCAGCTATTGTTCTTCTTAATGAAGCGTCTAAAAGTCGTCTCAAATATTCATTAGGATCTTCCTTCCTCCCCCATCTTGTATGAATAATCAAAGTACTAATCACATTAGAATGTTCCAGATACCTTACCGTTCCAGATGAAGATTTCGATTAGAAGAAATCGATTCTTTTGAAGTGTTGCTAAAAAGGATTCTGCGCAACTTTCGAAATCGAATTTGCTTTTTCTTTTTTCATTGCATTCAGGAATTTTATTTATTAATATGAAAGAAATGATTTTTGGTTTCTGTTTCCTCCAAATAATTTAAATAGGTTTTGTATAAATCTTTTTCATCGAGTTATTTTATTTTATTTTATTTTTTGATGGGGGATTGAAATTATTCGTGTAAATTTGAATTCAGTTAAAATTTGGATAATTGAAAAATTTTAATATGTTATCAAGAATGAAAAAATGAAATTGTAAAAAGTTTCAAAAGCATTAAGATTGAAATTGTTTTTTATTTACTTAAATATATTTCTTGAGTATATTATCATCTATTAAATATTTAAATGCAAAAATGAATAACAGATAGAAGATTAAATTTTTTTTTAAGAATAGATTTTTATTTTTCCAAGACTTTTTTAAATATATGTCTGAATATATTTAATATTATATATAGTAGTTATAGTTATAACACGTAGAGAAGAAAAAAAATGACACAATACTTGAATGATGATTTTAAATATTACTTAAGTTTAATTAGCACTGTATGCTTTAATGCTTTTATTTAGAGTTCTATTTTTTGGCAATCTTAAATGTATTTAACTATTTAATAACAATATATATATATGTATATATTTATATTAAATCTAAATTTAAATTATAATATTAAATATTCTTACTTCGCATCGCAAAAGAAATGTAGTTTTGAAGATTACTTGAAAAACAAAATAGCGTTAATAATTCTTAAATAGTTAATGTTTGGTACTTTCATAATTATGTTGTTGTTACCTATGGCTTTATTGGAACTCAATCCATACAAATTTGACCACTTATCGTCGAAACAAAAAGAACATATAAACAAATCAAAATTACAAAGGGAAAAGACCAGACATTCTTAACAAAAATGACCAAAAGACCTTCAAAACATTTTAAATGTTCTAAGGAAAAAAGCTAGAAGCAGCGTGATAAAAGTTCATTAGATCAGAACATGCTTTCTATGGCCCTTCTGTAAAGAGTACACAAATCATCATTCTGTTGTAACTTAGAGTTCAGTCCCGAGCAAATAAGTAGATGGGCCTTATTCATTTTCTCTGTCTTACATAAAACACATATATCAAAGTTCACAATCCCTGCTTTGGCCAGATGTTCGCCCTAATAGTCATGTCCAATTCTTAATATAAAATTGGCAACTGCCTCTTTGCTAGTTTTCCCACTAAATTATTTCCAGTCATCCCTGATTGTCTCCCAGACTTTTCCTTTGGTGTTAGATAATAATTCACTGATATACGATGACTTAATTTTGTCCCCTATAGTTCTAAAAGCATTAAGTCTAGGAACTTCGTCTGTTCCTTTTTTTTTTTTTGCCAGATTTGCCCTTTCATTTCCATCAATTCCAACATGTGATAGAATCCACTGGAAAGTGATGTATTTATCATTTTAATTAAGGAACTTGATATCTTGTTGTATTTCCGTTATAATTGCAGACTCAGACAGTCTTTGTAAAGAGATTGTTTCAATGGCGGATCTAGAATCTACCAGAATAATTGCTTTTGAAAAAGAAGGCATTACTTCTATAATTATAATTTGATTAAAAATTTATTTTTTCTGCATGCCGCATTTAAATTCATTTTATAAAGAAACGCCATAACCTTCAAATTATTCTTCGAAATTTTTTAAATTTAATTAACTTAAAATTTTAATTCACTTAATACACTAATACTCTTAAGTTTACATTTTATTTAATACTAAAAGAAGTGCACTAGGAAAAACGCAATTTTTTTTATTAACCTTTTTAGAGACTTTAATCGTGTTTTTGAACAGATTACAATTAAAGACTATTAAATATTTACAAAAATAAAAAAAAAGGTTCTACTAAAACTATATATTAATATAAATTAAGAAGAATTTAATATGAACACTAAACTTGTATTTTTATTTTTTGTACGCATTAAATTAATATCACATTTGTTTTAGATCAGTCACAAATATTTTATCCGAAGAAAGAAAAAACATTTGATCTTAATAAGAGCGATACTATTTTATTATATAATAAGCAATTAAAGAACAAAAGGTTTTTCATGAAATAATTTATTAAATTCATATTGTCGAATAAATCCGTTATCAGATAGTGTTACTTAAAAAAGAAAACATAATTAATTTTAGTATCCAATATTAATATTACATCAATATGTTTCTTTAAACTGTTTTAAATTATATACCATTTTTCTCAACTATGATTGTTGTATTAGAATTTGAAATTCGTAATGAGAAATGTAATTTTCATTCACTTTATTTTGAGTTATTTAAAGATTTTCTTTGCATTGAAATGCATTGTTTTTACTTTTCAATGAATAGTAAATTCAATGAATGGCAAAGGATTTCTAATGGAAAGAATAAGGAAAACAATATATTACAGCTCAAATCAAGCCGCATTTATGATGTGTGAACACTATTTTTACGTATTGAGATGACAATAAAAAAAGTTAGCAAATTGATGTCTTTTTTAACGTAATAGAAATACTGTGCTGCCATTCGGACAACTGGAATCATTAATAAAAAGTAAGTTGTCCAAATGCATCAGATACAAAAGGAAAGCAAAAAGCAATAACTGGCAATATGAGGGGTGTGGTTAGCTATTGAGGTAAAACTGACCCACCCGCTAAACGTTGGTAAAGAGCAATAGTAAATAGTGGGTGTGTTGTGCATCAATACTTACTTTTATTGAAAATATCAATTGTAGTATTAATAGAAACTTCTAAAGAACAATTCAAAGAATACATTTTATTCCAAGTTTTTGCAAAAGCTTGAAGTAATTTAGGAAAGAATTTGTGCAAAATCCATTATAAGGGCAGTTATTATGGCGTGAACTATTCATTTAATAACACTTCATGACAAACAAAGTAAAGGTTAAAATGAACGTCGCAATTATGAACATTACTAAAAAAATCTACATTGCTTTCGATCCTATGCTATTGATTTACTAGAGAAAAAAAATGAAATAAATATTTTCTTTACTGATCAACCCAATAAAGAAAAAATTACATTTATATACAATGTTATCTATGTTTTCTATGAAATAAATTTTATGTATATTTTTGAAATGCGGTTTTTATGAACATTTATAAAATAAGATACCAATTATATCTGAATGAATGTGAACAGTGAACTTAATCCTAGCATTTTTTTTTTTTGTTGTTGTATTTTTTCAAAACGTTCAAATTACTTTAAAGAGAATTAATTTGAAATTAACTTATTCCTAATATATCATTTTAGTGGAAGTATTCAAAACCAATTTTATCGGGAAGTGGACTTATGAAGATTTAACTTATGAATTGAAGTTAAGGAAGTGCTGCAGACTTTCTTGTGAATTTTTAATAACCGTAATAAAATAGCATTTATCTAATTATTTAAATATTTTGAAATGAAATTAAGTTGTAAAGTTTTTGATCAACTCATTTTTTCACTGTTTCACTATACATTACGATTATAAATTTACTATCACATTTCATAATTCCTTAATTATTTTAGATTACAAATCATGAACATAACATGAGCGAAAAGCACTATCTTATTAATTAAATATTTTGAAATGAAATGAATTTGTAAAGTTTTAGATGAACTAATTTTTCGCTGTTTCACTATACATTATGATTACAAATTTACTATCACATTTCACAATTTCTTAATTATTTTAGATTACAAATCATGAACATAACATGAGCGAAAAGCACTATCTTATTAATTAAATATTTTGAAATGAAATGAATTTGTAAAGTTTTAGATCAACTAATTTTTCGCTGTTTCACTATACATTATGATTACAAATTTACAACCACATTTCACAATTCCTTAATTATTTTAGATAACAAATCATGAAAACAACATAAGCAAAAATAATTTCACTTAATCAATCTTAAGATTTTGCATTCGCTTAATGAATCGCAAAATTCTACAGTAGCTTTAAGCCATTAGTAAGAAAAAAAAATTTAAAAAATCAACTTTTCAGTTGAAATTACAGCAGTGCTTGCAGACGTTATATTACTTTATTTTCAGTTTTTAGTATTCATAATAAAAACGCATTTGTCTTATTAATTATGTATTTCGAAATGAAACGAAGGCAAAAAGTTTTTAAATCAATTCTTTTTTCACAAGTAAATTATTTTAGTTCACGAATCACGAAAACAACATAAGCTGTAAGAGTTCTTCTTAATCAATCCCAAGATTTTGCTTCGGATGCAATATTAATTAAAATCAGTGTATGAAAACTACTGCATGACAACTCTGCAACTTCTTTAATTTGGTGGCCCGATTAGTCTATCATTGAAACCCAGAGATTGTAATGAAAGGAAATGCAATTAATAATGAGAGTCAGAGGGAACCATTAGGGAAGCTCTCCGGGAAAAGGAATAAATTTCTTTCTATGAAAAATGAGAGATGCCGACAACCGAGCAGATGGAGTGAGACACAATTGATGAAAGCATCTAAGATTATTTCAGGTGAATTATTAATAGCTAGCGCAGCATTTCAACAGCACACTCCTGATACTAGATGAAGACAAGCTCGCTTATTGATGGGAGGAAGGGAAGAGGATAAAACCTTTTCTTCGGAAGCATCTCGGGGGAATATTTTCCTTAGAAGATTCCCTTTATTGAGTCTTTGACACTCTCAATTCTTGCACACAAACGCGACGATGAGAGTTCTTGGAAATTTTCAATTGGAGGAATTTTTGTGTTTGCCTTTTAACTCCACGTTTCGGTCATTATTATTTAAAAAGACGCATGCTGGAAAGTTTGCTTTTAATTGGTTAGATTTCGTTGAATATTTATTTTGCTTTGATTAGCTTCGGAGGAGGAATTGATGAAACTTTATGTTTAAAGGGCTTAACTTTTTAATTTGTTTGGTCAAGTCATCTTTAAAAGAATTGAATTAGTTTCACTATTTTTCAGAAATTCTGGCTATTTTGTTCATTTTCTTTCGTAAATTTATTGATAATTCCATGCACTTCCAAGATTTTGTGTTTGATAAAATATAAATTCGACAATGAATAAAATTATACATTAATAAAATTTTTCATCTTACAATGCAATAAAGTAATACAAAATAAAAAGAGTAAGAATAGAATTCTATAAAATCTATTCTCGTGATTTAATATTATATGTTTATATATGAGCTCAATCGATATGCATTCATGACAAACATAATTCTTACTTAGATAAAAGAAATTATTCATAATTTTGAGCAATTAATCTTTAAATGTTTTTATAAAATTTATGATGAAGTATTATCATTTTATTCATTGCGATACTGAGTAATATATATAATAAATTAAAAATAATATATCCTACTTTATAATTTAGTAATACTCTAGTAAATAAATGTTTCATCTGAACTTGTTCATTTATTTTGAGATAATACCATATTAGAACTGTATCAAAAGACGTGATATTCAGCATAAATACATGCAAATTAATTTTTTTGCTAGGATTCGAATTATGTACAAACTGCAGTGTAATTTTATTGATTTTTATTTCTCCTATGATGCTTTATGTAATTCAGTTTTCGATTCTAATTTATTAACTTTAATAAAAAAAAAAGCATAACTGATAATTATTTTATAATTCACACACAGATAGTTTATGCATATAAAAAAACCATATTGAAAATTTCCATTTTGCAAAGAAAATTTTCAAGTCCATTTGTTTTTCAGTTCAAATCTAAAACTCTTGTTATCTGTGAGTGACAAATACGTGCACTATTTAATAAAGGATACAAAATGTTATCATTAGCTCAAAAGCTTAGGAAATATATTGTACTGAAAGCATATAAAACAGGATGTTCATCAAATTTCTACACACAGTTTTATCATTTTCGATTGTCACATAGTGTCCTAAATCGCAATCCTTTCATTCTTTTTATACATTTCTTTACTTTCTAGAGCTAAAGAAGATAGAAAAAAAACTGTTCCATTGGAAACCCTCAATTCCCTGGGGAAAGGCGGTTTGAAGAGACCAGAGCTTAAGTAATTTAGCGCACAAAAGAAATGAACTGTGGAGGTGAAGTTAGTAAGAAAAGGATTGGGCATTTTGTTGATTGCGTTCCTAGACAGTTGGGTGCTCTTGTCAATCCTCCTTTGCTTGGGTCCAAAATACAGATAGCAATAAAAATAACACTTATAATGGAACTGCGTAAGAATTTACCTGTAGCTTTTAATTGAGAGTAATAACTCCCTGAAAGAGGGAATAAAACTCTTTTCAATCTAGGTGATAAAAGAGGTTTAAATTTGTTTCTTGTGGGACACCGAAAAATATGTTGGGTTAAAACTTAGGGGAATGAGTTGTCATGAAATGCATTACACAAAGAAGTTACTAACAAACTTTAAACAGAAAAAGTTTATATGGTATAAAAAAATTTTAGTATGTAGAATTTAAGAATTTTTTGTTTTTTCCCCATTCTAGAAAAAGAGAAATTCATTAGCAATCATAAATTCTAGTTTTTAATATTTCATTGCTTTTAAATTATATATTTAATACTTCTGTTAAGAATTTTTACGAATTTCTATAATTGACTACTTATATCAAGTAAAAATAGCTTGTTACAGTAAAAAGTAATTTTTAATCCAAATTAAGTTAATTATTGCTATTTGAAATTATGTGTGACAGCATTTTGCAAATTAATCACGAGATATTTTATTTCAAAATTTAATATCACACAAATATAAATTTTATCAATCATTATATTTGTGTGATAATAATATAATAATTAGCTCAAATAATCAGTTCAATCTGATCACGACAAAAGTGGAATATATCTAGTTTTAGAATACTCTGTGAACATCTAAATGACCAACTGGTGAGATTATAATACCTAAACGAATGATTACTCTGAACTTCTAGTCATGTTTCATATAAAGAAAATTTTCTTTCACCTGTTTTCAGCTTTATAATACGGATAATTTTCGATATGCATAATCAATAAAAAATTCGATTAACGTTGCATGCTCCTGATTCAAATCCAAGTGCAACATAAATGGGAATCAATGAAATACGAGTTTCATAAATAAAATGGCACTGGCCGCTTCGCTTCTTTCCTGACCTTTTGATAAGGCCTCCCTAAAAAGTCCTAATTATTGATTTGAATGTAATCGAACATTTTATGGCAGGATATTTTGGCTTTGGACTTTGTTTATCTACTATTTTTAAATTAGTAATTAATGGTTGGCTTAAAGTCATATTCTATTAATTATCTATAAATAGAAAATAATACATACATGAAGTAAATATTTTCTATTAATAAGCAAAATATTATGATTTATAGTTTCTCTTTAATTCGTTTTAGAGTCTATGAACACTTTATACTGATCTTAAAAGAAAACTAAATTAAGATTCCTTCAATAAAACGTGCTCTCACTTGGATATATAGGTAAATCTCAAATTTCTAGTTCAAATAGAAGTTTTATAGAGTTAATAACGCCGACAAGAAACTTATAATTAATTATGTATATGCATTGTCTTTGATATTAGATAACATGAAAGATATAGTTAGAAAATATTTAATTCTGATCAAATCTATGTAGAAACAAGTTTAAAAAATAGAATTTCGTATTTATAGATGTGCTTAAAAATAAGATTTGACTGACACATATATTTTAATTGGCTAATGTTAGCAGTATTTTTATGGGTTTATACTGTTTTATAAAAGAAAATTAACAATGAATACAAGATAAAGTATTTTAATGATGACTTCTTATTGATATCCAATAGAATATTAGAATTAATATTTTTGAATGTTTTTTCTTCTGTTTAGTTTTAATAAAGATGTATCGAAATTGAACTAATATAAAATGATTCACTATATGTCATGGGTTTGTACGAATACTTGAATTGGTGTCTTGGGATAACAATTCCAAATAAGGTATCCCTGGCAAATAAATCATTAGAATCCAGATCTACAATTGAATTCTTAATAAAATTATTGATATTATAAATATTTGTAATTCAGTGTTTATATTAAACTCATAATTATCTCTATAAGCATGCTTGATATGAAAAAAAAATTTATTTATAATTCATGGTAAAGTAAATAAGATAACTTTTTAAAAATATGTTTACATTCATTATTGCATCATTTATTACTTTAAGAATGATGCTTTACATTAATTTTTAAATATATTTTAAGACTTTGCAGATTACAGAATCCTTTATTATTAAAAATGCATACTATATAAATTAACTGTAAATTTTATTTTTTCGAAAGTGCTTCAGAATTCTGAATAGAATAAGAATTTTTCAGTAATTTAATTTTACTTTATCTGAATTTATTGATAAAAATAAACATTTAGAATATGCTTAATTGAAGGTAGTATGTTTTATATTTATATTTTTAATATTAAATTGTGATGGATTAATTTTTAATAATTGCTAGGTGAAAAGAATATGTATTTTCGGTTCAAGAGTAAATATGGATAATATCATTTGAGTTTATAGATTCTAACCAATGTATAGTATTATTAATGATATTAATGATAGTATTATTTAAGTATAGTAAGAATAAAATAATGATTATTTTATTGTTATTTATTATATTTTAATATTCAATAATGTAACTGTTTAATTAATATGTCCTAGAAAATAGTAAAACATTTGGATAGCATTAACCATTGATTTGTTTCATTTTTAGTTCACTAATCAATTTTATGTATTTCTGAATAAAATAATATGTTTTTTTTAAATAAGAGTTTTCAAATTCTATATTTTGAAAATAGTTTTATAGGATAAAATATTTGCTTCATAGAATTTTCTTAACAATACACAATGCACTACAAATAATCTAAATGCGTATATTCCTATTAAAAACTGCATATTCCTGTTGAAATTTAAAATAAATACCTTGTATAAAAATAATGAAAGTTAAGAAGTTTTCTTTCATTCAACTTCTGAAAAACGGACACCAGCTATTCAATTAAATTTTTTAATAAAAAGCACATGATGTTGAATTTAAGTATGACAGTAAAAATATTATATTAGCGACTAATAGAATTTCTATTTTAACTTCAAATCTTTTTATCAAAAGCGAATAAATTCATAAGAAAACACTATTTTATATATAAAACGCATACATATTTGCTTTTGTAAAACTAGATTCGTATTCATTTCAGATACAAAATCTATATAAACATTTAAAATAAAAAGGCTTTTTGTCATTCAACAATACAATAACTATTCGTTGCAAACAATACAATAACTATTCTAAACTGAAAGCACAATATAATAACTATTCGTTAGAAAAACACAAGATGTGAAAATAAAATAGTGTGCGAGAATAATAAAATTTGTAACTGAATTTTTAACTTTTTAAACAAAAATTGTGAAAATAAATTATGATGTGATATATATTTTAATAACATATTTGAAATTATATATTTCATTTTTTTACTATTGTATTATTTTCCATAAACATTTTTCTCACAATATGAATTACCTGAAGCATGCATACAAGCCCTAAGTGAATGAATGCAATTTAAAGCCCCCAAATAAGTCAGGATAATTTTTTTGAAAAACTAATAAGTTCATTTAGAGGAACTTTTAATTTTCAAATGAAAAAGAAAGATTAACGTTCAAATTGGAGAGTATTTTAAGCTTTCATCCCCCATCCAATTAAGGACTGGACGCTTTGCTTGGGGATTGTAAGGAAAAGACCCTAGGGATTGTAAGGAGGGGTTCACTTCAAAACGAAACCTTTTGTGCAGTGGCAGCGTTTATTTTTATTTCACATGCAATCTGAACGAACTCATGTATTTTTTAAGCTTTATTTGATTTTCCTAAGTTAATCCCTTCTGTATTTGAGGGGTGCAGCATTACTTCGAACGTCTGCAAAGTTCAATTAAAATTAGGCATTCATAGATAAATGTCCTACCCCACATAAATAAACCCATTCACAGCTAAGTTTTTTTTTTTTTAAAAAACCCCAATTCTATGTATTGTCATTCAGATCGACAGATATTTTGATAATGATAAAAATTAGTCAATTTGCTAACAAGTGTGCAAGATTTAAGACGATGTCTTGATTCAAATATCAAATTCTTTTAACTTGACAAGGGTAGGGAAAATTCTAAACAATCCACAAAACGAACAACAACTGGCGGTATGTTAAGAGTACATTCAGCTTTTTGTTTTCTAATATATTAAGAACTAAACAATTTCGTTATGGCAGTTAAACAAAAAGATACGTATCTCATGAATTCAAAATTTGCATTTCTATAATAATTTCCATAAGGGAGTAGAATATATTTTAGTAGATCGTTGTGCGACAAAAGAAATGTGACCATGAATGTTATAATAACTGATTAGTGCATGTAACTTTATTTGAATAATATGTTCTCAAATTGATTCTATACAGTAGATTTAAAATTCATGGAATTTGAAATATAAAGATTTCACACTGCTGAAATTCATCAAAGACGAAAATAAATTATCATTTTTTCCTATGAATGGCAAATCGATACTTTTAAAATTAATTTATCTTTAATTTTTGTGTTATTGTAACCGACTGTTCCAAGTAAATTAATTAATTACTTTTAGATCGGAATACTTTTTCCCTGTGAGAAATGAAATCTTGTATACTGTCTGTATTATACTGTACTTTATTAAAAGATAAATTGGACGCATTCTCTGATACACATTGACTAAAAAAAAGGTCAAAATATACAGATTCAGACATTTTTGCAACGATTTTGACTTTCGCCGTGAATTTTAAACGAGTATTAAAGAAAACCTGAATGACATCAGTGCGTATTAGGGTTTAATTATCATCTGCATCATTAAAATTATTCTTTGCTTTAATATCTCGCTTAAAAACAAATTATATATCGAAGGCTATATTTTTGCCCTTTACAAAGAGAACTACTTTTATTCGATTATTAAATAAATGTACAAAAATCATGATTTTAATATTTTTTCGCATAAAATAGGTGACACAATTAATTAAAAAAAAAGAAAGAAACATCAAAAGTTACATTTGACAGGGTAAAAACATGCATACCCAACAAAGGTACTTACCCCTTTTTATATCTGAAGTTGTATGTTAAAAGATAATATGACCCACCAAAGAACTATCTCAAAATATGTATAATCTCTTTAGAAACTGTAAACAAAATTTCAAAATTTGATATTAAGCTGATTAAAAAATAAGCATAACGTTCACCGGCAAATGCCAAAACATGTTTCTCAACCTAAGACTGTTCAAATTGTTGTATGAAAATTATTTTGCAAGTTAAAAATGGAAGTATGTAGTTACAATTGAAGAAAAATGAACATTTTTATCTTATTCCAAAGAATAGCAAAAGATCTATTAACTACCAAAAAAAAGGAGATCTAAAATGTTGGTACAGAGAAAATAAAAAAAAGTCTGCTAAAGGGCTTAAGGTCATTACTGTATTGTTTTAAAACGGAAAATTTAATAAAATTAACTCGGATTACTATCAAAAATATCTTTAACACCTATTTTTAAAGCATCAATTTACCTAAACAATCTTCACTGCGTTAAGTTTCATCAGATAAGACTACTAGTCATACCTCTAAATCTTGTTCTCTATAATTGAAAAATGAAACGGAATTGAGGCTATTCCATTTAAATACTTCCCACCCATATCCCAAGACGTGTCTGCTATCAATTGCTGTGCATTTGGGCTTTTAAGACAAGTTCTGTTTAAGTGGTATCGAAAACATTGAATTCTGGAGGATTGTGGAGGTGGAGGGAAACAAAATGAACCTTGATATTTTAAGAAAAGCTCTTTATCTTGGAAATCAAGATGTAATACGATAGTTTATAAAAAGTAGCTATCAAACTGAGCATGTTAGGAAATAAAATTGTCTTTTATGTAGATAAATATTTATTGTATTCAGTTATTATAAATTCAATTATTTTTCAATAACATTATTTTTAGAATCGTAAAAATCTGAAAGAAATTGTCAACCACTTTATAGACAGACTTTTCATTGCTAAAATGTTTTTATTATATATAGCAGTACATTATTTTTATGTTTTGTCTGCAGTAGATCTTCGTTTAGTCGTCACCTTTGATGGTGAAACTTGAGGGTAATGTTTTAACAAGGATTCGAGTGTATTATCTTTAGGTTTATCTTTGAACAATGCGGCAGTTTTTATAACAAATTTTAAGCATATTTTAAATTTATAAAATATTCAAAATTTTGTACAAGTACTGTTTTTTTGCCAGCTTATTTTTAAGCAAACTTACCTTTTCAAAATCTTTTATAAAATTTTCGCATTCATAAAATATAGCTGAAAATTATCATTTTTTAACCATATTATAAATATATATATAGATAGATATATATATATATATAATATGTTGAAAATTTTTCAAGATAAATGAAATAATTTTTCATAATATCAAACAAAACATTTATATTTTCAATACAACAATATTTTCCCCATATATATTTATTCTACTCACTGTCCACGTCATTTCACCAAGTTAATAATTAATCTTTATTTAGGAATAATAATCTTCCTTTTTAAACTATTATATATAAATTTCAAACAATTTCTATTAAAAATTTATTCTCTCTCTCTTTTTTTATCTTTTTAATATTGTTCATCATACACCTTGTATTTAACATCAATTATATTATATTTTTAGGAAAATAACTTCCTGTAGAAAAATGTATTTGGATAAAATCGTTCAAATGACTTATTGAAATTTTTCCTTTATTAGAGAATTTGTTAATGGCATTGCAAAATAATTATCAAGTACAATAAAAATTCATATATAGGTCCCCAAAAAATTATCTCTATTATATTGCAGTAATCTCTGCTTATTTGCAAGCGCCCTTTTATAAGAAGCTTTCACAAATTGCAAGCCATATTTCTAAAGTAAAGCGCATATTTGTTATTTATTTACGCCAGAATTCTTAACTTTATAAAACTATTAGTACTTTTAGAATTCTTGCATGCAACAATTAAAGAATTATTGATCTCCAAAATCAAAATCTTACGATAATGTAAATGAGTATTTAAATCCTTAATGTGTTGTTAATTTTTTATTCATTAACTTGTCATGCTTATATTGCTTCTTACATTAGAAAATGATTTTAATGCATTAAAAGGTTTATTTGCAATTGTTTATTCCGAGTATACTTTATGAAAGTCGTTAAAAAACATGCTTTTGAGGAAAATATTACATTATAAATTATATATTTTTGCATACCATTTTCTCTCGCTTTTCATAAATTCTGAACTAATGCTTTGATTTCTAACAATATTTGATTCTCTTATTAATTATTTTGTTGTAGGCAAAACTATTTCCATTTCTTTGTCTGATAATATACTCAAATTAGTTATGTTGAACAACATTATACGTCTGAAAATCTAAATTATTTTTTAGTAAAAATCTTATTATTAAATAAGTTAATAACATATATTTTAAAGACATTTTGAATAGTAATAATAGGCAGTAACTAATATTAAAAATAAAAATAAAATAATGATATAAAAATGAAAATAGCAACTGAATAATAAATAAAATAAGGTGGTTAAGAATACAAGTAACAGACGGCAAATAATAATGCAATAATATTAGAAATGAAATATTTTGTGCATACAAACAAGGATAACAACAACAAATCTTAAGTTGATATAAACGGATTTTTTTATGCCAAACTGTTTATACATATTTTTATGCAAAGTATAAATGCGAAAGTAAGCAAATAGAAAAGCTTTTATGTTTGAAAATACACCAAACTTATCGATTGAAGAGCTTTTAGATTCTTTTTCAAGTTTTTTTTTTTCATGATACGCAGTTTTGAAATGATATTTTCCTTTCTAAAAGCATCAAGAAATGTAAAGTGAAGACCTTACAAATCAACTTCAAACCCTTTTCTATTTCTTTCAAATGCAGGAAACTGCTTTTATATGCGTAAAAATAACATTTTTATAATTCGAAAGCAAAGAAAAATGAACTATATATCTATACTGTCACCTATTAAAGGGGAATATAATTTTGCGAATGTATAATGCTGATTTCAACAAAGTTTGAGCAGCAATCTTTTGCTTTCAAAAATAAAATTTTACATTTCTTTATTTCAATCTTCTTAAAAGTTTATTTTTTCGAAGCTCAAGTCAAACTTGACCAGGTCCATACATTCGTCACAAAATATGAAAAGCAATTTACTATTTTAAAAACTTATGTAATGTTTTATTTTAGGAAGTTATTTAAAAAGCAGAAAATAAGTCTTTTTGATATTAAAAAAATAAACGTATCTTTGACTTTAATTTGTCAAATAATACTGCTCACGAAATTAAATTAAATACGTCTGATATTTACTTTTTAGCTGTGAAAATTCAGTGTAACAAAAACATAATTTTTGAATAAAAGTTGATTTTCTTAAATGAGCATTTTAGTCTCTATTAAAGCTTATTTGATTTTATTAGCATTTAAATCTATACCGCAAAAAGTTTATTTTGCAGAATTTTAAATTTCATCCCGACAATGTTTTTCTTTTAATATCGGTTTCCATTTACTTATTATTGTTCGAAAATACCCCACTGGAATTCCAAATTTTTGAACCTCAAACCTTTTTTGGATGAAATGAAATCAAGAAAAGCAACTCAAAATTTTGCTTCAAAATATGAATTTCAAAAGTTAAATAAGAATTCATAGTGCTTTTAGAAAAAAATCTAAATCATTCGAAGAGAAATTTCTTAATAGTATCATGAAAAATATGAATAATAATAATTTTATATAAGTTCATGTTTTCAAACTAAATTAAGATGTTTGAAATGTGTCCTATTTTAATTACTATAACATTCATTTAAATGAAATAATATTCTAATAACCTAACAGAAGACACTAGCAACAAGGAAAGGAAAGTAATAAAATGAAAGGGAAGTAAAGGTGTTAGTCACAGTAAACAAAACAGAAAGTGAAATAAAAATATTACTTTTATATATATATATATATATATAGAAATATAATGGAAGTGTCTGAACGGCTGTTTGACTATGTGAATGGGGAACAAATAGTAAAAAATAATTGAACACAATAAGCAAAGTATATCAGAAGAAAATTTTCAGCAAGAAACTCTAAATCAATACATACAATTAGCGCTACAAATCTAATCAATACATACAATTAGCGCTACAAATCTAATCAACACATACAATTAGCGCTACAAATCTAATCAACACATACAATTAGCGCTACAAATCTAATCAACACATACAATTAGCGCTACAAATCTAATCAACACATACAATTAGCGCTACAAATCTAATCAACACATACAATCAACGCTACAAATCTAATCAACACATACAATCAACGCTACAAATCTAATCAACACATACAATCAACGCTACAAATCTAATCAACACATACAATCAACGCTACAAATCTAATCAACACATACAATCAACGCTACAAATCTAATCAACACATACAATCAACGCTACAAATCTAATCAACACATACAATCAACGCTACAAATCTAATCAACACATACAATCAACGCTACAAATCTAATCAACACATACAATCAACGCTACAAATCTAATCAACACATACAATCAACGCTACAAATCTAATCAACACATACAATCAACGCTACAAATCTAATCAACACATACAATCAACGCTACAAATCTAATCAACACATACAATCAACACGCTACAAATCTAATCAACACATACAATCAACGCTACAAATCTAATCAACACATACAATCAACGCTACAAATCTAATCAACACATACAATCAACGCTACAAATCTAATCAACACATACAATCAACGCTACAAATCTAATCAACACATACAATCAACGCTACAAATCTAATCAACACATACAATCAACGCTACAAATCTAATCAACACATACAATCAACGCTACAAATCTAATCAACACATACAATCAACGCTACAAATCTAATCAACACATACAATCAACGCTACAAATCTAATCAACACATACAATCAACGCTACAAATCTAATCAACACATACAATCAACGCTACAAATCTAATCAACACATACAATCAACGCTACAAATCTAATCAACACATACAATCAACGCTACAAATCTAATCAACACATACAATCAACGCTACAAATCTAATCAACACATACAATCAACGCTACAAATCTAATCAACACATACAATCAACGCTACAAATCTAATCAACACATACAATCAACGCTACAAATCTAATCAACACATACAATCAACGCTACAAATCTAATCAACACATACAATCAACGCTACAAATCTAATCAACACATACAATCAACGCTACAAATCTAATCAACACATACAATCAACGCTACAAATCTAATCAACACATACAATCAACGCTACAAATCTAATCAACACATACAATCAACGCTACAAATCTAATCAATATATACAATCAACGCTACAAATCTAATCAATATATACAATTAATGCTACTAATACATACAATTAATCTTTTCAGGAGGCTATTGAAAATGCATATTTAAGCTATGCACATTTGCTATGTATATTTAAGCAGAAGCAATTTTCTAAGATCGTGTCAAATTAAAGTAAAGATATAGACATAGAGAATATAAAGCGCTACAAATGAACTAGAAAAAGATTACAATACAAATCAAATATTGGTTTAAAAAATATAAACGTGTCCTTTTTGGTTTATTAAGTATTTGTTTTTATGATACAGTCTATAAAATAAAAAAGGTGCAACTATTTAAAACAAATTCGAATTGAATAAAATAAAAATTCTTTTTAATTTTGTTTCTAATAATAATTTTTTATATAAAGTTGAGTAAAGGATGCAAATGTATCCCAATAAAAGCACATCCCAAAGACAGTATTCATTTGGGATATAAGAGCAAGTAATTCATATAGGAAAGTCGGTTCGGATTGAACATCTTTTAGTTCCGTTATTAAAAACATTCAAATATAGAAAGTTATGAAAGAAAAAAGTACGTTAAATTTAAAACAATTTGTTAATCTTTTCTTTTAGTTCCGTTAAATGTCAAGCAAAATTTAAATATCATTCATACAAACTTCCTATATTTTAGCCTCTGGATGTATTTTGATTTCTTCCCTTTTTCGTAAAATAAAATATTAAAAAAAAAAAAGATTAAGCAAACAGGTGAAAATTAACATAGTGAGTTATTTGATTTAAACACACTTCACTTCTTCAACATTGTCCTCCTCTTTAAATATCGATGCCATAAAGTGTTTAAAGAGCGATTAAAACAAAAACTTAAATGGTGAGGTTTTTATTCAAAATAACTTTGTTTCTGATATGTAAAGACCATTATCGGTTTAAGTTAGTTACTTCACATTGTGACAGCTTAGATTATTTCAGCGGAATTTTTAAATGATTGTTTCAATTTTAGTTTAAATGTATTACTTATCATTTAAAACAATGGTTTAATAATTCAGACGGAATTTTTTCAATTTATAATGAATACTTTTAAACAGAATTGGTGACATGTTCGCTGGTATTTGGCTATCGTTTTAAATTCAATTATTGGAAGAAAATTATGGACTTCACTTTACAAATTAATTTTCAAAGCCTAATCTTTTAAAATTTCTTAACTGTACTTAATAATGATAAAAATTGGATGCGATAAAATACAATTCAAAGTGCAACTTTTATTTCTACTCTTAAGTCAAAATCGAAAGACATTTTGCAGAAGTTTGACTTCTTTTCCGTGCAATGAAGGGAAAGTTTAGAGAAGCGTGTAATTAAAATCGATTCAAATCTTGAATTCGAACTTTTATTGGATAAAATTTTATTTCTGATCTGTTAAGTGCTTTTTTAAGTATTAGAATATTTCTTGAAATATTTAATGCATCCTTTAATGTGAATAGAAAATCATTTGCTCGATTTTTTTTAGTCGATGTTTGAGAAAAGGTGCTTTAAATTTGATTGGTGAATATTAATTATAGTCCTGTGAAAAAATTTCTATTACATTTTTTACTTAAAAAGAATTATAGGATGGAAATAAAATATATGTTTTTTTTCTAATAATAACAATTCTGCAGGCTATATTTAAACTTGCACGACGAGGAAAATCGATAAATTTAGATGATTTTGCATCTACAGAGAGGTTTTTAATTCTTTTAGAATGCCATTAACTCTCCTCGTTAAACTTCATGTGCTCGGTTACATAAACACAAGGCCAGAGGAGGGCAAAAGCGTCACATTAACAGAATGCATGAACATATTTTTTATTCAGATGATTTGCATATGAATCAATTTACATTCATATGACAGAGCAACAATACAATTCTTAATATCAGATTTGCAATCAAAATGCAGTTGAAACTTTAATTATTTTATTTCCTACGCCTATTTTGATATCAATGCAAAACAGAGGATTAAAATATTCAATCCGATTGAACAATTGATCTTTACAGCTTTAGTTTAAATATTCTTAGTTTGTATACGTATTTTGATATCAGTACAAAATATATTATTTTATTTGAATGAATCACATGAAGAATATTAATTTGGTAAAAATTATTTTATTCTTCTCAATTCTAAAAGTAATATTGTTTAATTAGTTGTTTCCATTATTAATTACATATTTAGTTGCATATAAAGATAGAAATTTACCTTTTGCTTATTATTGGTATTCAGTTTTATTTGCGACTAGAACTTCTCATGGGATTATAGTTTCTGTAGTTCAATTTTACTTTATATTCTAAAGATGTACATTTTATTATTATTATTCATTTCGTGTGAGGATTTATATATAACTTTTTGACTTAGATAGAAAAAATGAAATTAAAATGTCTAAATAAAAATATAACTTCTATATTTCGTAAATAACTTCTTCCCTTTTTTTAATTTTTTTAAATTATGAAGTTGAAATTTTTTTTTAAATAATTATTCTTGTAATAAGGATCCAATTACGATTTCTCAAACATTTACAGGTCTCGCTGTTTCAATATGTCATTTTTATAGATTTTTTATTTATTACGTCCTCTGTTGGGATGCATTATAAAAAATGATAAACATCATTCATCATCATATATATAAGGAGATTGCATTGTACATGAAAAAAGTTTTTAAATTTCCAGTGTTATATGTAGTATATTGGCAATATTTTCATTCTAAAACTTTTCCATTAAGGATGGATATGGATAAACAGTTATTTCCAATGGTATAGAATTGAACCACGTTTCTAATTTGATCTCGAAGTAAAAAGGGCTTGTTGATACTTTGCCGCATGAAAAGACAATGATAATAATTAAACCCCAACAAATTTATTTTATAAACAGTTTTTGTTTCCAATAATTTTATTTTCCGCAAAGATATTCCTTTCTCAAAAGAACAGGAATAAATTTGTCTCTAATTTTCGTTTATATTTTTATACACTCATTCAACTTTAAGTATTGAAAAGATCTATGGAAAAATATTTCATACGAAATTTTAGATTACATCGCATGACAGATGATATAATATTCTTAACTTCGGAGTATCGATAATATTTTTTAAACTTGTAATGCATTTTTAAGGTATTTATGGAATACTGATTTTTGCATTTTTCTTGTGAATTTTTCATTTAAATACTTCACTGATACTTTTTTCTTAAAAATTTATAATATGCCTATAAAAAAGTATAATAGAACTGAATTTCGGACTTTTTAAATATTGAAAATAAATATACTTCACTTTTCAAATAGAGTATCCTATACTTTCGTACTGCAAAAAACAGCTTTGAAACCAAATTTCTGTTTTTATAAATATAAGGCTCTTCCGAATCATCTGGGAATCAAGCTGATACTTTTTTTGAATGGACCTGGAAATTCGCATTTTCTACAAAATCTTTTACTTTTATTTTTTTTATTATACCTGATATAACAGTTACATATAGTAAAAACTATTTTTCAACTTTGGATTAATATTTAGCATATTTTAATGAATTTATATAACTATTATGAAAGTATTGCATGAATTAATTATGGTAAATTGTAAAATTTTTTGATTCGTAAGAATTCACTAAACAATTTTTGTATTATAAAATAATTTATTACATGAAATGTAACAAGCTTCATAAATGTAAATTAGTGACATGTATTTTTAGTAATCAAATTTTATGTATTGTCTGGATTAATGTACCTATTATTTACAAACCCAATGTACAATTTTCCAAATTACCAATTTTTTAATCATATCTATTACTTGAATATAATAAGTAATGAATAATCTGTGATAATAGTAACAACCCTATACTATATCAGTTTTTGTGTTTTAATTTTTTTATAATGATTAATTTACTCGTTTAGCAAGTAAAAAAATAAAATAATTTTGTGAACAAGTATTTCAAATTTACTTTTAATTTCTAATTGAATTTTTATAACTTTCGTTGGCTTACCATACTACCAAAAACAAATACTCTTTTGAAACTAATCAATTTAATCTTATTACAATAGATGTTTCATAACACTGCTTTTTTTCTGATTTAAAAAAAAAAACTTTGAAAATTAGTTCTCTTTTTTCATTCAAATATAAAATGTAAAAAAGAATAAAAATCAGGGAAAAAAAATAACTGAGAGAGTTTTTAAAGCAGAGATTACTTTGTTAATGAGTTGTCTAAGAAAATTATAAAAAACTCTGCTTTTAATTATCGATTTCTTATTAAAACATTTTAGATTAAAAATTATCTTTCTTTGTGTTTCATATTACAGATTATATTAGTATAAAGATTTACAACTGAAAATTCTTTCTGTAATTCTAAGTAAAAATAATTTAACAGGATTCAATTTTACTACTTACATTACTTGATCCCTTTCTTTATTTAAAAAAATAATTTTCGTTTAAAGTGAACAATTATTTTTTTTATTTTACTACATTTTAAGTAATTTTAGCTTTCTTATATCGGAAATTTTTCTGATTTTTTTCAGTTATATCTAGTTTTTAGTATTTTTTTTTTTTTACCTATCTATTTCCTTTATGGAGATTAAAGAAGACAAAAAAAAATATAGTTTTAATACATAGCCCCATTTACATGTTAAGGAAAACTTTAATTTGAAGTTAACTCTTTTTATTGAAAGAAATTTTAAATTAAAAAACTGTAATGTGGAAACTATTTTTTTAATATTCATTTCTTTGTAATTTTATTATTTAATAAAGAAAATGGATTTTAAAAAGCTATCTAATCAGTCATTTATTACAAAGAGAAATCTTTCAATCCCAGAAATGGCCAGCATATGAAATCTTAGTTTAGAATCTATTTTTAGTTTGCAAACGCATTAAGGAAAATATACGAATTGAAGTGAATAATTTCTGCTATTAGTCATTTATTATTTAGTTATCATTTCTGCAATTCTTTACAGCTATTAGCTTCTTTTTTTTATAAATAATTGTATGTGAAGAAGGAAAATATATTGATAACGCATTTAATTGTTTAAAATTTATATCGGCATTTGTATGATAATAAAAATACCTAATATTAAGAAATTGAATACTCTTTGTAACATACATTTCCTTAGTTCTCACTTGATGGTTTTTATTTAATATTAACAGAAGAATATTTATTTAATTTGAATGCTATTGAATTTTAAAACATAATATGTTAATTGTCGAAAAAGCTTTGAAAATTATTTAATAATTTATTATTAATTATTTAATAATATTTAATTTAATTTGAGAAAATTATTTCAGAATTACAACAGGAAGTACATAAGATTGCTTTGCTATTTTTATTGATTATATTGAAAGTTTTTACAAAAAGAACAAACTACATTATTATAGCATTTAAGGATTTGAAATAATTGATTTTCTCAATTTAAGTTTTATAAATTGTTGCATTTTTAACACTACTTGGGGACAAGTTAATAGAATTTTTTTTTTATCGTTCCTTCCTTTATTTGAGACGAAGGAATAAATAAATATTCATTTACTTTTAAATTTTAGATTTTCTCAAAAATAAAAAATCCCGCTGAAAATTTTGTAATAAACACGAATAGAGCAAGTGAGAAGAAGTTTTCAATGCATAATATATTATTCAATATTGATTATTGAAACTCTTTTAATTTATGAAAAGAGATTTCAGATTGCCTGTCACTCTACGGCTCTGTGAAGAAAATTTTTATATGAAGTTAAGGTTAGTGCACTTGTCTATTTTTTAAAAAATTTGCTATCAGATCTTAAAATGAATGCACTTACTTAATTTTTTGAGCCTTAAAAATTTAATTTATGGTTGTACTAGCAGATGAAACAAAATGAAATTTATATCAAAAGCATTATTATGTTTTTAATGCGAAGGAAGGGAAACTTTTCATTGCATCATCATGAAAATTCTCATCAATTATAAAAATAGTGCATTCCATTTAGATGTTTAAACCATCACAAATAGTTAAGGATTTTCCTAATTCAATCAATAATACAAAACACCTGAAATGGTTTTAATGACACAGTAAAAAAATGTACAAAAAATTAGACTTGAAAAATAAAATAAAGGAGGCGATTTATTTATTGAAAAATATCCGTCATTTTTGACACTATCTTTCGTGTCAAAATTACGAATTCTGAATTATTTATTGATTTTTTGATGGGCATTCATTTTTTTAAAATTATTATAAAATCTTTAAGCTAATGCAATATATATTTTAAAATACTTATAAGTGTTGTTAAAAAATTTAATTTCCTAAAATGGATTCCCCATAAGGAATTCTATATAGAAAATTCCTGTAATGTAAGAAAAATCTCAAATCTTTCTGAAAATTGTCATTAGATATCTATTTAATTTCTTAAAATGGATTCCCCATAAGGAATTCTATATAGGAAATTCCTGTAATGGAACAAAAATCTCAAATCTTTCTGAAAATTGTCATTAGATATCTATTTAATTTCTTAAAATGGATTCCCCATAAGGAATTCTATATAGGAAATTCCTGTAATGGAAGAAATATCTCAAATCTTATAATAGCCTCTTTCTGAAAATTGTCATTATTAAAAAAAAGCTTTGCCATTTCGATGTTTGAGAGGAAGTGAACCCTCCCAAATAGTTCATAACTCAATTCTGGCATGGTGGCAAAGGTAAATATCTACATAGGAATTCTATATAGAAAATTCCTATGATGGAAGAAAAATCTCAAATCTTTCTGAAAATTGTCATTAGATATCTCTATTAAAAAACGCGTTGCCATTTCGATGTTTGGGAGGAAGTGAACCCTCCAAATTAGTTCATAACTCAATCGTGGCATGGTGGCAAAGGTAAATATCCGAAAGGCCAATTATCAGATTAAGGAAGCCATTCCCTTTGTCAATGTAGCTCCTATTTGGATCCGATTCCCAAACGCGCGCATTTTTCTTTCCCGCTCTCAGATTAAAGGCCCATGAACATAACTTCATTCATTAGTTGAGGACTGTCGCGGTGAAGTAATGTTATTTCCCTGGCCGCGGTCTGCGGTGAGGAGTGGATCCGTCTACCGAAGGAGGGTGGGGCGTGATCTCTTGGACACGCCCACTTGCTTCCATTCCTCTGGAAGGAGGAGGGGAGCATTGATGGACAAAGGCCCCTGCGGCAGCTTGCAAGTCCGTTTGCAAGGTAGAGTTTTGACAGTGGCATCTCTGGGATTGAATTTCTTTCTTTTGCGGCCAGAATGCAGCGCAATTCACTTTCAACTAGGACGGGAAAGGGGGAAAAAATGAGATTGGTGGGGTTTGTTTTCTGAAGAGTTGTGGGCGGAAGTGACTTACAGATGTTTGCTTTTCTTTAGAAATATTTAACTGGAGTGTTGGAACTATTTCTTAATGTTATTTACCCTGTCAAGTGGGACTTCTTCAAAGGAGAAGTAAATACTAATTGTTAGAGCGCTAGATAAAAGAAACTGCAAAACAGGCTTTTGAAGAGTGTAGACAATAATCAGCAGAAGCAATTAAACATATCATAAGAAGTTTGCTCTTCTATTGCGTTGTTTCTTAAGCCGATTTGGTAGAAGGCCTCCTCAGGTTTTTCATTACTTATTATGCTCTAGTGATTCATTTGAAATTCACCATGAAATATACACATAGACATTTATGCAAGTATGATTACTCATTATTTCCCAAAAGACTTTTACAGTTTCGATTGCAATATAAAGATCGAAAAGACAATATAGTTAATTGTGTATTTTCTGAATTGCCGAGGTAACCTATCTTGTATTAGGGAAACTCTTTATTATACTGTCCTACATATTAGTAGTTTAGAAAGAAATGTACGATTAACTGAAAAAGTACGATTTTACCGAAGTATTTTTATTTTTTTAAATTTATCCAGATTTAAGAAATATGTAAATTTTGCAAGTTTTTGGTTTATATATTTCTACTCAATTGAATAACTAAATTTGGAGATTTCTTTCGGAAGGAACTAATAACGTTTGCGATTTTTTAAAAATAAATCCCTTTTTAATCAATGCTTCCTATTTATTCATCCCATTTCATTAGCTCATTATGAAAACTCGAGTGTGATATCTAGATAACATTTTCTGAGATCATTTTAAAATTCTCTGCTACTTCCTTATTTAAACTACTTTGGGTCATTTTGTTATATAAAGCAGATTTCTTGCCGGACTTTATCAACCGTATTTAAATCCTTCATTTCTGTTTGTTTTCCAACGATGAATGTAACTAAAATTTAAGTTAACCCATTCAAAGGGGGAAAAATGGGGGCAAAACCGAAAAAAAATTAATAGTAATAATGAAATATTTAGACAACAATTAACTTGCTAATTCTTAGATTTCATGAACCTTGAATTGTGGTTAACTAATAATTCGTAAATATTAGGAATTGTTTTAGGAAAACTTTGCTGTAGGAATCATGATATAATAGCATATATGATTCAGTGTAGTAACTGTATTATAAGATTTTTTCGCATTTGTGCAAACTTTGTGTTATAGTAATTTAAGAACCAGTGAAAATATTCATTAAGAGATAATGTTTCTTAAATTCGCGAACTTATCTCTTAATGATGCATAATAAACTGCATATAGTAACCTCTCTTTAATCCGGCATTTGATAGTTCGGCAAATTCCATAATCCGGCACCGATCGAGCCTTTGCTTTCGTATTTGTTTCGTATGGATTTGAGGTTTTGTTGACCTTGACCGTCACAGGGCGACATAATACTTCTCGCAATTGTTAGATATTTAAATCGTTTACAAGGGTTCAGAATGTGAGGAAACACATTAAATATGTACATGTTTTAATCTTTAAATATTTGTCTAGAGCATTTTATCTTTGATATCCCCTTTAAAACTACATTGACTATTGATAATCCTGCACGGCTGTGGTGTCGGATGAAGGGGTACTGTAATTCTAGAAATTTTCATTTATTTTTATTATGTGAACTAAATGTTAAATTTGAATTTGTATACTTAGAAAATTCAATTACAAAAGATAAAAAGTAACACCACTAAAAAAGGCATTTTTTTTGCTGGGTTTTTTTTTTAAATTAAAGCAATGCCTCCCCCCCTCCCTCCTTTTTCGCAATTAGTGAAGACGTATTTTTTTCAATAATTATCGAATTAGTATAGCCAAAACGATATAAACCAGCAAACTTTAAGAAACAATAATGTTATATTTTAGTATGATAAATGCAGTTTAAGGGGGGAAAAAAAGAATTTCAAATGAAGAATAAAAATTAAAATTCTTATATAAGTATCTTAATAAGTAATCAGTAGTCGAGTAATCTGTTTTTGAATAAATAAATCAATTCCACAAAAACACAGAAAAGTTTTCAAATTAATTAAAGAAAGCTAATTAATATTTTTAATGATTTTTTAATTATGTACCATGCACAACTATTAGAATTCGATTAAAAGAAGCGGACTTTTCAACGATATAGATTTCAAGAAATCCGCCATAATTAACTAGCAATTAAATATTTTTGCTTTATATAAGAGTTAAACTGTTCAATTTAATTATGTCATTGACGACAATACTTTTAAAATTAAGCGTTATAAGAATGTTACGGATTTTCCCTTGTATTGAGAAGAATATTTTTTGAAATAAACATACAGTTACTCAGTTAGTCTTTGAGAGATTAATGTTAATATAATAGATTAATTATAGTTTGATGGCGTTATGTCGGGGAGGGGGGTGTCGGTGTTTGGAGGAATAGGTTATGTCGCCTTTACCCAATTAACTTCAGTTAAATTGGTAGACAAATGTGCACTTATCGTTGAGATGACTGCGTGGGATTTTTCCGACTTTTCACACCGATAACGATGTGAGACATCCCTTCATGAATCTCGTAATTCATGTAATGTTATTATTCATCTTCGATAAAACTTGAATAATGCTGAATTTAGAACAAAATCTACACTTTCTGACTTAAGAAGGAAATACCTAAATACAAATTCAGTTTAAGAATTTCAGAGTGTTTTATGATTTAAAGATAAAAATATTCATTTTTAAGAGAATAAATTATTTTTAATTAAATCAAATAAATAAATAAATAAATAAAGGAATTGAATACATGCAATTTTATTACATATTTTATAGGAAATTATGTTTTCTATGAGCATGCGCGCTAGGGAGAAAAAGCTAACGGACGTCCTACGGTGACTAACGTACGGTATGCAAAAACTCTCTAATATTTCAGTGTGAATATAATCAATTTGTGCAAAAACTCATACAGCTGAAAAGTTGTTCTCCTCTAATTTTATTCTTATTTTATTTATTTTGAAATAAAAAGTTTCCCTTATTAGAACTCCAACTCTATTAACGACAGATATTTAGATAGGAAAGTTCTTAAATTTCCGGTTTATAGAAGAGCTTAAAATGTCTACTTCTAAACAACTGGGAAAAAACCCCAATGAATAAAAATAATATTTGAAAACGCCGTCTAGGAATGAAAACTTTAAAAAAGAGTTTTGATATTTATTTTCAAGTAGCCATCCATTCAATCGGCTTCAATCAAAGTTTAAGATGAGGCAAAAGAGGACTTAATCAAAATGGAAAAATTTCACCGCTCAGAAATGAAACTCTTTCAATGAATTTTGAAGATGTATTTCTCCAAACTTCAGTTTACGATTTTTTGACTACCTCTTTCGTTTTCTTTTCAATCTAATAGCTCTGTTTTCTGTATGGTAACCTCTTCGATCCTTACTTTAAATTTATCTGGAGATTTTCTTGTACTGTATTAATTTCAAATTGCCTGTCTGCGACAATTCTTAGAATTCTTTGTGGAACTTAAGAATTTATAAATGTTGTAAACATTCCTCTTTTAGTGGGCTACGGTTCTTCCATTTTATGAGTTAAGCTTAGATATAAATAAATTCTTAAATTGATAAAGATTTTCAAAGATTGTATTCAAATTTTTTATTATACTTTTTAATTCTTGCTTTTTATTTATTAAATAAATGAAATTTAACATTGGTATTCATTATTTTTTACTTAAATATAGTTTGAAATAAAATATTTAGTTATTATAAGTAGAATTTCAAATACTTACTGATAAACTATTATTTTATAATAACCCCAGATTAAAAAAATATTTTCTTTTTAAAAAAAATTTATTTTTCTGTTTTTAGTTTCCCTATATTAAATCTTTTACTTTTAAATTAAATCTTTATTTAATCTTTTATTAAATCTTTATTTTTCATAAAATGCGCTTTGTTAGAAGACACTAAATAAAAACGTTTACGAAATTTCATAAAAAAAGTAGCTTCAAAATTATCTTTCATTTTCAAAAGTTATGTATCTTCTTTGTGATTTATTTTTTCTATCAAGTATGAATAAAATTCTTACTTTTGAATTTTAATCCTTTATATATAACCTCTTCAGCATATTTAAAATACATTGCTTGAATAAAAAATGTTAAGAAAACTTATTTGCAAGGATGGTCTATTATTATTGTATATAAATTATCTTATATATTATATAAAATTAACCCTTTTTAAACTGACTATTCTCATGCTTCGTCATAAAAGGCAATATATTTTTTGCGTATATACATATATATGTATTTCTATGTAAGTAATTTCTTAACATAATCTGTCAATATTCTTTTTTCACGTCAAAGAAGAAAAAATAGGAAGGCCTGAGCAACTAGGTCTTACATACAGAAAACTAATACAAGAAGGGTTAAAATTTATATATAAAAAAAACGAGAGAGAAACTTAATAAAATTCTCTTCTTTTCCTATAAGAGATAGAAAAATGGAAAGAAATGAATTTTAACTAAAATTTACAAAAGTTGTCATTTAGAAAATATTTTTCGGATTATAAAATTCGTAAGGACGGTATACATATATTGTACATATAGTTATATTTACAAAAAAGAAATATAAAATGCTTATTGACAGCAGTGAAGAAAGAAAATTACATTTAGAAATAATAGTCAACTGAACGTACTAAACTAATTGCAATGCTAATATATTGGTTTGGAAATTACATTTTTTGGCAATTGCTATTGAACATTTATGAAATTTTTTGAAATATTTCTATTAAAGATAAAAGGATTTTTAAAAGCTTCGTTAATTAAATGTTAAGTATAAAGCTAAGCATTTATCGAAAAAATATTCTTTTAATCACTTTTCATCTCTTTCAGTTTTTGATATCTGAAAGGTTTTCATTCAATTTTTAATTCCGACATATTTTTTTCTTAAAAATGAAGATAAAATTAAAAAAGAAAATAATCTACATTTAAATACATCAAGAGCAGCACATTACGCACAACAACGTTTTTATAATTGGTAATTAAGCTTTCACTATCTAGATTTCAGCGACAGTTGATTTTAAAACGTAGTTTAAAATACCTTTAGCAAGAAAAAAAAAATGCAATTTTCATTTAATTATTTTTTCCAATACAGAAATCAAAAATTTCTTAGGATTTTGAGTAACTCAGAGGGAAAAAAAACCCGCATTTAAATGGAAAATTACCAGAACCACGCTTTGAACTAAAACTACGAACTTCTTTAAATCCATCCTTTTTTTAAATTCCTTTTTAATTTATCCTTCAACTCAAATCTTCCTCGTCCTGAAATCATTTCGGAAGTTTCACATAATATTTTATATATATATATAAAAAGTCTTGAAAATGAATGAAAAATCACCAAATAAAACACGACGTTTTTTGTTGTCAAGCCCTTTTTCCTAATGCACACATACTACTTAAATTCTACATGTGCATTTTTTATCAACTGAGACTCCTGCATTTCGACCAGAAACCACTTGCGGTCTGAAGGATGATTAGAGTTCGGTTTCACTTCTAACTCGTAAATAAAGAATCGACGCAAATCCCACAAACTCAACTCTCAAATTGATCCAAATACGATGTTCTCCTTTTTTTTTCTTTTCAATCTCCTTTTTGAGTTTTTGGAGTTCAATATGATTTTGGAGGATTTCATTCACTCAGGTAAAAGGATATTTAAATATTTTAAATGTCAACCTCTTTTTTTGGGGCACATTATCTTCTACAACTTTGATTTTGAACTACCGAAGAACGAGTTTTAAAGGTAAGTAAGAAATGTTTCAATTTTTACGCTACAAAATTGTGTAAAGTAGGGTGACCAGATACATTTGTCCTATTTCTTTTGCATGATGGGAAATGGGATTAACATGAAATGTGTGTCCTGTTAATATTTTTCTTTTTTTTTTTAAATGTTGTTTTATTTAGAATAGTATATTAATATTAATCTATTGACTATGGTATTTTATTGACTTTTAATAGCTATTGTTCATTGTTTAAATATATTTAAATTAAATCAAGCCATTGTTAATTGCCAGTACACATCATTATATTTTATTTGACGTGTTACGTGTAACACTATAAAATTGATACTTGCATGTTGATTTAAACTTAAATATTAGAATTAAGGATTATATACTCTATGCAAAATTCAAAAGGTTTTAAGGAAATGTAAAAATAAATAAATTAAAAAAAAAAACATTTCGAAAAAAACATTTTTCGAAAGGTATTTAAAAACTTCAAGCAGATTTATTACAGTCATCAAAATTGATTTTACTTCTTATAGTTAAAATTTACGCGTACAGTTTTTCCGAAATCATTTCAAAAATTTTTCCACAAAATGTAATAATTTTGGAAGAATATGCATTTTTAATTTTCGTTTAAATTTATTTAATTTATTTTAAAAGACATTATGGAAACAAATGGGGGATCTACAACTTTTTAACATTAAAATGTAATGTGATAATTTTTTTTTTTTTTTTACTTTTTATAATTGTTAATTAGTAAATTATCCGACTAATATTGATTAAAACAGATTCTAAAAATTATTTTTAACTATCAATTTCTTACCACATAATTTTTTTTTATATTTGATCTGAAATCGAAAAGAAAACATTATCTCACTGAAAAATATTAACATTTAGATAAGCATCCTCTCATACAACAAGCAAGTAAACGCATTGTTTTAAGTAAAAGGAAAGTAGTAGTAGTTACCAGAAAAATATTCATCTATCTATATAGACATTTGAATTTTATATGAACTCAAATTCTGAAAAAAAATATATATATCTATAATAATTTCTAAACAATGTGCTGGAACACGACGAAACTATTATGTCGAATATTTACTTTTTAAGTTAACATTAAAAACAACAATCTTTTTTCGTTGAAAGTGTTTGTCATGATGCCATTCCGTCTGATAAGAATTTGTCAGCAAATATAATTATCATCGATGTGTGGATTGACCGATGGCTGCCAACAAGTAGAGAGGATTTAAAATATTAAAATTAAATCAAGCAATACGATTCCATTTTCTTAATTTAAATATTTGAATTGTTTTTAGTAGAAATTATTTAATAAAATATTATTTGATAATTGTTTCTACTTTCTGTATTTAATAAAATATTTGATAATTGTCGTCATCTAAATTCTAATATATTTTAATTAATTATTAAAACAAGAAATTTAGATAAGAAAAGTAAGTATTTGTTCGACGGGGGACAAAATATATTGTTTGAATATTTTCTCTGGTCACCCTATTAAGATAACATAATTTACACAATAAATTCAAAAAATTGAAATTTCTGATATAGAATTACGAAAATTGTAAAATAAAAAAAAATTTGTATAAATTTTGTAAAAATCAATAAAGATTTGTTTAAGAAATTCTGAGTCCTTACTTGTGTCTTTTAATGCTTCACTTCATAGGGTGACCAACTATCCCTATATTGGGACAGAATAAAATATTCTATATTTTGTCCCCCCTTTATCACATACTTTACAACTTGGCTGAAGTAGATGAATATCTGTAAATGATGATTGTGAAAATATTTTAATTTTGCATTAAAAATAGAAAATTGTATACTTGATGAGGTTTATTTTGAAAATTGAATTCATTTCAAGTGATAAAGTTTTTACAAACATTACTCAAAAGTCGAAGTTGGTCACTCTTTGTTACAGATTTGACATGTTTTTACTTGACTAAACATTTATTTTCTTTTATTCGCTTTCAGTTTTAAGTGCAATTAGCTTATAAAATTATAATGAAGTAATGAAATTAAAATATAAACATAGACTGAAAATGGCAAAATAGAAAAGGATAGCTGTTAATTAGAAGGTGTAGATATTATAAATAAATGAAAAATTAAATTTACTTGAGTTTAAAATGTGATATTATTGAGAATAAATAATTTTTGTAGAAAAAACAATTATGAATTTACAAATAGTTTAATATAAAGCTGAGACATGCACATTATTTCAGAGATATTTAGCAAAAAACTTTGGAAAAAGAAAAACTAAAAACTGATATTAAACCCTTACATTCTTAAAAATTACTACAAAAAGTTCTTTTTCAAGTTGTATTCCATGACTCATCGTCAAGAGATTCGTAGAATATATGCAGATTATGTGGGAGAAGGCTCAAACTCGAATCTGCTATATTTACAGTAAATGCTTTCAGAAATGAGAAAACTGGACAGCAATTGTGACAGAGTGTATAACCGCCGCGAATCGACAGTCAGATTACCCTGGTGGGAGTTTTTCGATTTCCTCACTGCAGGGTAGTAATTCCCTAAAATCTTAGAGAGGTAATGCTTTTACATTACATCATCAATATATAAGGGAAACATAATATTCTTCTATGCATGTATATATATACATCGCAGAATATATATATATATAACTTGGTTTGAGATACTACAGGAGAAACATTGAACATCGTTAACGATTACCATCATTACAGGGTAACAATTATGCTTTCTGTCCCATAATAATAGTGGCAAAAGAAAATAAACATAGGCCGCAAAATTTATTATAAAAAAAACTAGATTAAATTAAGAAACAAATTAAAAATATTGCTCCTAATTTTTATTTCGTGGGCTTAGATATTTTCTGGATTTTCAATAATTTCGTTACTGCATTTTAAACTTATAAAAAGGATCCCTTAAGCTTTGCTTTCCCTATATGCGTGATCTTAAAATGGACGTGCATTTTCTCTTTTACAGATTTTCCTTTTTTCGAAATAATGTAGATTTGGGATCTTCAATGATGTGAGCTGTTGATCTTATGGTGCCTCTTCTGCTAAAAGGTCTTTCTTTGCATAATTTTTTCAAAGAATCAACATTAGCATACTATTCACCTTGACAATTGTTTTACAATTCTTGATATGACCATTCTGCTGCACTTAAATTGTTTTGCAGCTAACGCAATTGCACCTTTTCAGTTTTCTTTTGATGCATCAAGAACTGAAGAATCAATCTTTGTTTGAAAACTCACTTTTTTCCCTCTTACTTCTACAAGCTTTATATTCAATTGAAATAAATCAATTGATTTCGAGGAATTTAGAAAAATAGTTATAATTCTTAATAATTAAGCTAACCTAAAAATTGAACGATGTGTTAAAACAGATTACATACATAACTTGCAACTACATTCATCAATAATTCCAGTTTAAATATTCACTTGCTACTATTATTATGGGGAAGAGGTAGTATATTATTCGACTAGAAAATGCGACCTTGTAATGTTTGGATTTCAGTAAATAGCATAATGTATTACTTCCCATCAGAATTTAGTAAATAAACATATAATGCGAAATGTGAATTCTACTTAAAAGCTCAGAAAATGATACTCAAAGCGTTATCATTAAATTCGTGATTTCGTTGATAGAAGCAATAACATTTTATGTAATCTTTTATTAGCTGACATTTTTCACTTGAGGATATTTTAAAAATCGATTAGGAAGAGTTTTTCTGAAGCCAAAAGTCAAATAATTTATAGAGAAACAAAATAAGTAAGAGTAAAAGTTAAAAAAGGCATATTAACAAACAAAACAAACAAAATCAGATCATTTTTAGAAACCAAAGAAAAGTTATGTCATTAAAAATATGTGGCTCCTTATAATCACTAACGGAAATAATATGATACAATTCAAATAGTCGTGTAAGTTCATGAAATTTTTTGTGAAATAAAAATGCATGCTATAGATTCGTAAGTTTCAAAATTGAATAAAGAAAGATTAAATTTTTAAATACCTGAAACAAAAAATGAATTCACCTACAGAAAATTTTATAAAATTTTTTTTTTCTCTAATAAATATCATTCAACTCTATGAAGATATCAGAGTAAACAAAATTTCAGAAATAAAATAAATAAATTAAATTGAATTGCATATTGCATATTTACTTGAAATAAATAGAAAACAACCAATTCAAAATAAAAAAACCCAACACTATATTAAAATTACAACAAATGAAATGGTAAATAGTAAGTGAATATGAAATCTAATATGTTTAGTGATTTAATATTTAGATATTGATTTTTTTCGAAGTAAAGATAAAATAAACGAAAATTGAAAATCTTCAGTTATCAGCTTTTAGATTACAGTTTAGAAGCTTAAAAAGGGGTTTATTAGTTCAAAATGCAATCAAAATTTTTAAATAACCTTTGCTGAAAAAAAAACACAAACAAAAGAATTAAGGGAGGAAATTTTGACTCTTCAGTGACATATTTTTAAATTGAAGAAAAATGGCAAAATAAGCATATTGCAAATTGTTTACTTATACCAGAAGTATATTTTATCTTTACTCTAATTTTATTTCGGAATTTTTTCTACGCAGAAAGATTAGTAAAAGTCAATTAATTCAACTCTTAAAGCGCACCATTAAACTCGGCTTAAACTTTTTGGCCTTAACTTTTAAAAGTCTGGCAATTGTGATAACTTATATACACAAATTAAATCCAAGTAGAGAAAAAATAATAACTCCCTTCCCTATTACTTTTACATTTAGTGCAAATCTAGAAATTAGTAACAACTATTGCTAATTGCAAATAACCTTAGATATCACAAGCCACCTCAACCTTAATAAATACATGTTAATAATTACATTATTTATAAATATTTATCCTATAATATCATTTCGGAGATTTTCAAGGTACAAATACTTTAGGACACACAATATGGTAATAAATACTCGAAAAGCATCTAAATCTTGTCACCATAATAACTCCGGAACAAGAATTATAATAAAGTGAACAAAAATAATGAATGAATCCTCCTCCCTTCACATATTTACCATGAAGCCACAGGAATCTTAACTTAAAGAGATTTGCGGCCCAGAAAAAAGAAGGACTTTGCACGCGAAGATCAGGTTATCCACTAATTTTTTTTTCTTTCTTGGGGCTGCAAAGAGCATTTTCGGGAAGAAGTGATTTTCAAATCGATTCCATCACTGGGATTATTTTACTCCATCGTTTATCTCAGTCACATCTCTTTTTTTCCTCCCACCCTCTGCCAAAAAGCAAGGCGTGATCGCATTAAAAGATTACAGGTATGGTAATGTTGGCTGAAATCAAGCGTATTATTTCCATAATCTTGTTTCATTCGCAGTTAATCCGCGACATTTTTCGTGGTTCTCTGCAAATCTCTTTCAAAAACCATTAAGTCGAAGGGAGTCTGGATTATCGAACCTATAAGCTTTAAATTACTTTTGTTTAGAAAAAGCTTCGTCGGGAATAAGGGGGTAATGTGCGGCAAAAAATATGGAAGCTAAAAAGAAGTACAAGAGGAATCTCGCCTATAGTGGGTATAAATTCGTTATCGTTCGACTTGGACCGCATGGTTTGAATAAGAGAGAGAGATTTATTTAGCTTGTTGGAAACAACGCACGCAGCGAATAAAAAGCCCAGAAACCGAAGTGATTTTGCAAACATTAAGTGGCTTACACTAATGGGTATGCCAACTCTTCTGCTAAAGGAGGTGCCCTCTTTCCCTACTCTAACTATGTTATTTTGGACTTTCTTTTAATTCGGAGATGGGTAGTTTCTTAAACATTTTAATTGAAACCAGGAGTTAGATTCAAATTGCATTTTCATCGCTCTTTCAAACAATTTCATTGGTTCCACTTCAAGAAGAAAAACTTCAATACTTCTTAACATTTTTATGTTGATTCGGAAAATAATTGTGGGAATATATATGATTATATTATAAGAAGTTATTGTTTGAAATGGATGCAGTCGAAAATTTCGTTAATGAAAATGTAAAAATAAATTATATGGCTTTTAGTTTTTTTTCTTCCTGTATCAAAAAATTATTTAATCAATTTAAAAAAAATGTTAAAAAATTGTAATTTAAAAAGAAGTACAATTAGATAGTTTTTTTCTTTACCTTGAATAAATTACATCAACAAATTTACTTAGAATATATTAAAATTTGGGTGAAACATTTAATCAATCATTAAAGGAAATGAGAATTAATAAAATGCAATCATGATAATTATTCAATAAGTATACAGCCCCTTTTTTTTTTTTTGAGAGAGAGAGAGAGAGAGAGAAGCGTCCTTCCCTACCATTTCGTCCTTTTTGAGGAACAGGAGAAATAGGATTTATTTAAACTTTTTTTTCGGACTTTGATTTTCAACAACTTTTATGGACTTCATTTTTGACTTTTAAACTTTACCTTCACAGTAAAATGATGAAGTTTGAGTAAACTTTCACGAAATGCCAATGAAAAGACTTTATCCATACCTATTGTTAATTTTGCATAATGATCTTCAGTGAAGTAGGCTGTGTTTGCCAATTTTATTACATGAAGACCCATTGAATTAATATTGTCTAATTAAAATTAAAACTAAAATTGCTAATTAAGTTTTAAATGCGTAGATTAGTTGCATATTTAAATTTTAAAATATTTTTTGAATAAAAGTAAAACATAAAAGCACACCATATTGTTGAAATAAAATTTAAATTCATGCAAGTAATTAAATGACAGTTTCTGTTGTCAAGGAAAAGTGCAAATAGGTAAATGTGCTCAAGGCCCAATACAATACATCCATGGAATAGAAATAATGCTGAAACTTATCTTATTTCGTTTTAAAAAGCCAATTTTTGTTTCTAAAAATAATTTAATATTTCTTATTGAACGCTATAGGTGTCCAAAGGTACTACTTTCTGCATGCATTGCTGTAAAAGTTTTAATAAAATCCTCCAAACCATTCGCTATTTCAATAATATAAAAGATGTATTACTCTACCCGAAATGCTTTAAAGAAACTAAAAGTCACAATAAATTCAAGTAGAGATACTTTCGCGTACATGGCATAAACTGGAAGCTTTTAGTAGCAGTACCGCGATACTTCTCACAAGTTGAGTTTTTGAAGGGAGGCATATTCTCAGAAGATTCAGAAGAAGAAGGAAAGAAAAAATCATTCAAAACAGTAAAAATCTTTAAATAATCTTATCTTAGAGTCAAACTGGCCTTATAGATACTGACTTCCGTGTTCCCCCAACAGTGTCGGAGCTCTTATAACAAAGAGGATGACGGCTTTGTAAGATGAAATCCCGGCGTCTCAGAAGCCAGATTATCTTTGAGAGCATGCTATTTGGAATATAAAATTGAGTTGGCACAACCCTATTTATTTTGGCACCGCAGCTTTGATTTCACTCCCAAAAATTGACAAATAAAAAATTGAGGCCCATTTCTCTTTCCAAGAGAGACAAGCAGCTCAAACCAGAAAAAGTCAAAACGAATTACCGCAGCGACCAGAAGATCGATTTGTAATACGGTTTTTGAAGTGCTATTACCATGGGAAACTCCTGAAAAAAACTTAAAAGCCTTGGATGTAATAGACCTTAGAAGAAAAACCAGAAGTAGCCCCAAGTTTGATTTAGATTGGGACAACAACCATAAAATGAGAAAACCCCTTGAAATGGACGAAATGATGTGATCAAGAAATGGCTGCGAGTAAGTTAACAGTATTCCTTTGAGACGCGAAACAAGATTTCGTTCTTTCTCATGGAGAGGGCATTCAATAAATTTTTAAAATATATTTTTTTTATCTGCCTAAGGCCTGTGGTTTCAACCCAGAATTCACTTCTTCGGTTTAACTCGACTTTATTTTATTATATCCATCCACAAATAAAACCAAAATCTTTTCATCTAATGGTTTCAATATTTTCATCGATCTTGGATATACTGATAATGAACAATGTAAAAGAATCCGATTTTTACACCAGAAGATTAGTTTTATCAAGCATAAAACATATAATGATTACTAGATTGGTTTATTTCAATTTTTTGGGTTTTAAAACTAAGTTGAATATTTCTAGGCAAACATTTTAAGTTCAAGAATATTCTTAGGTGAATAAAATCTAGTATGACCAATAAATGTATCGTTCTGTTTTGTCGCACGAAAAAAGGGTAAAAATCGTTTTTATTGGAGGATATCAAAAAAATTAAGTTATTATCATAAGAAATTTAGAAAAGAGAAAAGAAATAATTTTTAAATAAGAAAATTTAATTTATTATCATAAGAAATGGGAAGTGAATAATTGAAGAATAATTCAATTATATTTTCAAAAATTATTTTATCCATTTCATTTTTTCCCTTGACTGTTAGTAAAATCTTCTAGAAAGATATATTAGTTTTAAATTTATTTCGTTAACGAAAATATCTAGTTGACAATTTTAAAGGGTTTAATATTACTCTTCAAATATATAATATCTCACAAATAGGCTTAAAGTGTTTTAGCTTCACTTATTCAATACATTACACTCAATGAAATCAAACATAAAAATAATTTTTAAATGTTGCTTTGATAATCGTGTTCTTACAGATTTGTTCATGATAAGATGGAACATTTCGTAGAGATAAATAAATTGTGCACAAATAAATAGTGTAATTGTGCACGCTCGATAAAATAATTTTATAACTTTACTTTATTGATGGAACAAATATTTTTTCATTGTGTTTAATGTCATGTGGTATTTGGTATGGACTCAAAAAGTCACCTTCATTATAAATAATAATAAATCAAAATAAATATTCTTCAAAGTATATGTTTTATAATTCTTAAATTAAAAAATGTTTTAATTCAGTCTCATACTGGAAAAAAATATTTAATTTCTAGTTATAAAATAATTTTTCTTTCTTTCTTTTAACAACTATTACAGATTCAATTATAACTGAATGATTGATAATAATGAATGGATTACGATAATTTTAATAATCAATAAAAGTAAAAGAAGCATTATATTTATACGATCTGTTATATTTTTAAAAGCAGATAAGTATCATTTAAAAATCACTAACATTATCTTCATTGAAAAATCTAAGAAATTTAAAATTTTAAAAAAATAATAATGTGGAATGAAATGTTATTTATTAACATAAAAATGTTAAACAATTAAAATGCTTTTCAAGTTATAAATTATTTTCAGATCTTTTGAAATAAATAATTAGGAAAAATAATAAAAATCCCTTTGATGGCAGGCAGCTATTTATAGATTTTAATTCTCTTTATTTTAATACATCGACCTTTATTCTATGACTTTATTTATTTTTAAAAATCTCTTTTTTACTTAATTGCTTTTTTAAATATATTTTTTTTTATATAAATAGGTTAATTAACTATTTTCTTTTCAACTTGACTTTTCTATAATATTACAGATATTGAATGGGAAAATTTAATTTAATTTCAAGAAAGAAATATTTTTGGACACATCGCACATTAAATAGCGGTATTTTTCTTGTAAAATTATATCGAGAAAAATACTTTCCTTTTTGAATAGCTTATAATCTTAAAAAAATCTCTTTTGTTCAGATTTTTTAAGTTTAAAATTATTTAATTTCAAAATTTCATTTCCAGTATATTGGTCCCATTTTTTTACACATCTGATTTTTACTGGCTTTCTTAAAATTCAGATTTAAGAACAAGTAAAAGATTTATCTATGCTCTTTAATAAAAATCAGATCTACTTTCTGGGCAACTCACAGTGAGAAAAGAGGGCGATGAAGATGACTTAAACATTTTGAAGGGATGCCAAAAAGTCCGTTTCATAAAATTATTTAGAGAAAGATTTAAAATATTTCTATATCAGGATTGGGGATCACAGATATTTGAACTGTATCAAAATGCATATGCTATGCAAGATTATTCGATCAAGTCCTTAATCTCCCTCATTCCATTTTTAATGAGGCTTTTGCTTTTATTCTCTTTTAAAAACGCAACCCACAGTTGTTGTTCTAATGCAACTGGCAATACAGAGACAGTTAATCTTTATGCCATAAGCAAGGCATAAAGTTGCTCATTTAGCATTGCCCAGGGATAATCAATAACTTGAAGATATGCTACGGACGCGAGTAACTCTACCCCCACAACGCTCTATGATCATATCAGACCGGACCTACGGTTTAAAGTGGATTCCGAACCACTACAGACATCCATGGCAACGCCGGGACTCGAACCCGAAACCTATGGTACCGAGCGCCAGAGCACTAGTCACTCAGCTATCGGGTTCCAAACCCTTAGTTTTATGTGATAAACGGTTTTCTAATCATCCGGCTTAACTTTTAAGATAAGGCAAAATATTTCTATTCTGTTAATTCATTCATTAAAAATTCAAGGTCACGGGGTTGTGTGCGGCAGAATAATGATGAAAGTAACTTGCCTTAATTTTACCAATATTTCCAGATTTAGGTTTTGATTTACTACCTTTAGATTTCTGTGTAAAAACAGATTTAAGTATATCTAATATACTTAACCTACTACCTATACCTACGTTTTCGATTTTATTACTGATTCTAGCATATCTAAAATTAGCATTTATTCTACTTTTCCAGACCATTCTCCTTAATCTCACAATCAACCTTGATTTTTTTTTTTATACTTTCAAAGTCAAAATAAATATTTTCTTTGACGATTTTTACTTGCTATATAAAAAAAAAATCCTCCCTGTTTCATGTTCTTTTTTTTTTCTTTTGTCATTCTACCTAGACATTTTTTTTCTCAATCTGCTGTAATAAAAATAAATAAACATTCAGAAATTTCTTCTATTGTATTGTTTTCCTCTTCACATTTGTTTCTTACGTTTTGTCTTACCATAAAAATTCAAGATCATGTTCCTCAGTGACATTTAACGTAACGATACATGCAACAATTTTTCTTTTTTTTAAAAAAATTATTCATGTACTTTACAAATTTTTTAGAAGTTATTATTGATCTTACAAAATACTTTCCTAGCCTTTGAATATTTTCTTTACCTTATAAATGGGGGTTAAAATTTTAAATGAATATATACCTACCTGAATTATAACTTTACTAACTCCTTATTTTGAAACGCAGTTTTTATCGTTAACTTATAGTAATTTAAAAATAAATTAGATCTATTATTTTTTTTTTTATTATTATTGTCACTAAGAATTCTGTTTAAGGTTAATGCTTCATTAAAATGCCATACCATTCAGTTGCATCAGATATCATATGGCATTGAATGTTTTATGTTTAAAAATTCTTTCGAAGTTTAACCTATTTCTCACGAGTTGTGCGATTAAAATGATGATTAATAATATATTAAGAACTGACTAACTCTCGAAAATAACTTAAAATAGAGTATGTTGATGTTACAAATAATGATTTTACCAATGTTGTCAATTTCATTGTTTATTTCTTTGACAATTTCTTCTTCAATTTTTCCTTTTGAAATAAATGAAAACAAAATCAGCATTTACGTTCTTGAATTATATTAAAATTCATACCTAGGGCTTTGTTTAAAAATTCAGGGCTGTATTATTCGATGTAGTAAATGCTACGAAAATAAAATTGATTAAACGAAGATAAATAAATTACATTTTAAAGAGTTTACCTTTTAAGTTGTTTTTATTCTGTTTTGGGAAAATTTTATTTTCTCACAATCCTTATAAAAATAAAACTATAAGAAGGAAATTTTCCTCGATTGTTTTAAGATTACTATGCTCAAAAATATTTCCATTCATTGTTTGACACGACATGTATTTAGTATTTCCTACCCTTTTCTGGAACATACATGAATACTTTCAGATTTTTTTTTTATTATCATCAAGAAATCTCTTCATGGTCAATCTCCCATTCATCAGAATGTCATACCATTCAGTAACACATCATATGGCAATGAATGCTTTATGTTGAAAAATCCCCATTATATAATAATACTCTCTTTTCTTTATCATATCTATTGATGTTTGATTATCGAAGTTTCCAATCCCCTTTTCCATTCCAACTTATTTAACTTATAATCCCCTTTTCCATTCCACCATTTAGTAACACATCATATAGCAATGAATGCTTTACGTTGAAAAATTCCCGCTATATAATAATGCTCTCTTTCTGATATCTGTTGATGTTTGATTATTGAAGCTTACATTCCAACCTATTTAACTTTGGTGATGAAGTACGTCGAGTATTGAGTGAGAGTGGTGCATTTTTGCTTTTCGTTTCAGGCCAGGCGGCGAGCAGCTCCCCTCCAGCCGACGACTTCCTGAACAGCGACAGCCGCGCGTCGAGCCCCCTCTCGTCGAGCGCCGTCACGGACGACAACCCCCCGCCGCTCGGCTCCGCGGGTGGCACGGGAGGGTGCGGCAGCAGCTCCGCCGGAGACAGCGACGCCAAAAAGGGCAAGAACAACCGGCGGAAGAAAAAAACCCGCACCGTCTTCACCCGCAGCCAAGTGTTCCAGCTGGAGTCCACCTTCGACATGAAACGTTACCTATCCAGCTCGGAACGGGCCGGCTTGGCCGCCTCCTTGCACTTGACGGAGACACAAGTGAAAATCTGGTTCCAGAACCGACGCAACAAGTGGAAAAGGCAGCTGGCAGCTGAGCTGGAAGCAGCCAACATGGCCCATGCCCAGAGGATGGTGAGGGTTCCAATCCTGTACCACGACACTGGTTCCTCTTCTGTGACAGCCACGGAAAATTCATCACTCAGTGTGGCCACATATCCGTCACTTTACTATCACCACGCCTCCTTTGCCAATAGCCAAAATGGAGGCCGTGCACCGCTTTCAAGTCTGGTGTGATGACAATTGACTCCTACTACATACTACAATTTCGTTATCTTCGAAAAGATAACTTTGCCAAAGAAACAGATTCGATGAAGAAATATTACCAAAAAATTACCGAATGTTGTAGTGCTTCCTTACTGTTGTTACTAAGACAGAAATGCAAAACTTTGGGCTGATGTTTCCTCAAACAGTATCTTATATTTATCGTCATCCATGCGTCATCATTCGGTTTAGTGTAGTATAGCCGCGAGCATAAGTGATTCCTGTCCTTTCGGTATATACTTTTCAAAGACTTGTGTATATTTATTGCTCTTAAACCACGACATGAGAAGACGTTTGGACCAAAGATTTAATCTGTGTTACTGGAGAATAATATTCCTTTACCGTATTTTGAGAGGATGCTTTACTACAGCTTTTTTAACTTCATTTTGGTTGTTTATATCCTTCTATTGTAAAAAAAAAAAAAAAAAAAAAGAATTGGAGAAAAAATTGGAAATATATTGTGTACTCATTGTGAAATTCTGTGCTGCCAAATATGATCATCATTTATTAAGAGTTGGTCGTAGTAAACTTTTAATGTTTGTATGTTTTTTGTGTAGAAGCAATGATATTAAATCAGTAATTTATAGAAAATCTTTCAAATGTATAAAAATTTTAAGGTAAGTCGAAGACTTTATTTGATATTGAAAAATATTGTATTGTATTTTTAAAATTAAATTCATTACCATTTGTGTTTAATATATTATATATGCCAAAAACATTATTGTGTGTGTCAGATTTATGTGCAATATTTATTCAAAGTAGATATAATTTAATTAAATATTGTATGAAAATTATTTGTCGCAATAAATCAAATACTCTTTGATAAAAAAATTATAATACTTAATTTATGAAATTGATTAAAAATCTGGTTTAAAAGTTAAAGCATACCAATATTTATGATGAAAAATTTTGATTTTATTAGTTTTGAAACTCATTTGTTCTTTTAAATCATTTTCAAGAAACCTCTAGGCACAAAAACGAGCCATTAACTGGAAAATCCTTCAACAATTGAATGCTTGCGAAGAAAAGGCAGAATTCAATTATTATGGCTATGCATAATTTAATAGCGGTGCAGTCCACAGTGCATTAAAATACATGTGTTTATAACGATTTCACAATTACGAGGGTTGCGATGTAAAGGTAGGTTGAATTCCCACCATGAAAATTTAAATTATTTCCGTGTTAAATATGTAACTTGTAAATGAGGCGATTTCTGTGAGTGTCCATTGATTAACATTTAACTGCAAGCTTTGGACCTTTCACTTGTATCGATTTCCTTGCTTTCATTATTCAGATATATACAAGACATTTTATAAGCCATTAATTATAAGAGTAGGTAAACTGACTGTCAATTTCATTCATGGAAATTTGCTGTGAACTAGGAAATTATAAAGCATTTGATACGGGAAGATATCTTCAAACATTTTATAAATAGGAATTTCTTAAATGTAAGGATATGGTTATAAATGTTATTACAATATATTCTTTCACATATATAATAGCTCAAACATTATGCCATGTCGAACAAAAGTTTACCAATACATATGTTAAAGTATTTTATACGTGATCGTTTAAAAATACAGTATTTCCTTAACAATATCAAATTCTTTTATAAATAATATTCTTCAAAAAGGTAAATATGTATGAATTTAACAATACATCGATTTTAAAACACTTGCTAATGCATTTTTATTTCTATGTGTGTAAAGAACAGGCATTTTATTGAACTGAAATCATATAACATTATATTCCTATTCAATTTATATGAATAAAATATTAAGGAAACATATAAAAACAAACAAATATAACTTAATATATATAACTTAAAAAAATTCAAGTATTAATTATTTAAGAGTGATTTCATTCAAGTTTAAAGATTTACTATACAAAAGGTTTTATTAATTTTGATATTCTTTTTGTTTTGTAACATCTTATGAACATTTTTCTTTCGATTCATTTCACTGAGTTTTTTTAACCACAAAATCTTCAAACACACAAGGAAATCTTAGTAATATGTAAAAGAAAAGTTGATAGCAAAGAAATAGAGCTTATACTATAAAGAATTCATTTATCAGGAAGTTAAAACTCGTTCACAAATATTTCTAGTAGTTTATATGAGGTTACCTTGTATTTTGTGATAGCACTGTTGTCTGAAATTAATTATTAAAATATTTAACAATATTTTAAAAAACATCTTACTAATGTTATTAACAACAACATCTTACTAATGTTTTGTTACAAGCATTTTGCTGTTTAAAATAAAAAAAGTTCTTGGCATTAAATAATTGATTCTTTTATACTAATTACTTTGAAAAATAACTGTTTAGTGTACTGTGGACTGTAAACTTGAACTATGAAATTTTTCTAGCAAAACCTGTAGAAACTTTCAACCTTTTATTTTTACAACGACATTCAATTCAGCCAAATGTAGCATTAAATGTTGAGAAACTAATTTAGACACTTGGTGTTTCTATAATACTCTTGGAGCTGAAATAATGTTATTCCTATTGTAGACAGTGTTTTAGTTCTTTTAATTTTCAACGAGAAGGATCAAGTTTTCATGGGTTTTGCTAGAACTTTAAAAGTGCACTGTAGTTATTTCATAATTATACATCACATTCGTCAGTAACATAGATTTAACTGTACTCTAATTGATTCCTACTTCGTATTGTAGATCAAGGATATTCATGCTTAGGCGTTCAATTTAAATGCATATAGTAAATACTTTTCTAATTGCACTTTATTTTAAATTTTTATATAAAAAAGTTGTAATTTTTTGATGACGCAAAACGAAAATCGTATTATAAAATTTTGTAAGAAAATTATCACTGGTCGAAAAATATAGTTAGTGCAATTTCCTTTCTCTGTTTTCAAATGTTTAGTTGAAAAACCGTTGATAAGTTTTGAGTTAAGCATTTGACTTTTTCAATAGAGGAGGAGTGATCAATGATTTAAACCCTATTTTTAAAACAATTACTACATTATTTTTTCAGTTTCTTAAAAGGTTGCAATTTTGTTGCTTTCATTTGCGTTTTTATATTATACAGAAAAAACTTAAAACGTATAAATTAAATTTAAATTTAAATATAGAAACTAAAATTTTCTTTAACAGTTTACGAAACATTTCATGGAAAATAGTTAGTTTCCTTTGATTAACACATATGCTGCTGTTTATTATGTTACCATGTTTGTATTTTATGCGCAAGTGGATCTACTTTATGATGTATAGCTTATTAAGTTGGTTTCTCTATGTTAGTTCAGAATTTATTGAGTGCATTATTTTAGTGTTTTTTGTACTTAATAATAACAAAATTATTTAAATATATTGCTTACAACTCAACAGTTATTAGTTTAAATGTATAATAGTATTGTGTATATCAAATCAATTAATGTAACAATACAAGGTAAATTTGGTCGATTTTTCATTGTCGCTTAAAATACTGGGATTATTATTTCTGGCTTATTTGTTAATTAATAAAAATGTATTAATTTAATAAATAAAAAGAGAAATGATGAAAAATGCAGATCCCTAAAATGTATAAAATAAACTATATCAAAATATTTCATTTAAGTTCTATGTGACCAGTGATGCACAGAAAACATCTGAGCTTCATATGATTTTTAGAGAAATTTTTATTTAATTTCTTATTTTCATTATATATATTATATATATATTGTATCAATCAATATGGTCTTTCATGATTCTTATGTGTCGATGTTTATTACTTATAAGTATAAAGTTCTGTGGATTGTTTTTGAATGTATGTTAAATTTAGTTTGAAATTATGTTGCTGGCATTCAATAAAATGAATCTTTGATATTGAAAAGCTTCTTGATTCATTTTGAATAGAAAGTCATTTCTAAAAATGATTTCCCTATCTTTTAAATACCAACTAATATTTTACTTATTAAAGCAAATAAATTTCAATAACATTAGTTTAATGGACTTGTAATAATTATAATTAAGGAACAGATTTCCATTCATATATTGTCTGTAAGATTAACCTTTTTCAATCCTTATATTTTTGTTATTAACTACATATTTCAGGGAACTTTCATTTTTTTTAAATAGCTATTCAACAGTATTTTTAGTTTACTCAAAATTCGTTAGGCTAAAACTTAAATTACTTAAAAAAAACTTATATTTAAAGTTTATTTGAAAATTTTAATATAAGATCATTATTTGATGTAATTAATTACTGTAGTTGAATTAATTACTATTATTTTAATAAAAGAATAACTTTTAATGTTTAATTACAGTTCCAATAAAAATAAACTAAATTTTAAAAGAAATTCAATTAGTTCAAAATTAATAACTAATTAAAAAGGAAATGAAATATCGAAATAATTATTTCAATTTTCACCAACAAAAATACAGTAATAAATTTTATTTAAACTTTATTATTATTTAATTTCATTATATGAATAAAAAATAACCAGTTTTTAACAATATTTTTTTATGAAAGTCATTATTTTTACACTGACATGCAAAGGCATGCAAATCCGAAGAAGTGAAATCAGACTGGTGTAAATAAAATAAACACGAATAACAAGTAGTGCATTTTAAAAGAACAATTTTAAAAATTTCAAAATTTTTTTAAAGAAATGTCCTAATTTAATTAAAATAAATTAAAAACGATTCTAATTTTTTTGGGTCTCTAAAATTCGACTGCAATATACCTTTAATTGTGCTTATTGAGAAGTTTGAAGAATTTAGGAAAATACAGTAAGGCATAGATTTTTTCAAATGTTCTTTTCTAACAAAAAACGCGAATCGAATGAAAAGCTTTAAAATCAAAATGAATGAATGAAATCAAGTTTTTGCAATGTAATCAATCCTGCATAAAGGATTCAGATTTTTCATGGGGCATATTAGAGTCTAGATTATAAATATGGAAATAAACGAAATTAATTTTACTCGATCCTGAATACCTTTTCCCAATATTTCAAGTAACTAGAATTACACACGTCTATATTACAAATACAACTAATTAAACAATATCGATCGCGCTACCATCTAGTGCACTACATGTCTCACAACAGAGTTCACATGTACACAACCCCCCCAAAAAAAAATAATAATAAATAAAACTAAAACAATAAATAAAAAAAACCCAAAATATTAATAAAAATATAATTTTAAAACAAAATTTAAAGCTCATTCAAGTATAATTTTATTCAATTTATTTGCTTTTGTTAAAGAATAAACGACCAAAAACTTAAATAGAATATAGTTTTTTTACCTTATGTTCTATAAGAAAAGTACACAAATAAATAAATATGTCTTACAATGATTAAAGTGAAAATTCTAATATATACTACAATTTATTGATTTTAATATTAATATCTTTTCAACAACTTTAATTTCATCCACTTCAGTTGACAATTTCAATTTGAATGCATGCATTTATTTGAATCTACAAATTTAATTGGATATTTTCCATTAGTTTTCTGTTTAATATCTATAGAAATAATGTTATACCAGTACTTCAGATACAATATATGTATACAAAACTATGAAAATACTGTGCTTTGAGCAATTTTAAATTTTGTACGGCTTACAAAAGTGGTTTAAGTCACTGGAACTTCTCATGCAGGTAAAAAGGAGCTGTAACAATGTTTAACTTGAACAAATTATTTAAACACATTATTATCTCCTATTGGGAATTGAATAATAAAAATTTAAAAAAATTAAAAGTTTATGATTAATAATAGATGAAGAATATACATTTTATTTTGGTATTGATACAATTCTAGTTTCTTATTTATTAATTTTTGACTTTTTAATAATGACTTCATATTATGTTCATTTTTTTCATGAAAAAATAAAATAAGAAAATGTAGCTTCAGGAAATTATTAAATTTTACAGGAGCTGAAAAATTAGCCTTATCATTTTGTTAGTTATCATTTATATTTTTTAGAACATAATTAGTGAAATTGAATTAAATGACTGGAAAAAAGAAGATAAAAGTTATTGGAAAAAATCTGCATAACAAAACTTAACAATAATAATAAATAAATAAAAACAACTCACATGTGAAAGTGGTAGTGAAAAACATATATACGCAAAGAAGTAAACAATAAACTTTTATCAAATCTTTGTTTAATATTTGATTAAGAAAACAACTACATTACTGTTTTTTATTTCATTGGCTTAAATGAATAAATCAATTTGAGCAATTACTGAACATTTCCATTGCCACTTAGCTGAAGTTTAAAAGCTATTTAAAATTAAGGAGGATAATAACGAATCCTAGCATCAGCACCCAAGAAATATTTTAAAAATGGCAATTGAAAACCGTAGTGGCAAATTATCTACTATACACAAGCCAGTTGTATAAGAACTGAAAATTCACCACCCTCAACAGCATTGTCTCACTTAATACATTTTGGACCTATTAATTAATCCTTATTTATTTTCCAGCTCTGCCACCATACAAAAGCAGACGCAGGACTACAAGGTTGGAAGACAAATGATTCGCACATCACAATGCATTGCTGTTCCCTCGAACACGATAATAACCAATACCAGCATCAGCACCCAACAAATATTTTAAAAATGGCAATTGAAAACCCTTGTAGGCAAATTAGCAACATAAGCCAGTTGTATAAGAACTGAAAATTCACCATCCTCAACACTTATTATATTTTGGACCTATTAATTAATCCTTGAACACAACTTGATGCTTATTTATTTTGCAGCTCTCATCCAGACAAAAGCAGACGCAGGGCTACAAGGTTGGAAGACAAATGGTTCGCACACCACAATGCATGGCTCTCCCCTCGAGGGGAATGGTCGTCATTCTTTTGGTAGGTAAGGATCCGGATTCGAAATGAACACGTAGCGCTAATAGATGTTTGACAGGGTGGTTTGCAGGAGGAGGAGATGATGATTTTTCCTGCTTTCATTATCCTTCTCATTTTTCACCCCTGAATTATACCCCGAAGGACCTACTCCCCTGCCATTGTGTTTGACATGATTTCGGTGGGGGTTCGAACAAGTCAATAGCACTGGCCTGGCCTTTATTCGATCTGGAGAATAGGGGATAGATGGAACATTTTGCTTTTATCAACCCGAGTCCCGATGTCGATGAAACTGGGGGCTTATTGCTTACTCAACTCGCGGTATTCGCTTTATAGAAAGATTTGGATGTTAAGCTACAGGCTTTTGGGACCAGATCATCATAAATTTTAACCCGGCATTTTTATTTCCCCTTTCTATTTTATTTTATTTATTATTACTTTCCCCTTTTTATGAGAGTATTTATTGAAGCAGATTTCTAATAAAAAAAATAAAGAAAACACAATGTTGCATATTCAAAATGTTCTTTTACTTTTTCTTTATATACATATTTTTTTTGTAATATGAATATTTTTCGGATAACTTATCAGCGTTTAGTATTGGTTTTATGTTTTGCATAAAATTTTCTAAATTTAAATGGTATTTCACTAATGATTCTAAGTACATTTATAAAACATGTTTCGACATTAGGTAAACATTTATAAAACATAATTGAAATATTTATAAACCATGTTGGAATCAGCTTACAAACTGTTTCAAATAACTTGCTTTCTCATACACAAAATTAGTGAAAGAAAAATTTTTGAAATTGATTAACTTGATTCTTCCAGTCAATTTTCGGATAGTCTCAAATAAATGACACACAAAATGAACTGAAGTCCTGACCTAGAATCATTTCAAGTTTTTATGAAAAACTATAGTTTGAGGTATTTTCAGCTAAGTTGAGCAGAAAAGTAAAGTTCAGTTAGTAGTAAAAGTTATGTTATAATATCAGATATATTGATCTGAGGAATGACCTTAAACCATCTTATTAAATAATTATTTACAGCTCCGATTTCATTCAGAAAAGAATGAACTTTTTAACAAAATAATCCCATGTTCTCTACTTTTGATTAACTATAAGAGGATATTTCTTAGAATTTCTTTTATTTCCGAATTCATCACACACATGGAACTGAGATTTCTTGGACAATATTCTAGGTGAAATAACTCATTAATATGTTTTTCTAAGCTATTTAGAACTGCAAATGTGTTTTTTTTTTTTATGGAACTGTAGTTTTTCTGTAATATGTAGAAGCAGTTTTTTAAAAATCAGTGGGACACTTTAATTTAATGGAAATAAAAATTATTCCACTTCACTTTTAAGCTTTGATTTCTATTAATAAAGTAACTATAAAAGTGTATTTAATCTCTTTATGTTTCTTTAATGTAGATACTATAATTAAGATTACTTAATTAAAAAAATTCGTTTCCTACTTTACCAAATGTCTACGTACTTTTAATTAAACTGTAAATAAAATTTCTAGCTCGTTAGAGTTGTGTTTAGTAAGTAATAAATGGTTTTAGAATTTGAACCAGCTATTCTAACTTCATTTTCCGCCAGTTTTATTTCAGTGTCGGGCATTTAAAACACTCATCGTAAAAATACTCTTGCATGAAAATGCATCAGTTTGTACAGCAACTTCAGAATACTAAAATTATAATAAAGTATGCACCAACATTCGGATAAACTTTATTTTAAATAAAAAGTAACTTTGTACAACATTTTTACTATTTTAAATAAACAGTTACATGAAAATCAGAAAACTTTGAACCTTTTATATACACCTCACTTTTTTAGAAACTGTGTGTTTTCAGTATAATCAGAGAAAAATGTAATGTGAGTGAGTAAGTGCGTTCTATTTCTTTCATGAAAAATTTCGTGTTATTATTGTATTGATCAATAATTTCATGAAAATAGCAAATTATAATTAATACCATTGAAAATTTGAATTAAAATTAAAGAATAGTGAAAGAATTGATTAATGCTTTGAGGAGAAGAGTCAGCTTGAATTAAAATGAACGTTATTTGCTAACTATTCAGCTTTGGTTTGTCGCTCTACGGCCATTTTGCGCACACTTTGGGCTGATTAGATCGGGACCTACAGTTTAACAGGGATTCCGAACCAATCGCAAACATCCATGCGACCGCCAGGATTCGAACCTGAAGCACCAAAGGCCAGAGCGCTAGCCAATTGGACATCAGGAAGTTGACTAATCAGATGCTGAATGGTAAGCCTCATTTAAGCTAATATGCTATTATTGTACAATATTTAGATACAGTAAAATATATATATATATATATATATATATATATATATATATATATATATAAACGTATGATGTATATAAACGTGTGTGTATATATATATTGAACATAAAACTAAAATGTAAAAAATTAATTTCATTTTTAAGAGCATTTTGTTAAAAAATTCCAGCACCTTTCCTTTTTTTTTTCTTTCCGTGTGGTAATGTAAGAAATATATCCCTTTTATTTTGCAGAATGCCTCTTTCACCATTTCACTAAGTGATAAAAGATGCATCTTTCCTTCTAAGCTTTCCTTTTCATACCGGTAAAAGAAAGTGAAATTTTATTCTCTTAGATTTTAGTTCTTCACTTTCTTAAAATACAAACAAATCCTGTGGTTATTCTAAAATAGGTTATACGTTTCAACTGTTTTGGGAAATATTAGTAGGATCATTTACATACAATTCAACTAGAATAAAAATGAGAAATGAACTGATTTATTGTTGTATAAATCTATTCACACTAATTATGTTAAATGAAATAATTTTCATAAAACTGAGAAAATTGGACGAAAGTTTCAAGTGAATATAACTTATGTTATAATAGATTGATTAAAATCAATGAACATATGTTTAATTTAATTAATGAATGTATCAAAATATGAATATTAAGAGAAAGCCAATTAGCTGGCCTGATAGCCAATTAGCTGGCGCTCTGGCCTTTGGTTCAGGTTCGAATCCTGGTGTTTGTTAGTGGTTCGAAATCCACTTTAAACTGTAGGCGATCTATCTGTTATAGCTCTCGTGTGCCCAAAATGACCTACGGCGACAAATTAACCAAACCTCAAACCTGGCCTTTTGTACCACAGGCTTCAGATTCGAATCCTGGCGGTGGCATGGATGTTTATTAGTAGTTCGGATTCCACTTTAAACTGCAGGTCCCGGTCTAATTAGCCCAAAGTGTGCACAAAATGACTGTAGAGCAACAAACCAAACCATTGATAATTTAGTTAAGTTAATCTTTATTTTCGATACATTAATTCTAAAAATATTGTAATATTGTAATTTTTTTTTTTGATATTTCGTATTATTTCAAATTCAGTTGTCATTAAATCCACATTGGAACTTCAGCTCATTAGTTACAACTGCAAATATGTCTTAGTAATTATGAGTTAAAATTTGGAATCAATTTTTTTTTTTCGTAATTTTTAATTAGCAGTCGAAAATTGCTTTAGTGTACAACTTTTCCCCCTATTTAAAATAGAATTTTAAATTTATAAACATTGTAATAATATTTTAAATGAGCGATTGCACTATAAAACTGAGGTCGAATTAAAAGATTTTATTTAAGTTTAAACAGAATAATTGAATTGAATGAGAAAAAGTTATATTTGTGGTTAAGTTGGTATAATTATTGAAAGTTGCTGAAGAGAAAATTAGATTTTATTTAAATCTGTTTGAATATAATAAAACTTTTATATTTTAATAACATAAGTTAATTTGGTCATTTTAATGTTTCTTCTGTTATTAAAACAGTTGTTTTTCAATGATAAACAAATAAAAAACAGAACAATCAAAAATAGTGATAGTCATATTTGTTGCATTACTTTTTTACTCTTTTATAGCATGCGGTCATAAACTTATATTTGTATGATAGGACTACATTCAGTTTAAGCCAAAAATTCTTCAAATCCTTTTATCCTTCAAATCCTATGCCAAGTGCACCTTTATATGTAAAAAATAATTAATAACAATAATCTTCACAAATGTTTTTCTTCGATAGATCTATTTCCCAGTCTTTTGTTATTACATATCTAATTCTACTGATGTCTATTATATAATGATACTATTATAAAATATTTTTCTATATACGCTTAGTAGAAACCAAAAAAAATAAGCATTGTTAATTAAAAAAATTCGGATCTTGTAAATGATTTTATTTATAATTTTAGAATAAAAAAATTTGACTCGCGTTTTAACACCCGTTAGTCTGCAATGAGAACAGAAGCGTCTAGTCTGTTTCTCTACAAAGGTGACACAACCAGAGGTACACGTATGCCTGGGTGTACATGGCAGACAGGTTGGGAGTACGCGAAAATAATAGAATTAATGGAAGTAAAAACCAAAATCTAGAAAAAAAGGAAGTAGTCGAGGTAAACCTAGTAATTGTTCGATCATTGGTTGCCACAAGCTTGCCTGCCACCAATCATAACTTGCCATCAAATTGAATAATTGTTGTAAACTTTCATCATAAGTTTATGTGATTGAAAATTACTATAATGCTATTTTTTATGTTAGGTTTTTATTTTAAAACACTGAAATAAATTTCAAAATGTAAAATTACAAGCCTTAAGTATCCTACATCCATAAAAGCCTATAAGCGTCAACCATAAGTCGTTTAATAAATTTGTTAGCTAATATATGTTAAGAACAATACTGCCTAAAAAACCATTTTTTTGTGTGCCTAGAGGAAGGGGTGATGAGGGGTATGAGAAACATTTCATCAAAGTATTTATAAATGAAAAGTTTTATCAAGGGGTATGGGAACATCTGAAACACACGGTTTTACACGAGTAGTAATGCGGAAAAAAGGTATTTGGTTTATTGAGAATTTTCTTACAAGAGAACATATCAGTACTCAGGATATAGTTATTCGCCAAATACTAAAAAGTGATTCGAATAAATTTTATCATGACAAACAAAACAATGATATTAATCTAAGACAGATGGACATTTTAAATTAACAAATCCTAACAAATTTGTGAAAACCTGATAGATAATAAAAATATTACAGAAAAAATGATTTAAATATATACATATATTTGTCTATTTTATTTATACTTAATACAATGCACCATGATGTACTCAGACGTTACTATATTTTGGGTTGAAAAGCAATTTACATACTTGCCAAAATATCTATGTTGATGAATTGGAAAGCTCTAAATCTTTTTTAAGAAATATTAAGAAAATAAGAATGTGCGATGCGTCATTTTTCTTAATTTGGCCAGGCAGATTGCCTTTTTCTATTGCTAAGTTTTTAGTTCCTTTTTTCAGTTGAGTTTTAGAGGAGTGGCTTTCTGATTTAATATTACTTAATTTGATGATAGCTTCTTTTGCTGCTGAGTCTGTTATATCATTTCCTTTAATTTTTGTGACTTTTGGCTCAATGCAGGCTAATTTTAGAAGTAGTGTTATTAAATTCTTCTTTTAACTTCCTATTAAATTGGTCTCTAAAATTATCCATCTCATTCTGTTATGTTATATAATACCAACATATCTTACCTCCTCTAATAGCTCCAGCGCTTTTGCAACAAATACGGATGCGTTATCAGATATTCTTTTATAATCTTCATATTTTTCTTGATCATTAAATAGGAGGTTACTACAGTATGCCCCACTCTTTCAGTATTATTAATCTTTATTTTCGATCTGTCTGTAAAAATTTCATGTACATTTCCTATCGTTCATCTCATTTCTAAATTTTTGACGATACTGGATGTTTTATATTTTTTACCTCATGAACATATTTTGTCGGTTCGCAAATTTTGTTAAATCTCTGGTAATTTATCCTTTCTTTTATTACAGTATAAATAACTTTTTCCAGATAAGCCTTTATTTCAGTTGGAAAGCAATCTGCTAGAACTTCTATTGCATCTTGTGATATAGATTTGTAAGTTTTCGTTTTATGTAAAAATAGAATTCTTAGAATTTAAAAAAAAATTATTTATTGTTTTTATTTCGCTGTAGAATCATACCTGATTTTCATAGAATATAAATATTTCTGTTGCTTTTATATAAATTTCTTTTCGTATATCTCGTTTCAGCCCCCATGGGCATGTATTAATTTGATTTACTTATCTTTCTCACTTTATTCTGAAAATCATTAGCTTTACTCGTAATATAATTGAAGAATCCAATGAAGAATCCAGAACAGATTAGGATCTAGGATAAAAATAATATATTTAAGCTCTTTTTCAAATAGAATCGAAATACCATCGAATTTAATGGTAGGGAGACATTTGATAACTTTTCCCCGTTGGAAAGATAAAAATTTTGTACCCAATTATTGAATATGTTTAAAGCTTCGGTGTCTGCGCTGTCAAAGAGGTTTGGTTTGGTTTGTCGCTGTACGGTCATCTTGTGCCCACTTTAAGGTAAATAGACTGCGACCTATAGTTTAACGTGGATTTCGAACCATTCACAAACATCCCTGCCACCGCCAGGATTCGAACCTGAAGCTTGTGGTACCAAAGGCCAGAGAGCTAGCCAATTGACCTGTTAATGAAGAAGACAGTTTTTGGTTTCATGACTATTAAGAATTCATCCGAAAAAACTTACACACAGTAATTTTTCATAAATTTTAAATGTAATGCTTATTGGCGATCATCAGACACAGCACTGGTTTAGTGTTACGACCCTGGGATATTCTAATATTATAAAATATTCCATTCATCTCCAATTACGAATTTATTTTTTAAAAAAACCAATATAATATTGAAAAATATAGTTTGGGATCTTGTTTCTGACGAAAATTTCTGTGATGCTCAATAGTTTTGCCGAACTGAATGCATTTTGGATATTTAAAGTCATAATACATGTATGATAGGCCTCCATTTTATTATTTTCTATATTATTCTTTAACGGGTTAATTGCGTTCAATAGTACTTTTTTCGAAGCCAAATTGATTGTTATTCAGTTTATTATCTTTCTAGAAAATTCATCTATTTATTGATTACCTGTATGATTGGACTGTATGATGCCGATGAATGCAGATCTCTTCCCTCCTTTGGTATAAGAATAATTTTCTCTATTTTCCAGTGTTTTGGAATTCTACCCTTGAATTAATAGGAACCAATTTGGGTTTGCATAATACATTTCTTTCACAACTTCGTCTGACAATCTATCTGGGCCAGAAGTTTTGGTTGAATTTAATTCATTGATTACACCTTTTAGTTCATACATTCAAGGACAGTAATCTCATATTCGAAGATTGGTAAGTATAATTTCGTTTCTGAAAAAGTATTATAGAATGTTTATTATTCTTTCTTCATAAGTTTCTGTTATGATTCCATCAAGTTTTATTATATTTGAAATTTGTTTTCTCCTTGAACTATCTAGAATAACATCATATTCGGATACAAATGTATCATTTATAGTTATCTTTCCAAACATTCTCTAAATGAATCTCGTCTTACCTGTGATATGTTGAATTTATAACTTGACGACTCTTTTTTAAGCTTTATTTTTCTTAACAGTCATGTCAGAATCTTGTATTTTGACAAACCTTTCTTAATAAACTGACTTTTATTCTTTGAATTTCAAGTTTTGGGTCCATCATCTGTTTTGTTTTACAAATTTACTTTGTTCATTATTTTGGAATTTCCAAGTCTTTATTCGTAAAATTTTCCACAGTACTAAATTATTCTATTTGTTTAATTGAGCAGCCGTCTATATAGCAGCTCGGCTGAGATCCCAATCCCATCCAATTAAAATACTTTAGAATATATATTTTAGAATTTCTTATATCAGGTCTGGTTGATTCAGATTTTAATTCTAGTGTTATCAGCTCGAGATCACTGAGTGTTATTTTGTCATTAACTTTCCAATTATTTATAACGAAGTTATCAATATTTTTTATAAGCTTTAAGTCTGTTACATAGGGTACTATTGTTGGTCGGGTGACTGTAAGGATCATTCAGCAAACATAGATCGTTTCTGAACAACTGCTCCAGAACACCTCAAAACCGAACACCTTTTTATTTCTTAAAAATGTTCTTACGTTATTATTAATATTGCTATCATGATTGTAGATATAATCGAGCAACTCATTTTGCATAGATAAAAATCCCTGCATAAAATCATTTCTAGGATCTGGATTAATGTGCTCTAAATTGAGAGCCGGCATTCATGTTAAATTGATACCGTTTCAATTAAACTCAATAGAAGGATTCAAGATTTTATTTCAGAGGGAAAAAATTCTCAAGCATAGATTGTAATAACTTCAAGTATAGATCTTTCGCGTGGGTTTAACTGAAGACATGCTCCGTTTCCGCCAAGTGAAGAAACGTACTGAGAATATTAGAAAGAATTAAAGATATTTGTAAAAAATTGCAATTTAGTACTAAAGCAAAGCAGTGGTTCACTTAGGATACTGGATTGCTTCACTGCCTCACACTAGGATAAACTCTGGACCATTGTCCCAGTCAAAGAGTTGCTAAAACAATAATTCGAGAGAACTTTTGTGTCGCGCTCCTTATGTTAGAGTAAGAAAAAAAAACCATAGATTAGAATACTGAGTTCAGGTTAATGTATTATTCACAAAAGTTGTAATCTCTTAATTTGTGATGAATTCTAATACATCGAATAAAATATATTTTTTTTTTACAATTTACATGTTACTTTTTTAATAAATAAGTCGGATCATGATCCATATTTTAAAATTTCATGAAAATCCGAAAGTCTTTCTAAAATTTACTTATTATATGACTTTTAAGAATAAAATTCACATTTGATCACTTGAAAAGCAATTTTTAACAGCAGTTACCGTTGCTGTAAAGAAACGAATGAAAAGAATACATAATTAATTAGATACATAATTTGAGATATTTAGATTTTATATTGCCAGTAATTCGAAATGTAAACATATTAAATAATTTGAATTAATTTGTGTTCAAAAAACTTTTATTATTATTATTTTTATTTACGTTTCCCTATTTTTATTACTAAAGCTCCATAAATATGCAACTTAAAACGTTTCGTAATTTAAGATTCAATGAAAGCAAAAAATATTCTTCTTCCAGCTAAATGAATGAAAAATAAAGATCTTAAAAGTCAACATTTAAAATAAATTTATTAACATCATTTTATTACCGCATATAGATATTTTTTTCTTATTCTGAAGAATGACAATCATTTCCTGTTTGATTTTCAGTAACGTCTGAATTGATTTAAGTACCATATTACGTTTCTTAAAAAATCTTTTTTTATAAAACTGCTCCTCGCTTTTACAACGAACATTTCAATTCTTAACAATTCCTCAGTTGGAAAAATTTGGCATAGAGAATAAAAAGAAAAATAGAAAAAAAATCTATAATCAACAACAACAATAAAAAAAAAAATGTGAAATCCCTTACCATTCATCGAAACATTTTTCTTTTGCAAATAGAAAAAGTACTAATGAATATTTCTTTTCAAATGTTTAGAGACAGAATTTCTAGGCTGTTTTATTACTAAATAGTTATTTTCTTCGTTGTATTGCCATTTCTAAAATAAATTTGATGTTATTTCTAACAATGCTGGTCTTTCAGATCATAAACACATAATAATGTATTTATTCTCATTTAAAATATATATGAAAAATATGAAGCCAAACAACATAAATAAATACTTAATTTAACTTTAAAAGTTTTAATCAAAACAATTTTTAAGGCAGCCTTGTATTTACTTCATGTCAATAAATGCTGATAACACTGTTCTTGAGAATTATCTATTTTTTTTAGTTAATCAAGTTTTAAAAATTTAGTAGAATATTTCTGAATACAATGTAAATTTAATTTCAATAGAAAAATCTGTATTATCAATATGAACCAATATTTTTGCTATTATTATTATTATTATTTTGCGACTGTCAAATTGTCCTAATCTGACATCATTAGCATTATGCGAACAGAGTTGATAGTAATGCGGTTGAAGCATTGTACAGATTAAGTTATTGTTTTGCTAACAGCGGTAAAAATCACACAATCGCTGATAATTTGATACCTGTTTGTATGAAAGATATTGTTAGGTGGAGATTATGTATGAAAAATTAACAATTTCCCCTTATAAAGTAATACAGTTTCTCGAGATATTAAGGATATGTCTGATGATAATGAATTTACATTAGTTGAAAAAATAAAAAAAACAATCCCTTCTTTTTAAAACAGGTTGATAAAAAAAGCTATCCTTATCTTGTAATTTTGTTTGCTATTGCAAGATGTTTACATGACAACGTGATCAGCTTTTAGAAAATATTTACTGTACCATCCTCTCGTTGAAAGATACACAGGGAAGAATATATTTAATGGATGGGTGGTGGAAAATCCAAGTCTGTCTGTAACAAAGACATACGTGGCCGCATCAAAAAATTTGAACTCCATGTAGCTTGGAGTCAATACTGTATTCATAGAGAAGCCCTAACATCCAAGCTTCAGACATATTCATTGAAGTAAATGCTCATTCAATCTGTGAAGGTTATTAATTATACTAAGCCTCTTCAACAAACTCCAGAATATTGAAATAGTTTCAAATCTTTGTCAAATCCAGGAAACCTCTTAAGACATTACTTTTCTTTACTTTTTTTTTTTTTTTAAGTTTAGACGCACTTTATGTATTTCTTTTGTAGATCAATAATATCAATTCTACTAAAAGATAAAAAAAAAAAAAATTTCTACGAGAAAATGATACGAGATTTTTTTTTTTCTGAAATGGTTTCATTAGTGCCCAAGCTTAAGACTAAAATTTTGCATCTTTATCATACGAAAAGTGGTTGGTACAAATAACATATAGTAAGTATAGCCAAACGTATGTGTGAAGTTGACTAATATCCATTAATCTAAAGAAATTCCGTCATTTTTCATTTAGCAATCCAGCAGTATAATTTCAACATTTCAATAAGTTTCTTACAAAAAAAATTATTAATGAAATCTGAAAAATGGATGCATTCATTTTCCTAATGAAAACGGAACATAACTGTTCAATAGGGATTTTGTCCCTTGTTTAACTTCTCTAACAACGAAGAACGCTATTCTGTTTCATTACATTCTAAAGTGTATGATACATTTTCTGTTGTCAATGTTTTAAAAGAATACTCTTTAATAAAGTTTGACTACTTTTAATCAATAAAACTGGAAATTTCTGTTATTCAGACAATTTCTCATAATAATTATTAGAATTTTTAATAGCTTTTATTTCGGTAATAACCTTTAAGACTTTTATTCGTAAGCAAACGAATTTATTTTAATTGCATTAATTATTTCTTTTTTTTTTACAGTATTTAATAAACAATCTTCAATCATGTCTAGCTTAAAAAAGGTTAATACAAAAAAAAAATTATTATATTAAAGATATTTTACATGAATAGAAATTATTCAGTGTTGTAAATCCTCTTTTTTAAATACTCGTGTCTTTATGTAGTTAATATAAAATACATAAAGCATAGTGCTTTTGAAAAAACTGCGATATTTGAGATGAGACGCAAAGCATTTTCCTTTCCATGAATTTCAAAATAAATCTTTTCAACTTATCATTCACCAAATATATATTTTAAAATGCTTTCATTTTTACTCGATGTGCTCTGTATAACTTCTGTTCTGTACCTAGACAATATTTTTTTAAAGAAGCTACTCCCAAACCTTAGAAATAAACCTAAAACATTTGAAAAAAAATTTCTCAGAAAACCTATTTCTATCAAAACCGTAAAATATTGCATTTATGACATATAATACGTATTAGTATCAGTTTCAAGACAATTTTTCTTTTAAAAAAACCGGCATTAATCTTGGGAAATAAATTTTTATTCTTCGTAAGAAATTCCACGAAAACTTACCAATACATTCAGCATTTCTTGAAGGATACCCTATTTATATGTAGAACCTGTTGCGGCCATCCTTATAAAATATTATCTAAACATAGCAACGCGTAGAATAATAACACCACCAGGAACACACTTTAAGTTGTACTTTGCACTCCTAAGGTACAGTAGAGAAATCTGAATTGGGATCCTGTCACTCAGGCCATCTTACATCATTTCCGCATAAAAGCCTAAAACTCAGTTTACCTCTTCGGCGGTTATCTGATTTCGCAAAGAGTACTTCAAGGAAGCTCTAGGGACAGCGGCCTGTCCTTTGTTCGTAAGGATCAAGGAACCTACCTGACGGTCACTTTCCTGGATGGATTTCCGTCCCTTTTTTACTTTAATTTTTTTTATTTATTTATTATTTTTTTTTTTACCATCCGTTTTCTCTCCCAGACTTGTTTTTGGTGCTACTCTCTTCCCTTTCTGCTTTGCTGTAAAGGGGCAGTCGTCGGCGAGCTCTTGAGTCTCCAGGAAAATGTATTTCTCCACTCCCTCTGGTTTCTTCTGCCTTTATTTTTTTTCTCAATATTTTTTTATTTATTTTCTTATAAGGGGGAAAGAGCGAGTCCGAATAGCGAAACTGTGGCTTTGATTCAGCTAATAGCCTTTCTTTCGTGGCTCGCATTTTCATATATATATATATATATATATATATATATATATATATATATATATATAAAGGGGAAGAAAAGGAGAAAGGGAGATTTCAGTATAAAATGCGTCTCAAAAACAGAGGCACGGTTTGAAGCAGTCTAAAGCTTACTTCAAAGCATCATCTGCGTTTTGTAAAAGGGGAAGGGGAAATGCAGGGAAAAAAAACCTTACAAAAAAAAAAAAGTGTAGGTAAAGTAACGCGAACTGCATTTTATGAAAACAAAGGACGAAAGAGAAAATTTATTTATCCCTTTCTTTCTTCTTATTCTTTCTCTTATGACTATTTTATTAAAAACACGTTGAAGTCTGGGCACAAATAAATTTTTGACTTGGGGTTATTCGAGCTTCGATTGTTCCTTTTGTATTAAAACGTCTTTTTCTCTCTCGTAATTGTCTTTTACTATTCGTGGTTTCCTCCATGCCGGAAATCTGGCAAATGATGAATATATCTTTAAAAAAATTACTTAATTGACATTTTTTTCATTTCCTTCTATTAGCTCACACTCTCCCTATATATATCTTGTTCAAATTTTCAATCGTTCATAAAATACTTTTTATTCATCCACTCATGTTCAAATGCATTTTTTTTTTAACTTGTAGTGGATGACACTAGATGTTAATACAGTTTTTGCAAATATTAATTCAGTAATTAAATTTAATTAATTAATTTTCGTTTTTTTTTTATTTAAGTTGCATGTATCTACCAATAGATGGCGTTAGACAAACTTTAAAAAATAAATGAAAATTATTTGTAAAGGACTTTCTGCAATAGAGTGAAAAAAAAAGAAGGAATTGGCATTAAAATTTTTTTTTATAATACTTGTTTCATTATTATTTGCAAATAAGTTGCTTTATTTGTGGACAAGTGATGATTTTGAATTGATTTCAATTACCATATAATGAGAAGAAAAATTTTAAGAAAATAACTTAATTAGTAGTGTGTATTTGACTGATAATAAATTACTATCAGTCAAATTATATCCTTAATCGAATATGCTTCTTGGCCTATCTGAATTTTTAAAAATACCTCAAATATGCAGTAAAAAAGTAATAAAAAGGTCATTTAAATTGTATGTAATAGTTTTTTATAAGGTACTGGATTATAATTCTTTTTGATTTTATAGGATTTTATATTACTAATATCTTTCATTGTATGCTAAAACTCAATAGAGCATAAGAAATACAACGCCAAAAATTTTTGTGTAATATTAGATTCATATAATTGTCTAAATATTTGAAATCCCTGTAAATTATGAATGCATTAGTTATCCAAATATTGAATTTTATAATAAGTTAACTTGCCAGAATTATGATATTTCACATACAAAGACGAAACTCTATAGTTAGGATGTGACCAGATAGTGAAATAGCAGCATTCCTGTTTGCTTAAAATTGCTATTGGCTGAAAAGCTTTTATTATTACAACAATTTTGTAATTTCTTTATCCGTAATATTTCGGCCATTATATTAGTAAGTTATTATGTTCCGAATTAAAGTGTTAAGCTATTCTTAAATGTAAATATTTATTTTGATTTCATTAAAATTTGGCTTAATTACTTTAATAATATTAATCTTTACGCCGTTAATTTTTTTATTCACTCGTTTAAACGAAAAAATTATTTCATATATCAAAAAATTTCATGAAACAATTTAAATACTACTATTTTCAGTTATTAACCAATTGATTGAATCTGTGTGATTTTAGTGTCATAAAAATAGATTGCAATAAATATTAAACGAAGTTGCATGAGAGATTTGCAAATCGTATTTCAAACACCGTTGAAATAAGGTTTATTAAAAATACTAAAAATCTAATAATTTATTTCTCAAGTTATATATAATATAATATGTAACCAATTCAATTATTTTTTATTACTAAATGAAACAGTTTTTTAAAATATATTTTAATAAATTTCATAATTTTTATGCGGTTCAATTTCTATTCAAAATACTTCTTACAAAGTGTGTTATAATTGAAAGAATAAAATGAAGTACGCAGCCTTTCCTGGAAAATATCGAATAAATTAACGAATATAGTTGTTCAAGCATGTAATTAATTCGCATGAAAAATGCTGAATCACACCATTTCTTTAATTTTTGCATTCGTATATAAAACTAATGGTACCATTTTATATGCTTAATTATCCTTACATTTCCCCTCATTCAAATTTCAATTGCCACCGTTTTTCTCAAAGGCTGCCACAAATCAAAGGCGTCAATCGAAAGATTAAAGACTTATTTCCACCAGAGCGTAATTATCCTAATTTAACGCTCCATGCCTCATGGTGGAAAAAAAAAGCCCTCCTATCAGCAATAGCAAAGGCTTTGAAAGCATGGCAAGCCCATCTTTGATGCGAAGCAATATTTCCGTCAATTCTATTTTTCGGAGGAGCTGAAGTAAATATTCCGAGCGAAATAAATGTTCACTAGGGGCAAGTAAATAAATAAATATTTGCCGAGCGCCTGTCAAGAAGAAAATTTCTGCCAGCAAGAACGATCAAGAAAGAAATGGAAAAAGCGTTTTCTTTTACGCAGAGGAAGTTTTAGTGCTCTTGAAATGCTTAAGTGCCGAAAATGGTAAAATAAAAGGATTGCCTTGCATAATCCTCAGTGTGCTGACTGATAGGATCAGAAGACGCCTTGTCGACTTGGTTTCCCCGTCAACATAATGACATCAAGGCAGCTGTCACAACTCCAACACTTTTTGAACGCGTTTTATTCGAACACGCGTTTGGGTAATATCTTTACTTTGGTGAGGGAAAGGAACCCTTAAGGTCACATTCCTTTTTCCTACAACTACTGTCATTTTAATAGTATAAATGGCATAAATAAATTAATTCTCAAAAAAGAGTTCATTTTTCCAACTAAAATTCTCGAATAGTGTAATTTTATAAATTGTGCAAATAAATAAATTCTAAAAAATAATAATAAGTAAATAAAATTTGAAATTAATGGTGGTTCTATAACTTTTCCAACAATTTGCTATGACAAGGTATTTTTGGTAATGGCGTAAATAAATTTATTCTAAAAAAAAGAGTTACAAGTTCATTTTTCCAACTTAAATTCTTGAATGGTGTAATTTTATAAATTCCATAAATAAATTAAATTTAGAAAAAAGAGTAACAAGTTCAATTTTTCAACTAAAATTCTTAAATAGTGTAATTTTATAAATTGCATAAATAAATTAATTCTAAACAAAGAGTTACAAGTTCATTTTTCCAACTAAAATTCTTGAATAGTGTAATTTTATAAATTGCATAAATAAATTAATTCTAAACAAAGAGTTACAAGTTCATTTTTCCAACTAAAATTCTCGAATAGTGTAATTTTATAAATTGCATAAATAAAGGAATTCTAAAAAAAGAGTTACAAGTTCATTTTTCCAATTAAAATTCTTGAATAGTGCAATTTTATAAATTGTGCAAATAAACAAATCCTAAAAAATAATAATAAATAAATAAAATTAGAAATTAATAGCGGTTCTATGAGTTAAACTTTTCCAACAATTTGCTATGACAATGTATTTTTGGTAATGGCGTAAATAAATTTATTCTAAAAAGAAATAAATGCTAGTAAAATAATGTAGAATTTGGAGTTTTTCAAGCTTTTGACAATATTAAGTAGATGTTTTATTTAAGTTATGTTGAAATCGTACAAAAATGAACTTGAAAAATAAGGCAGTGAGCATGTTTTTCTAATAATTTGTGTTTGTTTATGGAAAAGCAATTTTGAAATAAATTTTTCACAACTTTTACGTTAATTCTTATTAATTTTTTATGTAAATGTTTTTCTTTCTCATATATCCAACTCTGGCAACTGAAATACTGTATTAATAAAACTTATAGATCTAGTTATGGAGAAAATTTTGCACTTGATATTAAAACTTGGTGGATAAATTTGAAATTATTCTTTATCCAGAAATTTCATTGGTAAAAATTTCTAAAAATCTAGCAAATTCTAGAAATCTTAGCAAATTTACAAAATTTATTTTTTGCTTAGGTTTTATTAAAATTATATAAAAATGTAATTTTAGAAATGCTTTTAGGTTTGTAAAAAAAATTTATGAATATGATTCTGTGAACAATCTCTATTCCTCAAATTCACTAACCGTTTCCATTTCCAACTAGTTAAATTTCCCCAATTTATATAAAGCAGATTTATGAACTGCGAATTAAAGGAATTCTAAATGAGATATAAAAATATCAGACAAATTTGAAGTTATTTCAAAGTCAGAATTATAGCTTAGATAAGTTTCTAAAATTGTTAAACCTATTAGTAATTATTACTAAAATACAAAAAATAAAGTAAATTCATTTAAATCATTAGTATAAGAATTTGCCTTGATCAAACAAAAAACTCTTAAACATCACTCTAGTTCATCTAACTCATTTATTGCATTTATTTACAAAAAAAAAAAAATCAATAAAGTTACCAAATTGCAAAACATTGCAATGGCATAAAAAAAATCAGGAATCTAACAGCTAAGTCTAAAGCAATTTCAAAAACTTCTTAAAAGTGAATCAAAAGATCCGATGCAGCACTTAATGAATATCTTTCATTTAAATTTGCAAATGTAAATGCAAAAAAAAAAAAAAAAAAAAAAAAAATGCTGTGACATCAACAAAACTTCTCACTGGGAAGTTTTCAGAGCCTTTAACTTATTCCTTCAACTAAATCCTAGCATATTAGTCGACTATCTCTAATTACGATGGTGAAATAGACCACGAACCTAATTAGCAAAACAAATTCCAAACAAAGCATCTTAATCAAGATATATGAGAGGCACTCAAAATGTTTGAACCTCACTTAAAGCTGCCCGTGCGACCTAAATGACTCCTTTTCTGAATCCGGTGGGACATCCTTCGATTAAACCAGCGATCAGTTTCGAAAAAAGCGGTCCCGCCCCTTTTCGATCGCAAAGACGTTTGCCAACTGTCGTGTCCCGCCCTCATCTAATGTGTTAATAGAATAACGCTCTTTAATAATTGATATTTAATTAAGCTAGCCCTCGGCCAAGTAATTGCGGTGGACGCGCTGGCTGACTGATCTAAGCGGGGGGTTGAATGACTCCCTTGGGACAGCGGCTGGCTAACGAGGTTTTCGGTTGAAGGGAGACTTAACGGCTGACCTGAGGTGTTTATTAACTGTCGTGTCAAACAACGCTCTCATTTGTCAAACGTTTAAAACCGGCGGGAGTCTCATATTCCAGAGCTTTTACTCCAAATGAATTGAGGAATAATTCTTCTTTCGTGCCCGCATCGAGTTGCAGAGTGAATGCTTTGTTCGTGGATTGCTGCACTTCTGATTTTAGAAGGGGGACTCTAGTGGGGAAGCACTTTTTCCAATCTCCTCAATTTTCATCTCGTTCAAGTTTCAGTTAACAAACGAATGGTGACTAGTTCAGCGTTGATGAATACATTGTATTAAATTAATACTACGACAATCCTTATCAACTCACTTTTGAGCAAATAATTCTGAATAATTCAAATTTTATCGAAGAAATCTATTTATATATATATATATTTTTAAACACGGTGAATTTTAATGATTTGATCATTAAAGTATTTTCTAGTTTTAAATAAATTATAAATAAAAAAAAAGTATGTATACAAAATCAAGTGGTTCAGTATTGATGAATAGTATTTAGATTATTGTTTCGACAGTTGTTAAAACTTTTGAAGTGAATACATTTTATATTTGCCCATTTCAATCGAGTAAATCCAAACAATTTTAATAATGATTTTTATTAAAAAAAGATTCATATCTGACAACTAGTTTACATTGGATAACTTTTGATATATCAAAGTTGAACATTTTTTGCTAATAAAGAACGTCATATACTACATGTGGTTTTTTTTTAATCTTCTAAAAGTTTTTTGAAAATACTATTTCGTAAGAATTAGTATCTTGTTGATATTTTACAATTAAAATACTACATTTTTTCACAGGAGAGTGAAACTTAGTATTGTTTTTGATAGCAGTGTTAATCATATTCTCATAGTTAGAATTTCTGTAAGAAATGTTTTATTTATTATCAAAATTCGATTTCATAGTACTGAAACTTATATATTCTATTTTTGGTAAACTTTTGTCAATTAGATTCCTCTCAAATGGATTATAAATTACTCTCTTCAGCATCAAAATAGTTTTGCAATAACTACACATTAAAATTTTTTTTATATAAAATAGTAAATAATACGTATCAAAATATACAAAATTCGTAAGTGGTAAAAAAAAATATTTCGCACCATTCAAATATTTCTTAATTTAAAAATCATCATTTTTCATTATTTTTCTTAGTATTGTTATTTTTTTTATTTCGTTATGATATTAACCCTTGCTATTTGCCAGAGATTCAATTATAAAATATGCTTTCGTATAGATTTAAAATTCTACAGTCAATCCTTTCTTCATAACAAGTTTCATGTTAGTAAGATTAACGTAACATACACCCAAGAGCCAAAACATTATGACCACCCCTACATTTTGCAATGAACTCGCCTGGATGACGTGGAAGGCACGTGATCAGGTGGAAGTGGTATTTAACTGGTATTAAGTGGTGGTATTAATCCATGCCAAGGCGGGTTGAAGCTGTGTTGCGCCCCAAAGGTGGGCCAACTCGTTATTGACAAGTGGTCATAATGTTTTGGCTCTTGAGTGTAATTGAATGTTTAAATGCTAAAAGACCAGAAATCCATGAAATCTTGAAAACAATCAAATAAAATATTATATAAAAATTAAATTCTTCAATATTGTTAAAAAATTAACACTATTTATAATTAAATATTTTTAAGAAATTAAAACTGTTAAATAAAATACTATTTTTAACACTTAATTTTCAACAAATTTAAAAGAACGGGAGAAATTTTTTTTTTTTTTTTTTTTTTTTTTTTTTAGTTTTACTTCAACTTGTTTGATTTAAGATATAAAACTAATTATATTCTTTCTTTGAAGAAATGCTTTCTTTACAAAAGATTATAATAATTTTCACATCAATGCATATCCCAATCTTGAAAGAAAGATTGAAATGAAGAATCTTTTCAAAAATGAAATGCAATTTTACCAAAAACTTGTTATACATTAAAAAAAATTATTTTCCAATTTAGTTTTACTGAATAAAATGAAGTTTTAAAGTATAATTGATACAGTTGAAATATTATTCCTGCACCGTCTAATTCTGTAATTCGTTGACTATTTCCATTTTTTAATGGAAATTTCGTCTAATGCTGCGTTCTAAAAGAAAATAATAGTTGAAGATGCGACTTTAAAATACATATCGTTACTGGTGCCAAAATTCTATTAAATTTGAATTCTTTCATAAATTACTCTTTTGTTGGAGACGAAATAAGAAAATAGGACACATTTCATTTTCCTTTGATCATTTTTTTTCCTATTCGATTTAAATCAGCTCCTTTAAGAATAAATTCCGAAAAACGAAATCTCAGTTAGGCCTGGAGCGAATAAATTACTAGTAGCTAAAGATATAAAAAGCTGTGCAACTTCTCACAAATTTCTTTAAATATCTGTAAAGTATAACTTGCATCATTTGTGCAGTTAAATTAATTTCAATTAATTAATAGTTGTTCCTCTTAATCAAATAACATAATTCCGCATTGTTACATTGTCTATTTCTATAGTGTTTCTTCACCTTATTTCAACGAGTAATGAAAATTGATTTAAATGTAGGCTAAATATTTATTACTGTAGGAATTTACTTTTTGTAAAAATTGCAACTAATAGGACCTTTAGTTTAATAGCCTTTTTATGGGGAAAATTTATATATAATAAAGAAAAAAATAATCTTTAATGATCAAATTTATGGTATACAAATAATCTTTAATATAAAATTTTAAAATAGTATATTTAATTTAAATTTGCTTTAAATGGAAAGTCATGTAAATTGACTATCTTTTGTAGGTATTTTTAAGGAAATTATTTGTGCCTTACTAAATGCTTCAAAAAATTCTTTGCAATAAATACATTTGGGAATTACAATAGCGCAATATAAGATATTTTATACTGATTATTTGTCGGTATTTTTTAGAAAATTATATAAGTCTTGGTAAATATTTTAAATATTTAACGAATATAAATTCTTCTAATAATGATTGAGGTTGTATGTTCCAATTCTTACAGAAACATATAAACAAATATCTGATTATAAAATTTTGTTGGATTATCAGTAATTATTTTTTCAAAACTAAATTCAGAATATTCTTTCTGCTATACGGAATTCTTTGAGCTACACCACTTTTTTTGCAAGGAAGAAAGATACAAAATAGAACTTGTATGCAAGTTATCCTTTCAAATGAAATAATTTGTTTTCTTTTCTTTTGGGATTAGAACTTATACGATTCACATTGCTACCCTTTGTATTGGTCTTTCTTTTACGCATTTTAATTTGATTTATTCTTTTTTATAAAAAAGCTATTATTCTTTAAAGAATAAACAGCTTTCACATTAAATCTTTTAAACTTATTTCTATTGTTTTCAAATTAATTAATCAACGTTTAGTCGAATGGTTATTCTGCTATAATTATTTACGAAAACTTTCATTTAAGAAATGTTTTTATTCATTACAACTTTCAAGTCATTTGATGATTAGTTAATTAATTTAATTTGGTCTAAATAATTAAAACAAGGATAGAAATTTTAAATCAGTAACGTAGCGTATGCTTTATTTTAAATAAAAAAATGCTCTGTATCTAATGTTACAATTTTCATTCATTAGCTAATTAATATATTACATTCTTGTTATGATTACTAAAAAAAAAAGCAAGAAAAATTTACTTTGAATCGATTTATAAACGTTTGTAAATCATAATGATAGTTGAAATTGTTTTTTAAGTAATAATAAATACACATTTTTATTATTTTATCGCAACTATACCATTCAGTCATTTAAAGTCCTTAATCTTTTTAAAATCTTTAATGACAATCTCCTATGAGTGATAAATGGCTAAAATGCTTTTGAGACTTCCGTAAAAAAAAATTTTTTTTTTTTTTTTTTTTTTTTTTTTTTTTTTTTGCGTTTAAATTTTCTAAGCCAATGGCATCAGATAACAATGAAGAATGCTATTTGTTTTTAATTGCTATACATTTACTAATAGCTCTGATTCAAGTCAGCTCTATTAAGCATTGGCTTTATAAATATGTGTAGGAGTGTATAGGGAGTAAAGAAGGTGGAATTTTCTACTTTGTACTGGTTATATATTGCTAATTGAAGAATTTTTTGTAAGATTTCGGTTTAATAAAAACAATACAAATTTTCAATTTTAGCATGCATTAGAACTTTGAGGAAGTTTATTAATCGTAATATTTTATTTAGAATTTCTATAGATTATTTTAATTATTTATTAAAATTACCTTATTATTTTACTTGTTGATATATTTTACTTTTTAATGTATTATTCTTGTATTATAAAAATTTAAAATAAAATTGTTATATAATTTCCGAAATGAAAGCAAATAACTAACTAAACACTAAGATAATTTATAGTATTAACGCAATATCTATTTAAAGCATTAAATTTTTTGGGACATATTTCTTTTAAACTAAAAAAAAAATTATCCATCGAGATGTAAATGTAATTTTAAGATGTGCATAGTAATATTTTATAGCGTCAATAAAAGTTAAAATCTGAATCTAAATTATATTACATTAAAAATGGTTCATTTTGTTATTTTTTATACATATGTTTTACATTCGATTGAAATCGATTGTACATATATATGCTAATTGTATAAACCATACATTCTATATGCATGCATAATATAATAAATTATATAAATATATAAAAAAACACACTTTTTAGTTTGATTAACTCTAAAAGCGTGTTTTTAAACTATAATATTTAAATGAGGTCCCGGTACGGAGGACTGGAACTATGGTTCTTACAATAATTTAATTGTGAATAAAACAAAGGCTAAATGCGAATGTGTCGAGCCAGCCAGGATTCGAACAGGGAATCTCCATATCCGTAGTCAGGCGCGTTATCCGTTGTGCCACTGTCCCACGTAGGTTTGAATGTCTTAGGTACTTTCATTCTACATGGGTTAAATTGCTCTTCATAAATTAAAATAAAATCACTCATCCTGGCGATCCTAATCATGATGAGATAATAAACTTATCAAGGACCGACGACAATAAAATATTTTGATAAGTCTACAACGTTTAAATTAAATGTGATCACTTAAAGTAGGGAAAATGGAGCTCAAAGAGTCAGTTACAAACAAACGTACAGGTGAAACTAATAAAAGCGTATTAAAAACTAAATGATTATTGATATTTCATACTCTTATTTAAAATCTATCATTAAGAAAGCTTTTTTTTCTTTCCTGTTCTATAGCTCTATTTAATCAAATTTTACGAAAAAAATCTAAATCTTAGTTAAGTTGTCTCTTATTAAATTGTTATGGCGATAACTGAATATTAAAGCGAGACACTTACATAAGTTATCAATTACCAATGAAAGCAATGATGGCAACTCACAACATAAATAGATCGAATCCTGATTCTCTTAAAAGCTATCTGTGCACTCTATCCCATAGTCAGACAAATTAAATCTTTACATGCGAAATTTAAACATATGAGTGAGCATATTCACAAACATATATGTAGGACAAAAACTATAAAGAAAACGAACAAAATGATCAAAAAGAGAACGGACAAGGAATTTTATAGAAAAACAACCAGTCAGTGATTCCAAACATCTCTAGCAATGACTGCTTTTTAGAAACAAGGAGATTCGCGGGCAATTAGGTATGCGCATCTCACATCGTTAGACAGGCTATTGGAAGGTGGTTTTACAGGTGCAAGACAGAATATTAAAGGAAATATTAAACTTAAAAATTGGGAAGTTAATATTTTATATTAAAAAGAGATTAAATCTGAGGGCTTATAAATTAAATTAATACAACTAGATGATACATTGTAAATAATAATTATTTTATTATCATTTTATATAGCCAAATCTTAGTCTGTGATGATTTCTAAATGTTTGAAATTCAGGTTGCAAATCGCGATTTGTATCAGCAAAAAGTTGGCAATAAGGTTTAACATCGATTTAACACATAGGAACAACAATGATGTTTACAAATAGGAATAAGTAAAGAATAAATAAACTAATAAAAGCATTATCATTGGTAAATTTATTTTAATTAGAGTGACCAAAAAATGTGCTTTCTGGAACATAAAATTCGAGATGTATTCCATGTGAGTTGAAAGAAATTTCAATTTGTGTTTCTCTCTTTTTTTATTTTCATAGTATTTTGGTTTTCATATTATAATATTAAATAAACGAAATGTCCATGCAATATATTGCATTTTATAATTTAAAGAATTGAGCAATATATGTAGGTAACTAATTGGTTTTAAATATATTAAATCTGTAATTTAATTATATAAAATATTTATAACATTTCATCGGATTGTGACTAGTGTTCTCTATTCTAGTAAATTTTCTAATATGCTCCAAAAAGGCCTTTATATAGTTATAATGCAATGTGTATATAACACATTAGGGAGAAAAAAAAGTTGACTTAAAAACATTAAAATTAAAAATAAATATATAAAAAAAGAATAAGAAAACATTTGCTGAATGAATTATTTACAAAAATTAAAAAAATAAATAAATAAAAATGTTAATAAATAAAAAAATAAGTTCCTTTACCAAAATAAATTTTGTAAAGTTTAAAAAAAATAAATAAATAAATAAATAAAAAAAATCAGAATTATTAAAAAAATAATGTCTTTATTTTATTTGTGCAATTAAACACCACAAGTTCCAGCGATAGTTCATTCTGATGTTGCCTCTGGAAAAAAAAACATTTTTATCCAGAGGCCATATTAATCATTATATCGCGTTTTGGATATTTCGTGCGAGTTTCTTTTATGAAAAAAGAAATCACTTAACTTTTAGAGAATTAACGCGTGTTTTCAACATATTACGCTTTTTCTTTCTCTCTCGGTAATCACGATATAACGCGGAGTTGTAATAATTTGTACAATATACAAAATACATATGAATACATATTCACCAAAATATAGCATACAACTTTTTAATATACGAAATATTTTTCTAAATTTTATTAAATTTACTGATTGGATACAATCCTTCAGCCCCATATATTACAAAGAATTAGAACTGATGCTAATTCGGGTGGCATTTTAATTTAACAAACAATCCATTTGATTCAGAATTCAGTGTGACCCATTCTCCAAAAAATAAATTAACAATTGCTATACCATCTCAATAAAAAAGCTCAGTAACAAAAGTATTACAAAAAGAACGGGCAAAAACTTACCTAGATTACATGCCATTGTGTTGAACGCGCAAGTTTTCTAGAATTCCTCACTAATTTTTCTACAGTAGGGAACAAAGTGCTGCCGAACCAGCATTTTATTGATGACGGCGTTGTTTATTTCACATCTCACTTCCCACCGATCAACAAACAAATGAGCCTGAAAGCAGCACAATCAGCCTATAAAAAAGGCTCTTTCAAGCAGCTTTTATATCCAGATAATAACAACATCGCCTACTCCTGGGAAAACACCTTAAAGAAGCAGCGATGCGCAAAAGAATTCTTCATACGAGAAAATGAGAACATGGAAACTTTTCGGTATCGTTATTAGAAACAGCCGCTCAAACTTGAGCTCTGCCACGCAGAAGACTTCTCGTCACAAGCTTTCTTTTGATTTCGCCACCAATCATTCTTGCCATGTGTGAAGACTTTTTTTTTACCTTCGGAAATGTGCATACATTTTTTGGTAAGTGGAATATGGTGATATTTTCTATATACATTGTTTATTGATAGCTATTGCAAAGAAATTGTATGATTTAATTCTGGACTCTATATACATGGTCTTTTTTTTTTTTTTTTTTTGTAAAAAATTTTTTTTACTCTTGATTTTATAATTTCTTCATGAATGATATCTTCTACATGTGTTAGTAGGGAAGAGTTATTGCAAAGATACGTTTTTTCTTAAAAATTGAGTGTGTAAAAAGTTTATTCAGCTATGCAGTGGTATATTTTTAAGATCGTTACTCTTTAAGTATTCAAAAAGTAATTAAACATTTTGTTAAATATTGTTTACATAAAAAGCATTTACTATTCTTTAGGAAAACATTTTTTCTACATAATACAATATTGGCATTCCTTGCGAAGAAAATTTTTTTCTTAAAACTCAATGCCTTGCAAATTTTGAAATAAATTCATTCCTGTGAGCTATTTGAAAATAGAATTTATTTTTTATATCTCTGATGGTGTTCTGCGTAACCAGATTGATATGATAGAAAATTTTGGATTACTCGAATTCCGATGGGTAAGCCTCTGTTAATTGAGATATATCAGTTACAAAGGGCTCTAGAGAATCTCAGTTTATTTCCTGAAGGGATTTGTCAGGTATGTATTTAAATATGAAACTTCTTTTTTTAAAGAGTACCTTTACTAGATAAGAGCTTCTAAATTTCTTCTTAAGTAATATTTTCCATGTGTATAATTGGTAAAATTTGATGCAACGATAATTATTTTTTATTATCAATAATTTCTAAAGCAAACACTATAAACTCATATAAATTGAATAAGAATTTTTTACATGAAAACACAAATAGCGATGTTCATGTAAAATATAGTGGTGTACCCAAAAAATTAGAATGCTATTATCAAGGAAAAATATATAATTTTGATTCTTAAATACATTTTTGATTCTTAATATAATAATATAAGTTAGATATATACAACCAAATTATGCTCATTCATTTTCATTAAAAATTTCTAAATGACTATTTATTTAAGGTAAAAAATTATTTTCAGAAGTATATCATTTCACATGAAAATAAAATTTTAGGAATAATGGAAAACATAATACATTTTCCAGGTAGTTAAATATATTTTTTATTCCTTAAAAAATTTATGCTCAAAAAAAAGTTACTCTTCTAATATAATAGCTTTGAAAATTTTAATCAGGCTTTTTAAAAAATCAATATCATAAATTTATATTTCTTATACAAATGGAATTATAAGTTTATATTTCTTACACTAATGGAATTGCAAATTCATATTTCTTATATAAACATAGCTATAAGTATAGATAATTTAAAATTTAATTTTAAAAAAATTAAAAATTTCAACTTCTGATTATGTGAATATGTAATATATGATCTGAATATATGATATACATACATATTGAATGTTTGACTTATAAATTTTAAATTACAAATTAATTAAGCTAAAATAAAATAACTAGATAATAGTTAAAATAAGAATATTTTAAAAATTTAAAAAATGATACAAATTTTGTTGCATTTTTTATACACAAAATACTGTTGCCTAGGAAAGCAAAACAGGAATCTAATTTCTACTTGGCTCTGTATTTTAAATGTTTTCGAAAATTTCTGTTATTCACAAATAATTGCAAATATTTATTTATCTTGAACTAATTCTAAAGATTCTGTAAATCGATCGAATCGTCTTTTGATAAGTTTCCAATTATATTAGAGTGGAACTTTTTAATTAAACTTTATGATTCTTCGTGAGAATTGAAATATATGTCATAAAAATTGCATATAAAGTCAAAGATATAATTAAAGCCCAAGTTTCACAAGAACATAAAATATTTTAGTTTATTCATAATTATGAATCGCTCCATGTTCAAATCAAATGATTTCGCATTTTCAAAAATTAGCCAAAATTTCAGGGATTTCCGTAAAAGTGACTCATATAATTATTTATAGTTAAAAATTTAAAAATTTAAAAAAAACAGTTTTAAATATTAATCACTAAATTAACTGGAAAACTTTTAATTAAGCTTTAATATTTTTCCACATTGCTTTGACATTCCATTAGGAACTTTAATAAATTATTAGTACTTTTGAGCACAATACATTTTAGAATACCTCAATTAATTCTCTAATTTTGACTTTTTAACAATTCGATCTATTTTATATAATAACTTCAGCAAACTGCTTGGAATAAATAAATAAAAGGGCATAGTCATTTAAATTTTTGATTAGATTTTATCTTTTGTTTTAAAACGCCGATATAGTAATTTTCTGTCAATCTAAATTATATATATATTTTATGGTTAATACAAAGATAGGCTATTCGTTTTAATTATTACGTTTTAAAACAATCTTTTCATTGTATTAAGCATCTAACAACCAAGGTACTTTAGTGTTATATTTTGCAGTACTATTAAAATTATAAAATTGGTGATTTTAATCTTTTAAATCAGTGAACTTTTTAATCGGATGAATCCTTTTGTTGTCACAAAGGCATTTTCTTTTGTGGGCAATAACATCACTCACTGTTGAGCCTGCGTCGACGGGGTGGAAACTGCATTGTGTCCTCTCTCCCAACTCATTACATGCATGATAAAGCAATCGATAATTTATATATGTAATCGGCTTGCATACATACATTATAAGCAGAACTACTCATAAGCATAGTTAAATATATTTGTGGTGATTCATACCTTTTTATAATTTTTTTACAATAAATTGTCTATCATCTGTAAAATTAACAGAATTATGTAACAATGATTTCGAAGAATCACTTTAAATAAATTTGTGAATGAACGTTACAAAGCAATAAACTTCTCTTTCAAAATTAAAAAATATATATATTTTTTGAGAAAAAGTGAGAAACAATTCAAAATATTGTTTTGCTTTTTCATGCACATTCTGAGTTCAGAGAAGTCGAATGGGTATAAATTTCACGGCGTTAAATTATCATAAAAAACTGCATGCTAATAAAAAATGGCGCAATTTTAATTTGATAAAAGAATTGAATTGTAACAGAAAAATAAATTGCAGAAATTTCTTTGTTTTCAAATTATTTAAGGCAATTTATTGTATTTAAAACCCTTTGCTGTATGATTTTGATAGCTTCAGGTGTAATATATTAAGTTATCAAAGTGTGAATTCTGCCCAATCAATCAAATTTAATATGATAAGTAGCCCAATAAAAAATTAAATGACCTGCTTTCGATTCCAAATACCTTTTCAATCACGCGCTGAAGCACAGCGTAATCCAATAACATTTACTTATTGTTCCACTTGGCAGGCAAGAAACTACTTTTTTAGCACTTGAACCTCCTGTCTATTTTTCACTTAATTATTTACACATTAACTAAAATAATTGCATCGCAAATATTTAATTAGAAGCTTAAATAAGCAGCCCTGGGGAGAGTACTCCTCCATCCCTCCCAATTAGGAAAACATTAAAATCTCCTGGCCTAATAACACCCCCATGCATCGAACGATAGTAGAAGGGTGTGGAGCTTCTCTACTCCAGTAGAAGAGCTAAAAGCTTTGGGCGTTGTCCTTACTTCTTAACTGCAGGCAAGGACTCAAATTAATGCCTTCGCTGATAACGCTTGTTTCACGGGTAACCATTAAAGGTTAGTACCACTGCTAAACGTCCGATTACTGTAGCCTTACTGTCATTCTCCGATGAATTTACTGGGACTTGAATTATTCAAATCTCGTGTAACGCCTAAAATAGTCGTGAATCTTTGATGAAGTCGTGAGTAGATGACGAAAGCTTCCTATTTAAGAGTCAATCGGTAACATAGGAGTCAAGGGCGAGCCGCTTTTTACTTTCGGAGCCTCCTCAATTACGTTAATTTCGATGAGAACTTTTATCAACAGCTGGTCTCCCACCCGCTTCGACACTCAACATCCTATATAATCAACTAATATGTCTAAAAACTAATCATTCCCAATGACTCTTTCACTGTGCGGATGAGGTGTTAATGGGCGACTGGACAGCAAGTAAAACAAGGAAATGGCGATTGAAATTACTTAGTGGAATCAACCACATCTTGCTGGCCTTTTTTCACTTTGATGAATCTCTATTAATAGCATTACGCTTCATTTGAATGTTTTTAGATCTATTTAATTGATTGCTATTATTTATAGTATTGCTTTCATAGTAATTACCATTCAGGAATTGTTTTTATATTTTCACTCATTTATTAAGAATGCTTTCAATGTATTTTCAAAATTTTCGTAATTGGGAATACATTAAAAATATATTAAACTAATCTTCCGGTATAAGTTATAATTGTTTCCAACTTTTTAACTATTACGGTCACCAAATAAATAAAGCTTCTTTTAAAATTTTCTACACTTTTAAACATTCATTTGAAAATCAAATTTTTATTTTTATTGTATCAGACATATTTTAATTTGAAATTGTTCAAATGCCTTTTATAGAAAAATTTTAAATCTTTAGATAGATTCTAAATTCTTTTCTTCATAGACTTTTAACTAAAAGCAAATAAATTTCTATTAAAACTTCATACACTTTAGGATATTATAACAATTTACTTTATTCTTTAAAATCGAAACTTCAATTTTTTGTTTTCTTTGTTGAGGAATAGAAAAATTACAATTTCTAATAGAACTGTTTATATTTCTATTACTTTTGCTGTAACTTTTTATATTTCTAAACTGAGGAATAAAATACTTCTATCGTATTTCATCTAATTTGATTTCATGAAATAAGTTATAATAGAATAAGTGATTTTAATGTTTTATTTTTAATGCATTGAAACCATAAGGATTCTAACGTGTTAATAAACTATTATTATAACTGTAAAAGAAAACCTATGCTTTTTTAAAAACTTTAACCATTAAAAATATTTCAAAGAACCAATTTGTGAAAGCAATAATATATAATTTTTAATAAAGCGATTGTTTTTTATTTCTATTTAATAGTTTTCGAATTCAATAAAACCTCTATCAAGCTCATATTTTAAATTCACTTTCTGATTGTTATTCCATATCATTTAATTAATTGTGAATTTATTTTTTAAAGAAATACAACGATAATTATCTTGTGTACTATTTCAGGGATATTCAATGGTGATTTAAGGTTTAAAATCTCTAAAAAACTAAAAAATATAATTGCAGTATACCAACATTTCAATAAATAGTATTTAGGAGAAAGGAATATATTTTTCTGCTAATATTTTACTATTTTCACATCATTCCTTTGATTTTAGTGTGATATATTTATTTTATAAAAATAAGTAACTTGTATCTGTGAATATTCATTATTATATTTGTTAAATACTAAATAGAGTTTTATTTCTAGCGAGTGATTTGACCAAATTCAAAGTTTTTTGGGTTCATTATTAAACTTATACTAATTAATTCTAAAATTCTTTTACAAAGCAAATCCATTCCACAGTGCTAATTCTTATAAAATAGTGTTTAAAACTGATAATAGAGACAGACAATGCATTCATGTTTTAAAACTATGACAGAACATTTGTTTTTATTTTAGAATTGTAAGAAAAACTGAAAATTGTAAAATTTCAATTAACAATTTAAAAACTTTAAAATTAAAGTTTTTTTTATTTGTGTATGATTATTCTAGTAAAATTTGAAAATTACAACAGTATTAAACTGTACATGGTAATTAAATTTCTTATTTAAATAGATTCGGGTTCTCTTTTATACGTGAATCTTTGAAACATTTACTAAAGCGTTCCAAACTCACAAGTAGAATAGATACAACTATTCCATGTATGCATTGCAGCTTTCTTCATGGCCTTTTTTTATAAAAACCAACAGCCAATTAGTTAGATTATATTCTCTCTCTTTCACTCATTTTTGTCGCTACTTTTCAGTGTTTTTAGTATGCAATTGCTAGGTTATTTCGCAATTATTTTGTGTTTGTAATGAATATGAATTTCTCGACTTAGGGCCTAGTAGTAAAGTGCTTACAGGCGGGCTCAGGTTCAAATTCACTGTAGGCGTTCATCACAGTCACTGCTTTCAAAAACAAAGAGACTCGATTGCGTAAAGCGTCTCGTATCAGTCTACCTGGGGAGAGTTTTTTGGGACACTTCTATATGACATGCAGATGCGGGGCAGTTACCCCTAATAGTCCTCCCGAAAAGCAATGTCCTATCTTCAACGCCCATCGAGGGTCGACATACGTAATGAAATACGAGATTTAGCAACAAAAAAATTATGAAAATTTTCAAATAAAAATAAAATATTATTTTTACTCAACGAATAAAGGTAGTTCAGATTTATACTTTAATAAAATTTCATGGATTCATTCTGTAAATATAATATTTACTAATTTTCATTTATTAATTATTTATTATAATTTTTAAGCTTTCATTTAAATTACGTGAGACATTGAGTGTTAAGTTTAATTACAATATGGAATTTGAATACCATATTTTACTGTACACATCTCCAATATAAATACGAATGACTTCGTTTGGTTTACAACAGCAACAATAATAGTTTGAGATATTTTATTTAATAAAAAAATTTACTTACTGAAGAAAACTACACGAATTTAGGGTTTAATTAAAAATTTTTAATCAATCCAACTATTTTCTGTAAATATAATAATTGTAATTTTTAAAATTTTCTATTAGACTACATATGATATGGAGTTTTGAGTTATGGTATTGAATTGGAATACCATATTTTATTGTGCACACCTCCAATATAAACATCAAGTTTCCGGTTCGGTATCACTTGTCAAATTTCAAACCACTCTTAGTTCGAAAACCTTCCACCAGGTCGTTTCACTTCTTAATGAAATTTTAAGTGAGTCAAAAGAGTAACAATAAAGGTTTGAAGTATTTAAGTTCATAATAACTAAAACGTTGTTTCTAATTTCAAGTATTCTCAGAAAATATTATACAAAAACTGCTATTTTCTAATTACCAGGAAATATTTTGTTAAAACTACTATTCCCACACTCAACCTAAATCATCATCATTCAATAGTTCAGTAATTCATAGAAATTAATAATACATAGTACTCTAGAAAAATGAAATGCTTCTTGAAAAATAGGAATTTTTTAAAATTTCATTATTATTTTCAAGTAAATTTTATCCCGTTTTATCAGTGTCAATAATGAAAAGTAAATGTTAACTACAATTAATTAATAGAATTGCAATTAATTAAGCAATATATGAAACAAATATATGTGTAGAATATTTATTATTTTAAAGAGTATTTTAATTTTTTTTTATAAAAAGAAAAAAAAGGCTTTTTTGTAAGGATTATTTTACAATTTTTAAAAATAATTTCTTGATTTTATTCCCACAATTTTTTAAGATATGTATTTAAGAAATATTGTTATTTTAAAAAAAGGAAACAATACCTATTTAAATACTCTAAATATTGCATTTATTATCAACCAACATTTTCTTTTAGCATAATTAAGTTTTATTTCATTCTGAATCACACGATGATGCAATAGATTTATTTGTGATTCTAAGCATGTCTTCTATTTTACATTCTTTATGTTCTGCAAATGAACGCATTCCTACGGAAAGACGTTTTATCCTGGAAATATTACTATGGTGAACTGCAATTCACAGGACAGAGTACTTTTGATAAATTTTGCATCTCTAAAATCTCCTATTTTCACATCAAAGAAAACGGATGTTGTATTCCCTTGCGAATTTGAAATTTTTTATTTAGGCAACACTTTCGTTATAGAAAGTAGCTTTCTAGGCAACTAAAACTATTCTTTAGAGAGATATTGGTGGCAAGCGTAAAGTTTATGTTTGACTTTAAACTCAACTTATTTGCTTATGATGATTGCAATAAAAATTCGCTTATATTGCTTATCACTTATTCGCTTATTTTTTGCTTATATTATGATGATTGCAATTTGGCCACTAATCTTTAAAAAAATATTTTGGAGATCGTTTAATAGTATTGTTTATAAAAACCAACTGGCATATCTATTTTATTATTATTTTTTTCAAATTCCAGACATCGACAGCTTATCATTCCCTGCTCATGAGGTACAGTGGTTTAAAAGTGGATAGAGATTTACCGAGGCATTATGGGAAGCTATACTATACCCATAAAATGAAAAATAGAAAATAAAAAGCCTTCCTATATGTTTTTCTAAGGATAGCTTCTACCCCTCAAATAAGCACCTAAGTAATCACACTGATGAAAGAGAACTATGTACGTCTTGTCAACCACTTTTAAATATCCATCCTTAAGCTGATATAAATAAATCCACCTCCAAAGTACCATGACTCAGCTCCCGTCAATGCGCCCACGGGTAACTCGTGCAGGAGATTTGGATTGAATGACAGCATGCATTAGAATCACTGCTTTCAGATTCGATGGCGATTGTGACAACTTATAAGATAATGCGGCCTGGTGGTCTTTTTCTCTCATAAGATAAGCAAATGTGTGGCCATTACCACTCTTTTAAGGTGTTGTCTTCCTGTAAGCGGGCGGTTCGTCCCATACATAAGTAGAACCGAATAACATAGATGGTATACATACGTATACACAAGTTAACTGAAATGAAATCATATCAATGGTCTAAACGCTTGGATGCTGGTTGAGTTCAAACCAAATTGGATAAATAAATTAATTGTATATATCAATTATTGTTGAAATATTGATAAGCATTAAATGAATTAAATCCCAGAATTTTTATATGATAAAATATCCATAGAAATATTATTTAAGAAAATATAACATGCATGTAGCTTTGCTTCCTGAATTTAATAGGAATAATTTGTTGAGCTAGTGAAATACAGAATATAAATACATTAAATACTTTTAACTAAAAGCTTAGCGAATAAATTATTAGAATTTCATTGATTAAAGCATTTATAGATTTTTAATTCAATTTTAATCATTCTAATGACAAAATGTGCAACAAAAATGTTTTCCTTTTTTCAAATAACTTATTTTTTTAAGCAATTTTCTTTTCCTATGTAAACATACATATAGAATAATGTTGCGAGTTTTATAGAGATAGCAATTATAGAGCTAGAATGAATGTTTTTTACATGTTGTGTCTGAAATGCATTCGATTGTTATGCGTTCACCAAGTTAAACCAAATTGAAATCAAACTGTTATTCAACCTTTTCAAATCAAAATGCAGAGTAAATCTAATACCTTACTAATTGGTAGTTATTGTTTAATTTTTTTTATTCGTAAATATGAATAAAAGCAAGCGAATTCAGATTAAATTATTCATTAAATTAATTAATGCAACACAAAAAATTTTTTTTAATAAAAAGCAGATATGACTGCTTCCCATATTTTCTGCTGAAAAGCATTTTTATACTGAAGATATATTAATGACAACTTTTTTGTTTCGATTACGATAAACAATCCTCCAACTCTTGTGTCGATTTCTTGAAATAAATCAATTTAAATATTGAATTCGATAACATTTGTATCCGAAACTATCTTATCATAATTTTATATTAGTTCTGTAACGATTAAGTATTATTGCAAAAATAATAATGAGTCATTACATTAAAAATAATTGCTTTGAATGTGCTACTAGAAATATTATTTAAAAAACTACTAATATTTTATTTGATCTATGCTATTGATTATACAGATATTTAGAGAAGCATTAAATGTATAATAACTAGTATTTTGTACACATAACTAATGTTTTGTAAGTTTAAGTTTGTATAAAATTTTAAACAAATAGTAATTGCAGCATAAATTAGTACATATTCCAAATATTTTTATAGAAGTTTAAATGAATTATTCTAAATTAAGAAGATTCAGGTATTTGAAGTCAATTATCCCTAATAAAAATTGTAAAGCAGATTATTTTACAAAAATTGCTTAAAATCTATCAAATGCAAGATTAAGAATGCGTCAGTAATGTGAAATAACCAACATATCAAAAAGTAAATTTTTTAAGGCAAAGTAACTAACAAGCTAATGATTCTTTAAAATACATTTTCAAATTTCATAAAGCACACATCAACAAAACATTATAAAACCAATACAGTAATGAGCAGAAAAAATGTGCCAACTGCTTCTGCGTTGCTTATAGAATGCAATACTCGAATGCAAAAACCTTCCCCTGTAAGGCAGATGGATAGTAATCGGTGCGATGAAACATAGCGGTGTCATTTGCTCATTAATGAAAGCAGACATTCATTAGCAAGGATGATATTTCCAACCTGAGCTTCATTTATTAATGAACGATTGGCATAAGCGATCGGCTGTCACTAATGATAGCGATAATCTTCTTATGGGGCGGTTGCTATGGCAACCAAGCTTCCTGTTGCTAGTGAGGATATTTTTTAATGAGGAGAATTCCCCCTAGATTGTTTTTGTATGTTGTTTTTCATTTTCCCATCTTTTCTTTTTTTCGGAGTGAATAAGTACGGATATCTCGATTAAATTACACTGATCTTTGTTGTTATAGTTAGACTATAATTATCTCATTGAGGTTATTTTGCCTCTGGATTATTATAGCTCATTAAAGAATATTTTGAAAACTTTTTATGCACTTTTTTAAAGCATCTTTTTAAGCTTGTTTGGAATTCAACCAGTAATTTAATACAAGAGTTACACATTTTAATAAGCTTGGAATTATAAAGAAAAATAAAATATTGTTTTTATTGGAATCATTAAGGAAGACTTTTTAATAAAGCACTGTTTTTTAATGAATGCGAAATAATAGATTTAAATATTCCACATGTATGATATTAAACAGTTTGTTCATACCCTTACAGAAAACCTAATGTTAAATTTTACCTCAATGACCATGATTTTATTTAAACCAATGTTAAATTCCCTTAATATGAAGATTAACGTCACTGTAATGGCATACAAAAACTATTTATAATGAAATGAAAAGCTTAGTTTTTTTTAGTTAGCGTAAATATTTATTTTTTTACTCATAATGTTATAAAACATCTAAATATTCATTATAAAATTTACATTATGGATACTATATTTTGTTGCTATTGAATAAAAGTACATTTTATAATTTTTATCACATTTTACAAAATTTAGAAAAAAAAATCACATTTTAGAAATTTCTTTAAATTATAATTCAGAAATATTTTTTAATTATAATTTAATAGAGATAGTTTCATTGCTAATATTTAGTGATAGAAATATAAATAAAAGTAGTTCTTTAGTTAAAATGTTCTTGATTTTAATAATACATCATTTTATATGTATTCATTTTCCTGGTTTCTTTTATATGTATTCATTTTCCTGGTTTCTTTTATATGTATTCATTTTCCTGGTTTCTTTTATATGTATTCATTTTCCATCCTTGTTTTCTTTTTATGCAGTCTTTTATATTATATTGAATAGAATCAATTCAATTAAATTAGTCAAAAGTAGGAAATAAAAATTGCGAGAAAATAATTTTTGTTTGAAAATCATAATAATAATATTTAATATATGCTCAACTCGTAGTTCAGTGGCAACGTGAGCGGCTGGTGAGCATTAGGCCTGAAGTTCAATCCTCTGGCTGCTTTGTTGTTGACAATGTTTCAAAAAACAAGGAGCATCGAGAGCATTTATGATGTTCAGAATCTTGCCTCGTTAGTCGGACTACCTGTGGGAGTTTTCGGGGTTTTCTCCCATACGTTATACAAATGCAGCGTAGTTATCATTAAAAAGCGTAGTTATCACTACTCTATGGGGCTCCATCAAAACAGAAGCTTGAAGTTTCATTGCTAATATTTAGTGATAGAAATATAAATAAAAGTAGTTCTTTAGTTAAAATGTTCTTGATTTTAATAATACATCATTTTATATGTATTCATTTTCCTGGTTTCTTTTATATGTATTCATTTTCCTGGTTTCTTTTATATGTATTCATTTTCCATCCTTGTTTTCTTTTTATGCAGTCTTTTATATTATATTGAATAGAATCAATTCAATTAAATTAGTCAAAAGTATGAAATAAAAATTGCGAGAAAATAATTTTTGTTTGAAAATCATAATAATAATATTTAATATATGCCCAACTCGTAGTTCAGTGGCAACGTGAGCAGCTGGTGAGCATTAGGCCTGAAGTTCAATCCTCTGGCTGCTTTGTTGTTGACAATGTTTCAAAATACAAGGAGCATCGATGGCATTTATGATGTTCAGAATCTTGCCTCGTTAGTCGGACTACCTGTGGGAGTTTTCCGGGTTTTCTCCCATACGTTATACAAATGCAGCGTAGTTATCATTAAAAAGCGTAGTTATCACTACTCTATGGGGCTCCATCAAAACAGAAGCTGCCCCCCTCTTCCTTCCTTCCATGAGACCACTTCATGAACTTTGTCTAAAATGTTGTTATCGACCCGACGAAGTGGGATAAGAAAAAAAAATACTTAAATATAGAAATTTCAACATATCGTCTTTTTTCAATTTATATCATTTTTTAAACTCCATATCTAAAGCTTTTTCACATGAATTAGGATGATTGTGATAAAAAATATTTTTGTAAAGTGTGGAACAAAAGCCCTCTAATGTGTAACAAAGAAAAAATATGTATAAAAAATTGAAGAATTATAAAATTTACATTCTAAAATAAGCTGATAATATTTATTTTAAAATATATAACATATTTCGATATAATATACTTTTTACAAATAATCCAAGATTTTTTTTTCCATGCTTTATTTTCTTACATTTTTTTTAATCTAAAATTATCTAAACAAATAATTAGCATTAAGAAGATATTTCAGAAGTACTATTGTATAAGCTTTATGAATTTAATTTGGCTGTTTTAAATTTCAAAACTTCATTCCATTTACGTTTCCCACGAAAAGTTCACCAACGGAAGGAAGAAATTGCCCTCTGGGAGGGAAAATTGTCCCGCACTTGCATATAGTATAGGAAAAAACTTGAAAATTCTCACTAGAGAGACACTTTTACACAATCACCATCGAATTTCTTCGTATCTGAAAACAGTGACGGAAACGTTCAGTCACCAGAGGATGCAAACTTGAGACCTTCTGCTTGCTGATTGTACACATAAACAACTGTCCGATTCGTGGTTTCGTGATAACATATGCAGCTAAAGTACAGGAGGAATCATGTTTTTCAAATCCATTTGCAGTTACAGCTTTAAAACTCTGTGGACTTCGGAGGATCTTCGAGATTGGATATACTCTACAAGCTCTCCAAATTATTGGGTACATCTAATCAACTGCTACAATTTGAATCAACTGAATCTCAGTTAATTAATACAATGATCATTCCAGAATTAAACGCAATCGGCTTCTTTGTGCAACTCATGATCCAGAGGTGATATGCGCAACTAATGTGCATAACATGGACAAATTCGAATCCACTGGAGGCGTGCGTAGCCGTCAACGTTCACAGAGAAGTTGTAAGGTTCAAATCCTTTGTTGGCATTCGTTGCAGTCACTGCTTTCATAAACGAAATAGCTCGATGGGGCTTGGGACAACATGTATAAAGTGTCTCTAATCGATAGTCAGGATGCCTGAGGGAAGTTTTCAGGGTTTTCTTCCATACGGCCTGTGTGGTCTTTTTACTCTTTATCACTCCTATCAACACGACATATGCACATTTGGGTAAATCCAAATACCCATCAAAGTCCTCCCTTCATTACTAGTTGGTGGGTGGGCGGCGCACATAGGTGGAACACTAAGCCCATCTATATCAGAGAAAAAGCTACACAAAAGTATTCATCCACAAATTTATATACTAATTCCGATCTATTGTCATCAATAAGCAGTCTTCAAATGTGCATTGCATTTGCAAGAAATATATATTAATGATAATATTAAGTTTAAAAGCAAGAAGTATAAATTTTACAGAGTTTTGAAATAGAAGAAAATTTATTTTCAATTTGGAAACGTCGAATTTATTGTTGCAATATTTTTCGAAAAATAAAAAATTTATCATATAACTAAAATTTATTTAAAAAATATATATTAAAAGGAAATTTAATAAACTCAGGACTGTTAAACTAAAATTTCTGAACCTGCAAGGAAAAATACCGACTTATAAGATATGCAAAAATAAATCTGTTTATATATATATATCTGGTTATATATATATATATATATATATATATATATATATATATATATATATATAATGTACTCGTTAAAAGAAAGAAATCAAGATTAGTTGAAAAAAGCCGTATTTTGCAAGAAACAGTTAGAAGATTAGTTAAAAATTAGAACTATTTTGTTTAAAATTAATTAAACTTAATTTTTATGCCTGATATTGGAATGAAATTGTAGAAATAGAAAAGAGTTTTGATGTTTTGTTGACATTTTTAAAGAGTTTACGAGACATAGGTGGACGATTACTTTTGTGATACATTGTTCTAGATTAGATGACAAAAACTTTGAATATTTGGTTGATATTTAAACTATTGAAATTAAATTATTATTTGATTCCTCAGAGTGTGCTAAAAGTAACTTGCTTTTATTTATTCTTAAGAAAAATTCCACATATCAACTGACAAACAGTAAGTAATATGAAAACATATTGTTTTTTTCCTACAAACATATGCAAGCTGTCAATGACAAGGTAACACGATTCAAGTTAAGAGTACATAAATCAAAGTAATTTCAATAATATTCATTAGAATTCTACTAATTTTTATACTAGAACTTCAATGAATGACTTTTACAGTAACAATGAAAAGAGGAATCTTCTTATAACGATTATTTTTGCTTAATTCGTTTTCTCAAATATTATACATCAATTTCATTCGATGATATATGTTGCTTAAAATACCTTTGATGAATTAATTCTTTGAATAAGTAACCCATTTGAATCTCGGATGTATTGTTTTAAAAATACTCGAAAAACGGACGAATTTTAAATGCTTAAAATACAATTCAAATCAAATTGCTTAGTTTTTCATTTCTAAAGAAAACTCAAACTAATAAACACTCCAGTTTCATCCGCCGTTTTTATTTACTGAAGCAGAAACATTGAATGCAACCAAAGCCAAGGATTAAGCCATTCCAATCGTAAAGCAAGGTGACTATGTTAATCCTTATTAGAGTCCTACTAATCCCTTACGCTCGAACTTCATTGAAGCGACGGTCTGTTATTGGTCCACATAACCTACCTATTACACTAACCTCCCTAGCCTTCTCCAGTTTCAATGAATAGATTAACCGATCTTTATGTAGAGATTGCCCCCCGTCAATGAATTTGTTTTCTCAAATACTGGCCATGAGTCGCGTCTGGTGAATACCCCATACAATGTTGTCAGTGAACGATTTCCATGAATGACTTAACAGCCTGGAGCCCCACAGGCAAAGAGGCTTATAGAAGCAGACATCTGATGAGTTGAATAAACTCCAGTCAACGAGCTGTTGCAACTCGGAGGGAGATGGAACAAAAGCACCTAAATGGACCGACAGAAATTAATCCCCCGAAAAGAGGAGATTCACCGGCTAAGTCAGGTCAGTGCTGCTTGGAAATCCAACGATTTCATTGATCGTACTGCGTGAAATAGGCAACTTAGTTCCAAAGCTGCTTGGGTGAAAGTCGATTTTGATAATGAGTGATTAAAACCGCCGATTTAGCGTCCAACAAGGAAGAATGAAGTCCACATGTCCACGAATTTTGGTTTCATCAGGAATGAATGCGTGCAGAAAACGGTACAAATCGGAAAGAGGGTTTAGGAAACCCATTATATAAACTGTTTCGGACCTGTTTGTATCTAGATTAAATAAATTTATGTTGAAAGATATCACTAACTAGTAAACTGGTAACGTTCTTTAGGAACTAACATAGAAATTATTTATTAATTAAAAACTATAATGTTTTTTCTTTACTTACTTGTACAAAGAAAATATTATTAAACATATGTTAGATTGATTATGATTTATTTATAAAGTGTACCTATTGTTAAATAAATTTTTGATTTCATTTATTCATTTTAATTTTTAAAACTATAAAAATCAGGGTCAAATTTATTAATATACTGTTTCCTTCGTTTGATCATTTTAAGTATTCAAGTGTGCAGCTTTCATTTTTTAATAAATTCGTGAAGCATAATTATTAAATTAATTGAATTAAATCAAGATGAATTTAGAATATTGATGAAAAGATACTCTGAAATTAATAAGTTTCTATTATTACTCTAGAAAAAAAAATTTGAAAAGTTGCTTTCTTTCAGCTAAAAATTTAACATTTTACTCTATTTACAATCTTTTACGTTAATAATTCTTTCCAACAATAATTAGTATATAAAGTTGTTATAATTTTCGACGTACTTTGTTAATTAGTAGTAATAATTTTCAAGATTTATAATTTATAATTTTCAAGATTTTTGAAGTCAGACTTTTAAAATCAGTAAATATTTCATATAATGCTCAAACTGTAAATGAAATTAAGGTATTTTTTACTGAAATTAGGAATTTTAAACCATGGGAATACAATATTCTACTGAATAAAAAAAATGAGAGTTAGTTAATCCACTGTAAGAAGAAATTCTTAATTTCTTTAAGAAAATTTTTTAAAAAGGATAAATCTTTAGTTTAATGTGAATATTAAAAAAATCAAAAATATAATACTAAACTTTAAAAATGAAACTAAAAACTTTAAACTTTAAAAATAAAGACTGTGTTTTATTTAGCATTTTATGTTAGACTAGCAAATACGCGCCGGCGTTGCTCGCCTTCAGTAAAATTGCATACATTTTATTTTAGAAAATTTAGTTAATTAAAAAATATTACGAAGAGCAGAAAAAATTCAGAAAATTACACTCAACATCATAACAATTAGCTCAAAATTAGATAGTTTGAGATGATAATGAGCCTAATGTAATCCTTTACAATTTTGAAGGAATATATTTGGCGAAAAAAGGGCGAAAATTTGATTAATTAGTGAAATTATATTATTAAAATTCTAGCATCACTAATAAATGATAATAATAAAATATAAAGGCATAAAAAATATAAAAGCTTTATAAAGCATAGAATTAAGCGGGAAATCAACAAATGATAAAGGAAAATCTGGAAGAAATCATCTTTCTTTGGCTAGAACAAGACATTGTATATTTCTCTGTGCATTAGAATTATATGAGCTTTGAAATTATAAATCAAGTCATTCGCTTTTGCATGCATATTGCTTTATACAAATCATAATGCAAAAAAAGTGGATATTATTTTAAGTCTTAAAATTATTAATTTAATTTCATTCTAAAATAAAATATCATGTAAAATTCCATAAATAAAAAAAAGACTATTTTTTTCTAATTTTAAAAGAAAATATTTCTTGTATCCCTTTCTATTTAATCACAACCGTATAAAATATTTGACAAAGGCAACACCATACACACATATTAAATTTATTCCTTTTTTGTAAAATAAAAAAAATGTGAATATAAACAAAAATTATTTAGAATGTAAACATTTTAAGTCCTATATAATAAATAAGTTGAAATTAGGATTTAATAAATTTTTTCAATTAAGTTTTTCATTTTATTTATTTGAATTTATTTTTTACATTAAATATTTTTTTAACAAACGTTACTAGATATTTCATTGGAAACAGAAATTCTTTCAATTAAAGAAAATTCATAAATCAAAATTCTTTCCATCTTTTAGATGTAAGCTATTTTTGCATCAGTTTCGCTACATGATAAACTCGAGTCCTTTCTAAATAACAACCATAATTAATTACGCGAGATTTTTTTTTGTTGTTGTTGTTAGCAGAAAGTAAAATTGATTTCATAAGGACTCCATGTATTGTAGCATTTAGATTTTCTTTAATATTTCTGTATTAAACTCAAAAATAAAATAATAAGTAAATAAAAATATCTTGGAAATATTTCTTAATTGGTTTTCTCGCTATCTGTGAAATACTTCTTTGAACAATTTTTTAATCTTGCTTCTTCAGAAATATAATTAATAATTTCTTAAAAAATCAGTTTTTTAAAAATTATTTAGTACGATTTTTAAGTTTGCAATTCTTTTCTAAACACTGAAAAGATGAACCTAATAATTGATATCAAAAAGTACTCAATTTATTCCGTTTATAATATTCAATTAAACTAGAAATTTTCCTGATTTTTTTAAATAAATTATATTTATTAATTTTAAAGTAAACAGCTTCCAATAAAAATAATTATTTATGGTCTCAAAAGATATTTTTATCGCATGCAAATAGTTTTTAGTTATATTTTTCGATTTTTATCTTCAATGTATATTAGATAAAGGTGACATACTGTTACTTTTTAATAGAAAACCTATTTTATATTGTTTTTGTGTCACATTTTCTAAATTAAAATTACAGTAAACTATAGAAACAGGTTCTTTGTCTAATTGAGTCTCTTTGAAAAAATTGTAAAACAAAAACTGTAGCTGTAAAACAAAAAGCTTTCCTTCATTAAAAAGACTGGAAATGCTAAATAGCCACCTAAAAGCAGCTGTAATGCGATAAATGCATGATTTTGGAACACCCGAATTTAAGTTTATTTCCCCAGAAAATGGGCTGTGATGTAGATTGATAATCCAGAAGCCTTTCTTAATATCGCCGCCCGGACATTTTTCGCAAAAGCTTTTATCACTTTCTGGTCCGTCTCTTTTTCTCCATATATATATTTGCTTATTATTTTTCCAGGTTTTTTCCGAGACATTTCTCCTCGAATGAAAATCAGTTTATTCCAAGATGCTCCCTCGTGTGGCAAAAAAGGCTGCTGATGAAAACTGCAAAAAGTGCGTGTCTCTGTTTTTGCGCGTAATAATCTTTGCGAGCGAAAAGGGGCCAAATCTTTTTAATCGCGCACTCTCGCGGCGTTTGTTTGGTGGGTAGAAAGAGGCTCGCATTACGGTGTCAACAAAGCCAATTAGCCCGTGATCACCATAATAAACGGAAGAGAGCCTCCTGCGATACGCAGTCCAATCCTATCAGACGAAGCTTTTAATACGGCGAGGCTCTTTGGCATGTACATGCATCCCCGTTGTTATATCGACAACTTGGTAATCTCCAGTACTTTAACCCTTCCGACGTAAAAGGTCGAGCTCTCGGTTTCAGCTAATTAGGCTCCGTTTGCAAAGTGGGGGAAGAGATGAAAGGAGCGCCTCGTAACAAGATAGCCGCAAATCAATATGCTCCTCCGACACCCATAAATCAGCAGCTCCTACAATGCGTCGAGCAAGATGCTTGCATGTCGTCATTATTATCAATTTGTGGAGCTTCTAACGATACGCCCCATTTTCGCCGGGCCCTGTTTTATTAAGTGGCTCAGCCCTTTGTTGCCGGCCCGATTTATTGGTTGCCTAAGAATCCCTTCTTCGTCCCCAAGAGGATGACCCCGTCCACTGGTCTCTTTTAGATCTCACCTTTAAGACAGAGTAGCTGCGCTCCCGCCTAATGGCGCCAGTAATTACGCTCCGGGCCCAACACATTTAGAGCTCAGCCCAAATAAAATTACAACGACTCTCGGAAAGGGCTCGTTTAATACCCCGGCCTTTTATGAACGCTTTATTTATTGCCTTTCTCTGAAATCGAGCCTTTTAATCAAATTCCCACCCATTAATACGGGCCCTCTTCTTGTTAATGGAATTTCCTCGAATCATTTTCATCGAAATTTAAAAGCACTGGATATTTCTTGCCTTAGGAATATTGACCCAGATTTCTTGCTGTTTGGCCTCGCATATTTCACGGGTGAAATTAGTGAAGCGAAGGCTCCCGAGAAGTAATTTACCATTGTCAATATATTTTCACATTAAAGAGGATTTCCTTGGAGGACTTATTACACATGAATTATTGGCCCTTTAGCAATTCGGGATAAAAACCTTTCAATGAGCTTGCAAATTGCGTTATGTGTTTAGCTCGAGCAATAATTATCGCTCTTCGTTGTGGCGTTTATTTATTCTCATTTGTAAATGAATAGTTTTACTTTTTTACGGCTTGCTTGTTTTTGGAATGTCTATTCGAATATTTATTTCATTATTTAAAAATATATCTTCATCTAAATCGTAATTTGTAAACATTGAAACAAATAACGATTCTTGGGTTTTGTGAGGTTTTCTTTATTTCAAGCCGTTGATTAATAATTAGGTTGCTTTACCTTTTACGGATACATTTTACATAACAATCTTTAAGTAATAAATGAAAAACTAATATCTTTAAATAGCAATTGAACAGTACATTAGTACTACAATACTTCCAATCTGATAAAAAATTATTTTCTCATGAAAAAAATGGTTGATCGGTAAAAAAATTATTATTGTTGTAACTTTTTTTTTTTTTTGCGATTTTACATGCATAGATCATTACACAATTTATTTTATAATGTTTGAAACTTAACATTAATTTAGCATTTTTTGAAAAATTCCATTTCATGAGTATTTTATTTAAATTAGGTTATGTTTAAAAAAAAAAAATTCTAAGCATCACTGAATTAAAAAGGTTTAGAATAACATTTTTTTTTTATTCGTTTGCATATAAATTTTATTACAAATGGGAAATTTTTCACAATACTAAGATCTTTATAAAATATTTAATTATTGCTTTTTATAAAATTTAAGTGTATATGCATTCAAACCTTTATTTACTACGAAATGATTCCTCACACTAAAACCAAAATTAAACTTATTAAATTTGGTTTATTGTATTACCTCGATTAATAAAAAGAATAAATTGAATATTACAAATATAAGTTTCATGAAATGTATTTAAATTAAGTAACAATACGAAATTTAAAAATAAATAAGTTTTACTTAATAAATACTTAAGAATTATCCTTAAAAATTTAAGCAAAGGTCCTCCCCATTTTACTCAATAGAAGGCAGATACTATATCCCTTTAAGCCCGAGATCGTATGATTGAGGCATTTTTGAAATTTTTTTATGGAAAAGCCTAACCCAAACGATCGTTCTGGTACCCCTATACCTCGGGGGGCATAGATAATTTTAATTATTCTTTTAGTATCATTGGAGTCAATGTCTACTAAAAATAAAAAAAAGTCAAATTTAAGCATAAAAATATTTCAGGTCTTAAAGGGTTAAAAATCAAGACGTTATCTGATATCATTATTTTAATACCTAATTTTCACAACGATAGGAATAATGTTATATGAAATTAGCATAAACACATATTAATATTGATTTAATTTTTTTAATTAAAAATGTTAGTGTAGTGCGTATAATAGTTTTCTTAAATTTTGAGTTCAAAATCCATCCAGGTAAAACAATTCTTCTACAAGTAATACAATGAGTATATTTGAATGAAATCTATCTGTCTTGATTTGTATTGAGTCTACTTTCCTAAAATGTTGAAAATTCGTAGTATAAAATACAAAGCAGCACCCATAAATACTTCATAACTTTACAATATTATGAACATTTTTAATGCTAATTCTGTTACGTTGCATTTTTAAGGAAGACAATACATCTAAGTTGTTTTTGGAACAATTATCCACTTTTAACTATGATATATCAATATACTGCTTATTTAAATTAAATAGACTTCCATTATTCTAAAAATGAGCTTTACAAGACTGTAGTAAAAAAAATTTTTAAAAATCAACATTTGAAAGTTTTAAAGGCGTATTTTCTAATAATTAAATTGATCTCTTTACATCATTTAAAAATTATTCATATTCATTAAAATTATACTCTACTTTGTATTGCAAGTAATTGACACATGTAATAAAGATTTACTTATTCAGGTAAAATTAAATTTCCAAATTCAATTGTAGAAATCACATAAAAGTTTGTAATTTTTTTTTCTTTGTGCACATTTTTTTTTTATTTTAAGATTTGTGTAGAACATAAAGAATAAAGATGAAATATTAAAATATGAAATGTGATGAAAATATAAAAAATAATATAATATATGAAAATGTAAAAATTAGGAGATATTGAGAAAAAAATAATATGGCAGTGTAATGATATTTTAAGAGCGTATTTTTTGAGTATGAGCGTACTTATAATAATAAGTATTTGTTTGACTACGCATTATTCTACAATTTTTTTTTTTTTTTGCATGTCTTGAATATGTAACTTGATTCCTCATAGTTCTATGGACAACTTTAATAATTCTGTTATATTTTAATGGTTACTAATAATAATTAATTAAATTCAAGTGATTTATTATTAGTTTAACTTATAATTCGAATATTTTTAAGATCCAAATTTTTAGACAAATATTTGTTATTTCCATAATTATATACAACACATATTAATATTTTTAGAAATAACAAATGATAAAAGCCTTCAACCTAAAATTCCTCCAAAAATGAATATTTACTTAAATATATATATTAGTTTTTATTTATAGTAATTTTTACAAGCCCATTTTATGTTTGAAAATAATTTAAACTTATCAGAAAACCTCAAAATATATCAAGAACTTATTACATACTTCAAAACTAATCAAACAATGAACTTTCATTCGTATCAGTATTTTTTTACTAAAATTAATTATTCGAAATAACATACATTAGTTCTACTAAAGAATTCTGAAAAACTTGTTTCTTTGTATAAAGCATCATTCTTTTACAGAATTCTTTTTTTATTAAATTTCAACAATCCATTATATTCTTTATATTTGTCCACATATAGTCCATTATATTTTTTATACTTTGTGTAAAACATCATTCTTTTACAGAATTCTTTTTTATTACATTTCAACAATCCCTTATATTCTTTATATTTGTCACATATTGATGTTACTCCAAATGTCTGAAACACTTATTACATTGTAATAAAAATAATTCTTTTAATATACATTAGTTATTGAATTGATAACAATGATAACAATGGTTATTTAGAATGTTTATTCTTATAATATATCTTCTTTTTGTGTAAAACCTTTTCTTCTTATATTTCAAAAATTGGTATTCCTACAGATAGATACAAAAACAAATACCATATTCATAATAATTTTCCTTGAATTTGACGAAAAATGATTTGAATTCGCTTTTCAGACGACGAAGAAAACTAATCATTTCTACTTATTGCTTGCAGTTCAGACGAGAAAACGAAAGTTGAAGAAAAGAGGAGCATCTTTTTTCTGTTCGCTAGAAAAGAAAACATCAAAATTCTTTGTACCAATATGTTTCCTTCCTTTCAAAAGTAAAATGCTGAAATGTTTATTGGCCATTTTTATGAATCGGAATTCTACAAAAATATAATAATTCTTTTCAATTCCGAAGAAATGATTTTTATTACTCCCATTTGATGTTTCGCTTATATATTCCTATAAGATTGATCCTATATTGACCTTCCTATAGTGATTTGAAGTTGAAGTTGGAAAAATCGTCTAGCTTTTTAAGCATTGCTAGTAATTCAATTATAGGAAAAGAAATATAATATTAGAGTTTATACAATTATATTTTTAATATATGCAATATTTCGGACAAAATATTTTTAATAAATATTTTTCGTTAGAAAAATAACACAAATTTTCTCATATCATACATATTTAGTATGTGATAAATATCATATGGCTTTTTTATAAAGATAAATATAGCATAATCTAACATATGGTGAAAGTAATACATCCGAATTTAAAAGTATTTTTTAATTTTATTTCATAATTCATGGTTTTCATATTTTATTTTTAAAATTTTCCTTATATCTTCTATGAATAAAATTTAGTATTTTAAAGAAAATTATAACACAAGAAAAAAACATTTCTTTTGAAAACTATATTATATATTCATGAGGAATTCAATATTATAATATATTTATGTGTTTTTTTGTTTATCAAATAGATGAATGGGATTAAATAGATCAATAAACGGAATAAAAGTTTTATAATTGGATCGATTTTTTCTCACGCTATTTCGGTTTTCCTAAGTTTCATTCTTGTCTGAAAATTCATTACCAAGCTAAAATATTTCTTTTGAAAATATTTTTTTGAATAATTATAAATTTAAAAAGGAAATATTTATATAAATAAATTTAATTTCACTTAAAAGGAAGTGAAGGTGTTATCCACTTCCCAATTTAACTACAATGTGTGGCATATCTCTAATTTCCTGAGAGACTGTTAAAAATATTTATATATTATTTCAAAGATTAGCAACTTAAATGTATCTAAAAATCACTTATAATACGTTTAAATTATCTATATTATGTCAATATATAGGTAGTTATTTAATGCCTTAAGGATGAGTTTGGATTAAGCTAGGCTACGCTACTGTGCTACGCTAAGCTGGGATAAGCTTGGATTAAGCTACTTAACAAATCTGATATTCGTTAACAAGAATTTCTTTAAAAAAACAAGTTAATCCTCAAAGGCAAATGGTTTTAAAGAATACAATTGCAAGTTTTAAAACTATACTCAAAATACTATTTAAAACAGATAATTTGCTAAATTTTGTAAAGTTTTTCAGCATTTAAAATCACATCGATTCCATTTAGCAAATTATTTTGAGACATAATTATGTAATATCCCAGAAACATCCTACAAGTATTTTTTACAAGTATGAGAGAGAGAGAGAGAGAGAATGAAGTTCTTTATTCTTCTCTATCATTCAAATCCACGAACATACTGCATTGTAGTACTAGAACAGTAACTCCAGAAGATTGCTCTCAAAAATCCTTTTCATTAACCATCAATTTCCAGGTTGGGCCCCATAACAAATTTTGTAAAGTTTTTCAGCATTTAAAATCACATCGATTCCATTTAGCAAATTATTTTGAGACATAATTATGTAATATCCCAGAAACATCCTACAAGTATTTTTTACAAGTATGAGAGAGAGAGAGAGAGAATGAAGTTCTTTATTCTTCTCTATCATTCAAATCCACGAACATACTGCATTGTAGTACTAGAACAGTAACTCCAGAAGATTGCTCAAAAAAATCCTTTTCATTAACCATCAATTTCCAGGTTGGGCCCCATAACAAATTTTGTAAAGTTTTTTTCAGCATTTAAAATCACATCGATTCCATTTAGCAAATTATTTTGAGACATAATTATGTAATATCCCAGAAACATCCTACAAGTATTTTTTACAAGTATATGAGAGAGAGAGAGAGAATGAAGTTCTTTATTCTTCTCTATCATTCAAATCCACGAACATACTGCATTGTAGTACTAGAACAGTAACTCCAGAAGATTGCTCTCAAAAATCCTTTTCATTAACCATCAATTTCCAGGTTGGGCCCCCATAACAAATTTTGTAAAGTTTTTCAGCATTTAAAATCACATCGATTCCATTTAGCAAATTATTTTGAGACATAATTATGTAATATCCCAGAAACATCCTACAAGTATTTTTTACAAGTATGAGAGAGAGAGAGAGAATGAAGTTCTTTATTCTTCTCTATCATTCAAATCCACGAACATACTGCATTGTAGTACTAGAACAGTAACTCCAGAAGATTGCTCTCAAAAATCCTTTTCATTAACCATCAATTTCCAGGTTGGGCCCCATAACAAATTTTGTAAAGTTTTTCAGCATTTAAAATCACATCGATTCCATTTAGCAAATTATTTTGAGACATAATTATGTAATATCCCAGAAACATCCTACAAGTATTTTTTACAAGTATGAGAGAGAGAGAATGAAGTTCTTTATTCTTCTCTATCATTCAAATCCACGAACATACTGCATTGTAGTACTAGAACAGTAACTCCAGAAGATTGCTCTCAAAAATCCTTTTCATTAACCATCAATTTCCAGGTTGGGCCCCATAACAAATTTTGTAAAGTTTTTCAGCATTTAAAATCACATCGATTCCATTTAGCAAATTATTTTGAGACATAATTATGTAATATCCCAGAAACATCCTACAAGTATTTTTTACAAGTATGAGAGAGAGAGAGAGAGAGAATGAAGTTCTTTATTCTTCTCTATCATTCAAATCCACGAACATACTGCATTGTAGTACTAGAACAGTAACTCCAGAAGATTGCTCTCAAAAAATCCTTTTCATTAACCATCAATTTCCAGGTTGGGCCCCATAACAAATTTTGTAAAGTTTTTCAGCATTTAAAATCACATCGATTCCATTTAGCAAATTATTTTGAGACATAATTATGTAATATCCCAGAAACATCCTACAAGTATTTTTTACAAGTATGAGAGAGAGAGAGAGAATGAAGTTCTTTATTCTTCTCTATCATTCAAATCCACGAACATACTGCATTGTAGTACTAGAACAGTAACTCCAGAAGATTGCTCTCAAAAATCCTTTTCATTAACCATCAATTTCCAGGTTGGGCCCCATAACAAATTTTGTAAAGTTTTTCAGCATTTAAAATCACATCGATTCCATTTAGCAAATTATTTTGAGACATAATTATGTAATATCCCAGAAACATCCTACAAGTATTTTTACAAGTATGAGAGAGAGAGAGAGAGAGAATGAAGTTCTTTATTCTTCTCTATCATTCAAATCCACGAACATACTGCATTGTAGTACTAGAACAGTAACTCCAGAAGATTGCTCTCAAAAATCCTTTTCATTAACCATCAATTTCCAGGTTGGGCCCCATAACAAATTTTGTAAAGTTTTTCAGCATTTAAAATCACATCGATTCCATTTAGCAAATTATTTTGAGACATAATTATGTAATATCCCAGAAACATCCTACAAGTATTTTTTACAAGTATGAGAGAGAGAGAGAATGAAGTTCTTTATTCTTCTCTATCATTCAAATCCACGAACATACTGCATTGTAGTACTAGAACAGTAACTCCAGAAGATTGCTCTCAAAAATCCTTTTCATTAACCATCAATTTCCAGGTTGGGCCCCATAACAAATTTTGTAAAGTTTTTCAGCATTTAAAATCACATCGATTCCATTTAGCAAATTATTTTGAGACATAATTATGTAATATCCCAGAAACATCCTACAAGTATTTTTTACAAGTATGAGAGAGAGAGAGAGAATGAAGTTCTTTATTCTTCTCTATCATTCAAATCCACGAACATACTGCATTGTAGTACTAGAACAGTAACTCCAGAAGATTGCTCTCAAAAATCCTTTTCATTAACCATCAATTTCCAGGTTGGGCCCCATAACAAAATGGCAAGTTAATCCATGCCGAAAATCTTGTTTCAAATATTTAGAAATACATGGATGCTACTATCATGGCTCTTCTTATAGTTACCACTTTGGAATAACATTGTTATTCCAAAGTGGTTTTCTTAAAATTATAATACAGTTGTGTTTTTTTTTTAATTTATCAAATAGAGGAATGGTATTATGTAGTTCAATAAACGGAATAAAAATTCGGTAGTTGGATCAATTATTTTTCACGATGTTTTTCTAAGTTTGATTCTTGTTTGAAAACTCATTACCTATTTAAAATAGATTAATCTAGCTGCTTTTCAAAAATGCACATCTTTATTCCTTGTTAGAAACTTTTGCTGTGAGAGTAACTTTTTAAGTGTATTTTATAAAAATTTCCCTAAAATTTCAAAACTACTGTGTAATTAATTTTATTTCTTAAATTTCTTCGGATTACTTTTGCTATCAGATGCTTATCATTAGTTGTTATGGATATTTATTATTAGTTAGGATGTTTATTAACGTTAGCTATTTGTTTAACGAATTCCTCTTTGTTTTTGTTTTTTTTAAATTTAGATATTTTAAATAATATGTATATATATATATATATATATATATTATGTTGTATTTTATATATTATATTTTATGCTGTTTAAAATATTGCCATAAAAGGACTGCATTATTTTCAGATTATCGAACTTAATTATTCACTAAAATTTGAAGACCTAAAAATTAAAATACTAAATTACTATGTATTGATATGTCTTTATAACAATGACGAAACATATATACACGCGATTTAAGACAATTTAAGACTTGCATATTAAAAATAGAAAACTTCGTAATTTGTAATTTTATGGACTGTTCATTTGTAAGCATTAAAAAATGCTTAAGAATTTTTTTTTTTCACGGAAAACTAGAGGATATGCGTGTTTATTACCTATAACATAAGAAAAGAGTTGTCAGAAAAGATTTGTGAAAGACCAATAAATAATTAATTTCTTTCAATACGAAATATAAAGATATATGTGAGCTTATAAGCGGATAGAAAAAAAAAGATTTTTTCTTTAGGAAGAATTTTAATAACTCCCATGACAGAAAAATGTTTACAAAATATTCCATTTCGGTACTACATCAGGACAAAACCAACTGCTCTCCAATAACAAACTTCAGAAAAGCATTTCAAAAGCGGTTTCCGTCCAAACCATCCCATCTGTACCTTCTTCAAATTTCAAAACTCAATCCTTCCACAAAAGCTGTGACACACTAAGATTTCACCTCCCCGCCGAATCAGGGCGTCAACTCGAATCGCAGAGACTTGGTGACATTGATTATAAGTTTCCCTACTTTTGACGGTGAAGCCGCAGATAAGAGCATTTCCTATTGCCTCGATAAAAACACGCACCGGGGAGAATTGACACTTCATTCAAATTTCCATGCGAGGGATTTCCCCACGATTACCCACAAAATTGCTCAGGGTTGGCCGAATCGATTATTTGACCCAGAAAGATGAAGTACCGGATTCCCTTTTCTCGTTATCTCCGTCTTTCCCCAACGGAATGGATCAAGAGAGGTAACTTAAGTCTTAATCATTAAAAGTGCATTATTGCGATTAAATCCCAGGGTGCAGTCACCACAGCAGGGCTTAAGACATGCCGCTGGCCGATTATTTTGGCTCTTTTAGTCTTTTATAGATCGATTTCGTATAGGCCTCCACTGCTACCAGAAAAATAAATAACTTGTAAGCTCCTTTCTTCACAAGAACTCTCCACCCTCAGTCTGACCCACCACTCGAAATCATTGCTTCTTGATAAAAAGAAAGTCTATCAGTTCGAAACATTATAGGCAATTCTAACTAATAGGATAAAAATTGTTCTTCCAGTTAGATATTTATTACAATCTTTAATTAAACTTTAATTAATTGTCCTCAATTATTATTTATTTGTAAGCTTCTTTCAGGAATTCATCCAATAGAATAGAAACGAAACTAAGCACTGGTTGATTATTTTGGTTGATATTTTCTTTTATAAATCGTCATTATCCAAAATAAAGAAAAAATAAATAACTTAAAAGAACTTTTTGTATAATAATTAGTCAATTTTGATGGTGAGATTTTAATTTGAAAGAAAATTCGTCTACCTTACAAAATATATACTGATAATTTAATTTGAAGATTATTTTTACAGTTTGTCCTTTATTATAACACTAATAATTTTTTTAAATAATGATATTTTTTTTCATTTTATTTATATATATGTGTGTGGGCTTACTGAATAATTAACATGTTAAATATAAAAACTATTTATTCATATGATGCGAAGAATTCTTTAGTAATTTAATCGTACTTTTGAGTAATAAGCGCATTTATAACTGCAGAGAAAATTTTCAGACACAAAATATTAGTGAACAAACTTATTATAAGCTTTATACAATATTTTAATAAAATAAAATTTTACTAAATATTGATTTTATAAAAAGGTTTTACATTACTACATTTCTTCAGAACTAAGGATTTAACTGTGCTATCAGAGATGGCGTACAATCATTTCATTTGATAATACTATCTAGTGTTCAAATTTTCCTAAAAATAGTTTTCAAATATAAGTTCTTTGTCCAAATTTCTTCAAAATTGAAAATGAGCACATATAATGCAGTTTTGTTAGCATTAACCAATTTAAATAATGAAATGCTTCTGCATAAATAATGAAATAAACAGCAAGTTCTGCGAAATATGCAGATATTCATAGAATAAATATGGATAAAATTCATGAACAGCATGATGAAATTCGTTCCAAGTTTCCTTCGACCGATGTCATTTTTTTTTCTGTCTCTGTTATCTGCCTGATCAGTGGTTCAACTAACACCTTAACAAAAAATCAAATAAACGTGGAAAATTTCAGTAAAACATTTCAAAATATGTCCAACTTTGAGCAAATTACTTCACTATTTCCAAATTAATGTGGTGAGGAGGTGAGATCTTTGCTTGTCACCAAGAGATGAATAAGATAAACATTTCTTTAAGATATTCTATTGTTTTCGAACACTTTTCTAACAAAATTTTTAAAATGTCCTACAATTTTTTAAAAATGTTGAGGGATTAAAATATTAAAGAAAACTTTTTTGTCGTCATATCATAAAAACTTGCAAAGTTTGTCTCTTTAATTTCAAATTTAATCAAAGCTTGATAAATAAAAAAATAGCTTCATAATAACATATAGTGCAATAAATTTATTTGCAATGTTGCATACATTTGTTCTCAAAATAGATTTCATTGCTAATTAATCTCAGCTAAAACTTTATTAACATAATTTCCTACTGTTTTTGAATCTGGCATTTTATATATCCTCCATAAACAGTAGATTATAAAAGTTATTCCTATATTGAATGTTGTTTTAACTAATGATACACAAAGAAGATTTATATGTTGAAGGTTTGAAAGTATTATGTAGCTTTAAAAATTAAATTTTTTTCACTATTAAATTTCGAAATATTTGTTTAATTTAGGATTGAATCTCAATTTTTCGCAATTATTTCCCATAAATGATTTAGGTATTTATTAAATATTTAAATAAATTCATATTTATAAATATAACACATTTTAAAAATCTCAATTTTTTAAGGGCAATTCTTTATTCTGTTATCTTGATTTTAATGTTCTCTACTTACAGAGTGATTATATATGATTATATATATATATATATATATATATATATAAATTTAAAAAAAACTTTCTCGATATATGAGTCTCTAGCTATCATACCTTTCACATAAACTGAATGAAATTTTGTTTAAGCTACTTTGAGGCATGCGCTCAAGAATCATATGAAAAATAACAGTTACGATTACTGTGACATGATCTCGAAAATTTCAAATAGCATTTTTGTATTGGAATGCGATCTCCATAGTGAAAAACTATAAATAGCGTTGGAAAGGTACCTATTGCACAAAAATAGACAGACTAAGAAAAGTGAAACTAATCAATAATTACGAAAAACCAGCGAAATGTTCTTCCTGACATAGTGTGGGTGCAAAATGTCACTCTCCCATTTGTGACATCTTCTATCAAACGTTTCTCAACACAACAGTTTGGGGAGAGAATTATCTCCCTCCATTTCTCATTCCAATGTATTTCTGGCTGTAGGGATAAATGAAATCTAAATCTCTCTATGCATTTAATCCGCAAACTGAATCTGATTTGAAAGATGCCGTCAGATTCAACAGTTTCCTCTTGCCATGGTACGTGCTTCAGTGCTATACACCATCTGCCGCATGCGAAGTGTTATGTGTGAAAGAGGTCAAGTGGAAAATTTGTGAAACACATTACCAGCTTCTCCCGCCTGGGGGAGGTCAACGCCCTATGCCCGGAAAACATCCTGTTTGTGGGGGTGTCTGGCAGGGGGTGAGGGCCAGGGAGAGAAAGAAGGAATGTAAGTAAAACGAGTTGAAACTTAGCGACCGAAGGAAAAGGTTCGTGTTAGCGGTCCATCCATGAGTTGCGATGGCTGCATAATTCATTGAGTTCAACCCCAGCGACCATCAAGAAAGGTTGCTTGTGGCAGTCCATCCATGAGCGCGATGACTGCATAAATAATTGAGTGTAACCCCAGTGAAAGGTTATGTGGGCAGTTCCATCTTCGAGTTTGATGACTGCCAAAAATAAAGGAGTTTTTAAATACAGTCCATTAACTGAGTATGAGTCATTATTGGAGTATGCTTCTTGAGTCCGAGCTATCGAACATTTGGTCCAGTCTCCCGGAGACGGATTAGTTCATAGGATTTCCACGAATCGTTGGCTGCATTCTACCATGAGTTCGGTAGGTGAAGTTTATTAATTCTAAAGTATTGGACATTTAGCTTGATTTAGTATATAGTATAGTGTGTCTATTACTAAAGTATAATGTCTTTGATTGTGGATATTGCCTAATTAGCCTTAGTTTGAGTTTTATGTGTTAATTGCCTTTGTTTGTTGTGTTATTTTAGGTTAATTAAGGTTGCATTAGAGTGTTTAGTGTGACAGGTTTTGTTAAGTTCTACAGTGCATTGTTTAGTGAAGCCTTTAGTTTGAGTTTATGTGTTAGTTGCCTTTGTTTGTTGTGTTAATTTAGGTTAATTAAGGTGTTGCATTAGAGTGTTTAGTGTGACAGGTTTTGTTAAGTTCTGTAGTGCATTGTTTAGTGAGTTTAAGTGAATAAACAATGTCTGTTACTTTAAATCTAAAGAAAGATGAGCTAAAAGAGGTAGCGGAAGAGTTGGGCTTAACCATTCCAGTCAATGCAACAAAAATAGATCTGATCAAACTAATTGAATCCAGTGAAGTATATAAAAACAGAATTGAAATAGTGCGCAATTTTGTAGATGATGTTTTAGAAGAAAAAAGGGAAAAGAAACGAGTAGAGGAAAGAAAAAAGTGGGACAAACGAGTAGAGAAAGAAAAATTCGAGAGGGAGAAACGAGAATGTGAAATAAAAATAGAGATAGAGAAAATTCATTTGGCCAAACTTGAAAAAGAGTTGGAACTTGCAAAATGGAAAAGGGATTCAGCTAAAACTTTCCAATTTAGCTATAATAAAGGAGTGAGTGATGACTCTTTGTCTTCCTCAACTGAAGATGAGTCATGGCCCAATAGTTTAGATTCTTCAACTTCTAATAAGAAAAATGTTAATCCATTATCAGTTGTGAAGCCAACATCAAACGTGTGTAATCTTACTTCCCGACCATTTTCCAATGTTTATAATTCAAGTTGTTTTGCGTCAAAGAGTTCTGCACAGCAAAACAGTGCAAAAACTGACAATGTTCCAGAAAAAGGTGTTTCTAACAAAGTCAGTACAAAAGAGAATTTGAACGAATCTAAGAAATCAAGTGATTCAAACAACAACACTTCTCTCCACCAAACTCGAACCCCTCATATTCCCTCAACATCATCATCTGTGTTAGAAGCAAGTAAAGAGAAACCTAAATCTATTGAGTCTCGCAGTGTAGAACCTGTAGTTCCTTCTAGGCCTGCATTACCTGTAAAGCCTATGATTACTAATCGACCACGTACTTCTGTGAAAGAAAATGAAATTGAGGAGAGAGAAATAGAAAATTCAAATCTTGTTCTTCAGAATACTGTGTTTGGCTTTGTGGTGTCTGGGTGCAGCACCACAGGAAATGTAAATAGAGAGCATTGTGGACTATCCACAGATATAGTTGATTTTCCAGTGAGAAAAATTTACCCAATAGAAGGGTTTGAGAAATTGGAATTAACAGGTGATAGTGAAAATTCTACATGCGAAAAAATAATTGAGGAAAAGGTACCAGTTGATACTCATGCAATTCAACACGGCGTTTACTGGCCTGAGAAATTACGAGTATTTGATTGTTCCTCAAAGACCTTGAATGGAGCTACTATCAACGGATCAGAGATAAGAGTGGACCCATCCCGAGGTGGTGGAGCTAAACGAGGAGACCGTGCTGATGGAGACATCCGTGGCAGTAAAGATGGTGGCTATTCCAGTGGAGATAAACGAGGAGACTGTGGAGGAGGAGAATACCGTGGAGTCAGAGGAGATGCTTTCCGTTATGGAGGAGATAGAGGAAGCAGATATGGTAAACCATCATATGGATGTGGCGGAGTCTATAGGAGTTCAAGCTACAGGAGCCGTTCAACTATGGGACCGTCGAAGAAACAGAGGTGGCTGGTAAGGGAATATGCCCTGAACCGCAAGTGCCATTGCCGAACCTCAACTGTTCGTGTGAGAGTATAACATCTGTTACAGTTGGTGTTTAATATGCTTCAATGGTCCTCAGTGTTTTAATTTTGAGAATTCATCAACTTCTTTTGTGAATGTGCCTTGAAGCTTAAAACATCTAAGTAGTTTATTGGAGTGATTCGAAATCAAGTGATCAAGTGATTAAAAGACTTTCGTGCTCATCAGAGTTGCTACAATTCATCGATTGTCATCTGATTTCCAGTGATACCACATTAGGTGAGACTAGAGTTCCTGGCTGGAGAAAAGTATCCTGATCAACCGATCCAGATCCTTGAAAGACAGGACGAGAACTTTTCTGAACTGAGTGATCCAGTGTTGGTGAGAACAAATTGTTTATGAAACAAGTGACTGAAATTTCATGAACTATTTATTGAGTTTAAGTAATAATTATATAAAAGTTTAAGTATCTAAGTTACATATTTAGATTTATTAAAAATACTAAGTGTTTGTCATTTAAATTAAATTATTCAATTGATAATTTATTTATATTGATAATTTATATATATTATTATTGCTTAGTTATTCATGCATGATAGAAATTAATATTGCTGAGATATTTCTGGTAAAATCTATTCAACAAGAAAAGTTTTCAAAAGTCTATTGAAAGATAAGAAACTTATGTCAAAGAGTAAATTAAAATCTTTCAATTCCCTTTTAGATTTAGATGGAATCTTAAGAGTAGGTGGACGTTTGAGTAATGCGGAATGTAGTTGTGATAAAATACACCGTATAATTTTGCCTAAAAAATCATGCATTTACTGAGATGTTAATTTCTAATTACCATATAAAATATTATCATGTAGGATTATCTGCTCTTTTGTGTCATGTACGTGAGAAATTCTGCCCTAAAGGTGGAAAATCTATTTGTAGAAAAATAGTGCATAAATGTGTTATTTGTTTAAAGTAAAACCTATAGTGTCAACACAACTAATGGGTAGTTTACCAAAAGATAGAGTTACCTTGAGTATCTATTTAGTGTTTCAGGAGTAGATGTCTGTGGACCATTTTGGTTAAAATTGGTAAGCAAAGAAAGAGTATTGTGTGTAAAATGTATGCATGTTTATTTGCTTGTTTTGTGTTTAATGCAGTGTATATTGAGAGTGTTTCTGATTTATCATCCGAATCCTTTATAGCTGCTTTAAAAAGATTTATTGCACGTAGAGACAAATGTGCTAAATTATACTCTGATAATGCAAAGAATTTTGTAGGTGCAAACAGAGAAATTCAAAAGTTTCATGAGTTAGTTATTAATCCTGAGTTTAAGTTATCTTCATATTTGTGTGAAGAAGGTTTGAATGGAAATTTATTCCCCTCGAGCCCCAAATTTTGGTGGTCTCTGGGAACCAGCCATTAAATCATTTAAGTTTCATTTTAGAAGAGTAGTTAAAGGTGCTAGTTTAAATTATGGAGTTTAACTGTGTGTATACAAACTGAAGCAATTTTGAATTCTAGACCATTGAGTCCAACTTCTACTGATAGTGATAACTTCGAAGTTTAACTTCAGCCCAATTTTTGATCAATCGATCAATGAACGCTATTTTAGAGCCTAATTTAATTGATTTAAAAGATAATAATCTCAATAAGAGGCAAAGAGTAACTAAAATAGTTCAATTAGTGTGGAGAAAATGGCACTGTAGCTATTTAAGTGAATTGCATCAAAGAAATAAATGGGTCTATGAAAAAGACAATGTAAACATTGCTGATTTAATGCTATTGGTTGATGATAATTTACCTACTTACAAATGGTCTCTAGGCAGAATAATTGATATTTATTATGGTGTTGATAATAAAATCAGAGTACTTAATATAAAAATCCAGAGTGGAATTTTTAAGAGAACAGTATCAAAATGTGTGTGTTTTGCCTATGCCAGAGTAATTTTCTTTAGAGTGCTTTTATTTACATTCATGGTATTATATTTGTAATTTGTTTAAATTTAGTACAATGTATACATATATATTCATTTTTTCAATGATTTATTGTATGTTTAGAGTTGTCAATTTTGTATGTTAGAATGTATTGTATATTATTGAATGTTTAGAAAACATATCAATGGGTGGCGGTATGTTACGTCGAAACCCAGCTTCTCCCGCCTGGGGGAGGTCAACGCCCTATGCCCGGAAAACATCCTGTTTGTGGGGGTGTCTGGCAGGGGGTGAGGGCCAGGGAGAGAAAGAAGGAATGTAAATAAAACGAGTTGAAACTTAGCGACCGAAGGAAAAGGTTCGTGTTAGCGGTCCATCCATGAGTTGCGATGGCTGCTTAATTCATTGAGTTCAACCCCAGCGACCATCAAGAAAGGTTGCTTGTGGCAGTCCATCCATGAGCGCGATGACTGCATAAATAATTGAGTGTAACCCCAGTGAAAGGTTATGTGGGCAGTTCCATCTTCGAGTTTGATGACTGCCAAAAATAAAGGAGTTTTTAAATACAGTCCATTAACTGAGTATGTGTCATTTTTGGAATTTGTTTCTTGAGTCCGAGCTATCTATTAAGTGAGAATCCTCTAAAATATTAATATATATATATATATAACTGGAATAACTACTTTGCAAAATGACGAGTATTTCAATAGTTCAGTAACTTTTTCAATAAATGTAAGTGGTAATCTATGAGTGACAATATAAAATTTTAACGTGATGAGCTCATCAATAATTGAAATTATTTTTACTGAATAATATTATTTTTACTTAATAAATTAAAAGCTCACCCATTTGAACGAACATTTAAAATAATTTATTCAATCAAACTATTAAAGAATAGAGAGAAAGTAACGTGAACAAATCCAAATGGAAATAACTAGAAAATTAAGTTCTTTTAGTTATTTTTTATTTAAGCTTAATGTTCATTGTGCTGTATTTTTTCATTTGATACCTAAAGAGATTAATTTTAATAAAGAAATTTAAATTCTTAGAAAATAAATATTCATTGAAGCTGGAAAAAAAATACTTCCTAATTTTCCTTTTAATATAAAATAAGTATTCCGATTTTAGTGTATATGTTAATCATCTATGTCATCTCATCAGCTTTTTGTTAAGCAATAAAAGAAGACATGAAAATTCTACAGAATTCCATAAACTTTCTTTTTGATTGGAAAACTAAATTGAGAGCTTTTATGATACAGCTATAATTGCTTAATGATTTAATTTACTTAATTTTAACGACAAAAATAAAACCATTTACTTATTGGACAATATTTTGCAATTACATATAAGGTATCATACAAATTTGAGGGCTGAATAAAGTCGATCGGTACCACAGGATTCGAGTCCCGTTGGTGCCATGGATGTTTGTAATGGTTCGGAATCTACCTTAAGCCGCATGTTCCAGTCTAATATGATATTAGAATGACAAACCAGGGGGGTGGACGTAAGGCTAACAGTCCTGTTCCTTAAAAAGACAAAATTCGAAATCTGCCAGCAGGCAAAAGGCTCACCATGGGCTGTTGAGCCAAATTTGATGACGATCATCATATGAATCACTTGAAGTATGCTGAATGTTCCAGTTCCAGAAAAATATGACTATTATTTCTATGGAAAACGTCCCTAATGATTGCTTTTAAATGATGTTGGGTAGGCAATTCCCTTCAAATTTTTAAGCTGACTTTGATCTTCGTCAAAAAAAGAGCATGATTTGAAGAAAATATTTAATGAAAAGTATAGATTAATGTCAAGTAGAAAATCAAAGCTTTCGTACTTTTCTACATATCATTTTTGAGTAGAATAATAACATTTTTATAGAATAAAAAGTCTTCTGTTCAAGAATATTATTTTAAGAGTTAGAAATTAATAGTAACACTTAAATAAATGACAAAAAATGCAAGCACGTTTTTTTTATCATGCCCAAAAAATCACCTCAGATCTGAATTAATCTCTTTATTATATCTTGAAGAAATGTCATCAAATATCGAGTATTTTCAGAAAAAACTAGGAATTTATCTTTACAACTAGGAAGTAATCGTGTCGTTTTCGCCAATATTTAGTACTGATTTTTAGATATATATATATATATCTTCTTCATTCAGTTCCATGGTGGGCCAAGGAAGTCTGCCTACTGGCCGATGACACCGCAGGGGCTCAAGTCCCAAACATGTGACACCGAGCGCCAGAGCACTATATATCAAAAAGAGTTATATGTATGTCGATATATATATATATATATCTGCATACATATAGCCCTTTTTGATTTTTCGACCTTTAATTGGCATATCTAGTATTAACCTCTATTGATCTTAAATTTTATTTTTTCAAAATAACCTTTCGCCTTTCCTTAACTTTAATTCTTCTTTCAATCCTCTACAAGATACTTTCAGTTTGTTTAAGACTGCAGACGCTTCACAGCTGTCGTAGTTCTTGGATGGGCGCTTTTCTCTCTCCCATTGCCTTCCGAAGCAGGATCTCCTCTTTTAAATTCCCTTAAAAATGGAAGTAACAGGAAGTCAAAAGAAACATGAATTTTTATTTATCTGCAAATTCTATTTGATTTTTAAGTAATTAATATATATATATATAAGTAAGTAAAACATGGGGTAGATGACCTAAAAAAGTGTTTTATTAGTATTTACCAAAGATAAATATTTATTATTTTCTACGCTTTCATAAACAACAGGTTTATGTAAACATAGATTAAATAATAATTTTCTGCCATAAGTAATCAAAGTAATTGTTAAGTTTGACTGAATCGCTGGTTTATTAGATGCCTAAGTAACGAAAATCCATGCACCAAAAAATAATTTTAAACATTTTTCAAACAGATATACAATAAAAAAAATCTTATAACTAAAAGATTTTACAGGATTATATTTTTATAAGAACTTATTAAAGGAATTGTATTTTAATTATAATTAAAGAATACATATCATAATACTTTTTAAGCAGACTTGCATTGTAACTCAAGATCAATATTAAAGAAAGGATTATTTTATGTTATTACCTAATTTCAGAAGAGAACAATAAATAAATATGTTCTTGTTAACAGTTTTAAAGCACTTTTATAAACATAATTATTTTCTGAGGTTTCAGATTTTGTTTAGCCAATACATAATAGGCAGTTATAAACTGAGAATATGAAAAGGAAGAAATTAAACAAGATAATAAATTCCTTTATTAAAGAAATCGATAATAAAGATAATAAGAAAGAAAGTGAGAAAAGTATTCTTTTCACCTTTGATTGACGTCATAATCCTTAAAACTTCTGAAAGATAGAGAAGCTGAAAGAAATAAAATCGATTTATTTTCTGTTACCTTTACCGCACAAACCTTAATTACTTTTATTTCAAAAAGGGAACTAAATTTAGAAGAGAATAATTTGTGAGAATGAATAAAGGTCGGAAGTGTGAAATTGAATGAAGTTCAATTAACTCTATTTAAAAATGATTATTTTTATGTTGAAGACTATAGCTGATAATTAGACGCAAACTGAAATATCTCACCTATTAAATATAAATTTAATTATTCATTTTATTTTTAAATTATTTTAATCATAATTTTAATTAAGTTGCTTTTTAGTGGGCTGAATAAAATTATTTACTACAAATAATATAATTAAAATTTCATTTTGTAATTTTCAATGGTTAGTTCAATACCCTTAAGAAAGTAATATTGAACAGCAACGCAATTGTTAATAATTAGTAATTTATTATGTTCAAATTTCCTAGAGTTGAACTGATATAAAAAACACTATTTCATTAATATTGATACAAAAAATTTCATTTAAATTTTTTTCTTAGTTTTATTTAAATAAAAAGACAAGAACGCTTTGTAATTTTTAATAAAATATCATAAAAAGATATGGAACCAGGATAGGCGTTAATAAAAAATAAATTTCATTTCCATTATTAAAGAGAATTTCTCTTCGTCATTGCCTTAATTTTACAAGTATACAAATATATATCTATAGAACTAAATCCATTAAAAACAAGACCAAAAACAAAAAGATATTGGAAAAGGGATTTGAAATAACATTTGTTACATAAAAATTTTATATATATGACTAACTTCCTGGAACTACAGCCCACGGTAGGCGAAAGCTGTCTGCTTACTGGTAGATTTCCAGGCAGGATATGGTTTCTTTTTACAGGGTTGGGTTGTCAACCCCACGCCTAACTCTCTACAGTCATATTATAACGGAACATACGGTTTAAAGTAGAATCCGAACCGCTATAAACATATATGTCATCGCTGGGGCCTGTAAGAGCGTAAGCTCCTCGGCCATCATTCTCCAGTGTTTTGGTTAGGTAATATATATATATATATAATATAAATTACGTAATTTATTAAATACTAATAATTAATTTTGAACTTGAACTCCAGTAAAAATTAAGAGAATTTCCATATTTTGACGAATTTCTTGTTTTCTTGTTAGACACGGAATTAAAGATAAAACCAATGTTTCCAAACGAAGATGAAAATCTCCAATGTCGAATACATAAACATGTTAGTGATGCATGCAAAGCAACAGATTTTAAAAGCTCACGTGGCAATTTCTGCGCTTTTACCCCCTGAATTTCTTTTTCCTCCCCCCCAAGATTCAAGGAAATTCAAAAGCAATCAGTTAATACTTTAAATACCAACTTCTGAATAATGGGATGAGGTGGCGAATTGTGAAGAGACTGACGCAGGACAGTCTCAAGTGCAGGCTGTTAGTTTTAGGTTAGATTGGTGCAGTTAGTTTCCACCTTATGGAAACAGCTTAAATATACTGGATGCTTTCAGAGAAAGCCTGGTCAAAGTTATTTAAGAGCCACAACGGCCAATGTTAAGATCGATATTTGTCCATTACAGCGAGGAGCAACAGGAGTGCAACAGCTTCTCAACTCTCTCGCTACTTCACTGCACCCACATGAACCCGAGTTTCAAGAGTTACTGTTTACAGAAGGCTGCATGGGAAAGATTTTTTTTTTTTTTTTTTTTTTTTTTTTTTTTGCAAAATCTATTGAGTTTCACATAGACCTGAGAACAGTCCGTTTAGGCTTTTACAGAGAAAAGTGATTTTAGACAGATGACTAGGTCATACTTCCATTTAGTAATGAGTCTCGTTTCAATGTATATGTCGACAAGTATGTCGAGAATGACATACTTCTATTAGGAAAAAACGAATGGCCTAACACCCGTTCTCCAACATCTGAAAAAAAAAAAACCATTGTGGCATGCTAGATGTTCTGAACAGGCATTATATTGGATGCCGTGACTGCTATGAAGTATATGAATGATTTCTAGGAGTTCTACGTTCACCTTTTCAAAGATGCAATTGGTCTTGATTTCCTTTTAATAGACTCTAATTCACCTCCACTTGGGTTTCATCTAGATGATGAATTACTGTAAAATGTGGACATTTGCTAAAGGAATTTGCCAGTCAGATATACAGATCTAAATCCGATAAAACATGTCTGGTATATTCTAAGGAGAGTTATTTAAACTTTTATTTCCCCTTTCGGAACTATTCAGGGCATGAAAACGTTGTTGAAATAGTAAAACCGAATACTACAGGAATGTCAAGTGTCTGATTTTCAATATGAACTAACATTGTGAGATCTGTATAAGAAGAAAGAGACCATATCTCTTCTAATCAGTTTTTCAAAGAAGAGACCATTCCCCTATTAGCCATTGCTGTTTTGTTCGATATTTTAAGCTCTGTTTTAGACCTTCTCACTCTGATTAATCTTACGCACAATCATGCGTGTACACCATAAATGTGTAGAATTTTCTTTTCTGTATTATATAAACCTATGCACATGGCTAATTTCATTACAATTTGTCCAATAGTTCTGGAGTTATTCGAAGATATTTGAACAAAAGGGAAATTTTTCTTAATTTTGTACACCAGTATATATATATATATATATATAATTATAACGAGATTTCATTGAAAATATTTTCTCATAAAAATGTATGTAAAGTAAATTTGCTCCTATATACAACAGAAACGTTTCATAAAAGTAATAAAAAAAGAAAAGAAATCAACGAAAGAAAAAAAAAGAGAAAAACCATTTATTGTAAGCTACAATAACGTATTATACATTCAGATGCTACAATGACATAAAAAGAAACTAAAATATTTACAATAAACCTCATGACACGAGAAAATACCATAAACAAAATAAAGAGATTTCTTTTGCATACAGAATACATAACAATTATGCATTTACTCAGAAAAAAAATACAGATACAGAACAATTAGATAAAATAAGAATGCATGAATGCGGTGTCAAGGCATTACAATGAATGCCACAGAAAAAGTAAAATAATATATCACACATTAAAATACAATAACTAGATATTCTAAAAAAATTTCAACAAAAGTGTAAAGAAATGTGAGATTAAAAATAACTTGCCTCTTATACGTAGCTATGTCCTGGTGTTACTAAGAAAATATGTGTTCTGCAATAAGATTCGCTATTGGACTACAATGGCTACAGCAATCGCCCTTAGCTACAATGCCGTTTTCTTGTTTTCGCATGGCATAAATGGCTTTGTAAAAAGTCTTAAAGTCTTTTTCCATTTTTATACTGTAGTTGAGCAAATCTCTTTTTGTGTATTGTATAGATAATAATAAATCTGTTGCAATTTGAATAATGAAAAACGTTAAGTCAAGTATCCGATGTAGAGAGTTTTTTTTTTTTTTTTTTTTTTTTTTGCTTATACCACGAAAAACAATTTAAGACTCCATAAATATATTTTCAGTCATAGCAATAAATAATGGAAATCGACACATTTTGCATTCTGAGACATCAATAAGAGTTGGAAAAATATATATTTCAATTTACAACAGAAAGGAAAGAGTTTACGAAACTAAAGAAAAAATAATATAGAAAAGAGTATTATCTAATCATTGATTACGCTGCTAAGATAATTTTTCTAGTTTAAATTGTCGATATACTAAAAAATTTATATAATTATTCGAACTTCTCTTTTATACAATTGATGTGCTACTCTTTTATATTATTGTCCTTAAGATTATTTACGCTCTATTCTCTTAAAGTATTTTTTCTTAGATTGTTTGAACTAACATGCTTTGATTTTGAAATATTTTGCCTTAATTAGTCATCATGGACATTTCTGCAAACAAGATCTTGAGAATCAAAACTCTCATCAATGTTATTCAAACCAATTGGATGCAACACAAGCTTCTAGAAATCAATTCACACTATGAAAAGTAGTCGTGTGATTTATATGGGCAATTTCAAATGTTGAGTGTCCTTTAGCTCCTGAGCGCGTTCCATTAACCCTGTTCTCAAGAACAAGACGATTGCGTTCTTGCCCATTTCCCCCTGGTTATAAATCACCAGCAAGGCAATAAACACATTTGTCCTACTCTGCCACCGAGAGTACCTGTAATGGAGCCTTTAATCCAAATAGTTTTCTTCCGACCACGTTCCTGCCGTCGTGTCTGTAAAAATGAGTTTTCCTGCTTCAATCAGTCAATAAAAGCCAATATATCATCGGATACTAAAAGACCCCATTTAAAGTTTTATTACAAACAGTCCTCTGTTGCAAAAACTATTTGTAGTATTAATATTATAAATTTTGACTTTCAGTCTAAAAATTATTATACATTTTGAATTACTTTAAAATCTATGGGATGTATAATCGACTCACATTATAAATATATATACCTTGATCAACACTCGGGCCATGACCGAGTGTCTAGCGCTCGGTGCCACAGGTTTCGGGTTCGAGTCCCTTCGGTGCCATGGATGTTCGTAGTGGTTCGGAATCCACTTTAAAACGTAGATCCCAGTCTCATATGGCTGTAGAGCGTTGGGCGTAGGGCTGACAATCCTACCCCGTAAAAAAGAAAACGTCGCCTGTTTCGAAATCTGTCTGTAGGTAGACGGCCTTGGCCCACAATGGAACTGTTGCGCCAATGATGCTGATGATGATCAACACTCACTTCTGAAAGGAAATGCTTTCTAGCGATTGGATGATATCAATAAAAACCAATAAAAACCTATGTTATGAATATATAAAGCTGGATTTAATAAGTTCAAAAGTAAAGTATTTTGCAATAAATATTTTATGTCGATAATGGTAATGTGTCTCTTTAGTGATAATGATTTCCACTCTGAATTGTAAAAAGGAGATTTAAAAAATACTGATTTTTAATTAGATTTTAAATATGTGTTATTTATTACTAGCACTCAGGCGCTCGGTGCCACAGATTTCGGGTTCAAGTCCCGGCGGTATCATGGATGTTTGTAGGGGTTCAGAATTCACGGTAATGTACCCGTCTAATATGACTGTAGAGCGTAGGGTTGACAACCCTACCCTATTAAAAAAGAAAACATCTCCTGTCTCGAAATATGCAGAGGCCTTGGTCCATCATGGGGCTGTTTCGTCATTAAAGAAGAAGTTATTTAATAAGAATTAAAATGTTAACAAAAAACAGTTTAACGAAAATAAAATTGATTTGGGGCTTTTTAAAACTTGTGTCGAGACAATTTGTGTAAATGTTTAAAAAAATTATTTTCAAAAAGAAAAAAAGATTACAATATCTTAAAAATAATTAATAAATTTTAAGATTGATATCAGTATCCATATTTATCTAAAAAATAAAAGTTCCCTTCTGGTTACTCACCTACCGTTTTTAGTGCCTTCAAATTTCTCAATGTTTTTTATTTACATATTTTTTGTAATTTAGTTGCTTTAGCTTTATTCTCGCTCTATTTCAGACATTTTTATCATTACTATAGTAGCTAAATGATGATTATCATCAACATAATTTTTAATCCAGATTTTTCTTATTTTTCTGATGTACAATTCTTCTTGAAAGCGAAATTTTATCTGACGTAAGTTATACTATAAGAGGTGTTAACTACCGTATAAAAATTATACATATAATTCACATGACAACTCTATAGGACACTGTCGAATATAACTTTGGTGTTAATAACTATACTAATAATTTCTTAAAAATTATGGGTTTAAGGATTAATTTCTTTCCTCCACCTTTCAATTTTCGTATTAATTTGTGTAAAAAAAGGGAAATACCACAGAAGAAGGAAACAGCTGTCTAGTTCTGTTTCAACAATTAAAACACCTTTTTTAACATATTCTTTCCATTGTCAACGTTTAGCAAAAACAAAATTTGTCATGTGTCAAAAAGTGTCAGGTGTCATTGGCAATTAACTCTTCAATGAAGAGAATATTTTTCTTTTCTATTCTCTTCATTGAAGAGTTAATTGCCAATGACACCTGAAACTTTTTGAAATAATCTTTTAATGTACTTTAGCAGCTAATATAAAAAAGGCGTTGATTACGAGTGATTATAAATTTCGCAACAAAAGTCATTGAAAAGTAATTACAAAAATCTAGTTATTTAGACTTTTCTAAATAATAATTCATTTTAATTGTTCGATTTAACGAATGTTCTGTTTCCCTTTCTGTAGTTTTATTCAACTTATCAATTTTTCAAAAACTGAGCTTTAATTACTTAACTTTAAACTTTCCCCAGAGTTTTCATTTAAATGCTAGCTGTTATCTGCTTAAAAACATTTACAAAATGAAATATATAATCATCTTTTTAAAGCTACCACACAATAACAAAAATAATTGAAAATATTAAACGAAATGTGTCCAAAAATATAAAAACCAAGTGCAGGATAAAAATATTCTTAATTATCATTTAAACCTTCTTAATTGAATGACAAATGAAATTACTTCTTATCCAAGCATTCAAACTTTTAACGAAATAAAAAGTATTTGTACTTGATGTGATCAAAATGTCTTAAAGACACAAAGCTACAAAAATTTATTTTTCTAAAAAAACTAAATTCTAAGTATCATAAATATTCAGTTAACTTTATTACACTTTGTAATGGAACTTTGTAGTTTAAATATTTTAGTTTTTTATCCAAAATTAAATTTTGGAATTACAGTTATCTTCATATTCCTCATAAACCATAAGTCTACAAAAAAGTTGCTGCTGTCCACATTTTTTTCTTTTGCGATATGAGAGTAAGTCATAAAATATATATTTAAAATATATTTAACGTTACATTACTTTGCTATTTACATTTTCTTATAGTTTGAAGTCTCATAAAAAATATTCAATAATTTAAACCTCAAAATGTATCAAAATGAAATAAGGAATTAATCTAAAAAATTTTACCATCAAGTAATAATTATCATAATTAAAGGTTGACAAATTAACAAATTTAAAACCATAAGATCGGTTAGCTAAGAAATTTAAACGGATGTTAAAAATGAAGAAGGTCTGAAGGATATAATATACAAATCTATATGAAACTATATGAGTACAATTTTTCCTACTGTGATCTATAATCCATAGAATGTTCCCATATGAATATAATTTTTCTAGTTGATCGAATTAGTTTCCTTTATAAAACTTTTTCGTGTTTAAAAAAAAAAAGGAAAAATGTAAGAATATGCCTCATCTATGGAAATGTATTTTATGTAATAAAACCAGCTAAGGAATATCTGTTAGTGTTTTTAGAAAAGCAATCAGTAGTTCTAAAATGACACGAAATAGTGGTTTTGCATGAAAAATTGGAACTTCGTAAATATACAATAAATAAATGCTTCTCTTTGTCTGCGTTTACTACTGTGCCCAAAAAGTAAGACCAATTTTTTGTTTCAAAAACTCTTTATTTATTCTTCCAAATTTATTTTATCGCCTTCAAAATAATCCCCTGCACTTATGCCAACTTTTATTGCAATCCTCAATGCATGCTAAAAAGTCATCGGCAGGAATTGACTTCAAAGCGCCGCGATTCACGTTGAATCTCTTCAATCGACTCAAAACGGTATCCCTGGAGTGGTCTTTTGAGTTTAAGGAATAGCCAGAAGTCGCACGGTGTGAATGGTGGTTGTGGAACGATATGGGTTTAATTTTTGTCGAAAAAGTCACGAAGAATCAATGCAGTGTGGGCTGGCGCATTCAGTGTTTTCGGTACCAATCGAGATTTGACACGTTTGAGGTCCAAAATGGAATTGACCGATCCTTTTGAAATTCCAACGTCATCTTTAAGGTCTCTAATTGTAAATCGACGGTTTGCAAGCACCAAACCTTTCATTTTATGGACGTGAGCTTCTTCGGTTGAGGTTGATGATCGGCCAGAGCGCTCTTCGTCTTCAACGTGTTTTTTGCCTTCTTTGAACTGTTTATACCACTTTTAAACATTTTTTTTCCGATATAGGAATGATCACCGAATACCTTCTGCAACATTCTATACGTTTCCGCAAACAAAATTGAATGCAAGTTCTTTGCTCAATTAATTCAAGCATTTCAAAAATTCCGGAATCAGTTTTAGCGTCTCTCAAAGGCAAGCGTAACTCAAACACTAATGAATAATTTGACGTCAAATTTCACACAGATGTCAAAGACAGTGCCAGCAACCTAAAAAAGAAAAAAAAATTTGAAATTCCATAAGCCCCGGGAATTTTAAATTGAAAATTGATCTCACTTTTTGGACACAGTAGTATATTTATAAATAGAGGATAATTTTATGGAATTCCTGTGTATAAAGACCCTCTCCACAATCGGCAAGAAGTTATTTAGAATGTTACAGCTTCAAAGAGAAATTTTAGACATGCTCTAATAAAAAGGTTTGATGGCATACAGGTAAAAAAAAGTAGCAGTAATAAATTAGCTAAATAACGCTAAACTATTATTTAGGACAATTAAGTACAAAAGAATCAAAAAAATTTTTGTGCACAGATTTTCTTTACACAGTATTAGTAAGCGCTGATTAAAATGTTATTTTATTTTATTTATTTTTTTATTTTTTTTGCATTGATTTTTTATTACAGATAAATTAACATTTCAAATAACCTTATATATTTCTTTTTAAATTACGTCTTGAATTAATAACTTATGAATAGAATGGTATTTTATAAACTCAGATTGAAAGCAATGTATTTCAGCAGAACCCACATTTGGTTATTTAAATTCACCACTTTAATATTGACGCTATTTAAATAACAATCTAAAATTTGTCGTTTTCTTTAAGCCTTCAAATGTGTAGGACTCAAATTGTTTTTATTTCATGTTTATGGGCTCCAAAAAACACTTTTAATGTATGCTGCCTCTAGAATGATAAATTTTATTTTACTGTTTTTATTAAACTAATAAAAATAATAAGCAATCACAATGCAATTGTTAAAACTGTATTGGAAAGAATTTTTGTATGAAATTTCTAATGATTACTAACGAAATTTATAATTCTTTCAATTACTAAAGAAAAAAAAATTATATATATATATATAAGTACTTTTTTATACTATTTTTATTTTAGTACTTATATATATTATATATATATACATATATATATAAGAAACTTTTTTATATAAATAAAATATAGTTACAGATAAAGTAATATTATTTAATTTTTAAAACAATAACTAATTATTTAATTAATAAAATTAAGAATAACTTACTTTTGAAAGAATGGACAATTCATATGAATTTAAACCAAATAGGTTTGTTTTAATTTTTAATATTTAAAAACAATAGTTTAATTTTCTGAAAAATTGATATAAAATTTTATTACTTTGATTACGAATTATGTATTAGAAAATTTTCTTTATTTGCAAAATGACTTTTAAATTAAGAATTATTGAAATTTTCCCAACTTTTTAGTCGAGGGGGGGATCTCTAATAATACCGCCATCTATCGGGTACAAAATTAAATACAAAATGAAAATTTTAAAAGGAATTCTACTTTGTTACCAAAGATGAATTTTAAGGCGGAATCGTATTACAGATGTATATTAGCTTCATTAATATTCATTAAAAGTAAGTGTGATGATAATATCGTTATCCTGAATAAAACGTTGTAATAACCCTACTTTGACTTCCAGTTATAATTCTATAAAAGTCTGACACATTCCGGATAATATAAAATTCAAACTATTCTTCCATTATCATGTTAATTCTTTGCTCTGTAATCCATTAAATATATTAAAAGTGAAATAACAAGAAAGTGTCTTACAAATATAAAACTCTTCTTTCAAAAAGGTTAATAGTAAAAAAATTATCAAACAATAAAAATTTGTAAAATAGTAATATGGGTATAAGTTTGAAATAAATAACTTTTAGAATATCCACATTGTGAAATGCCTGTTAATAATTCTTGCGACATGAAATGAATAATGCATGCAGCAAATTCTTTTTCTACAGATAAAATATATATATATAATGTGTTATCATCTTTATTTTCAAATTTTATTTATATTTTATAAAGTTACGTCTACTGGCATTTAAGAAAAGAAAATTTTAGGAATAGAAAAAATATCTAAGAATGAAATAGGTTTTATAGATGATTTAATTGATTAAAATCGACCCATAAAGTTATCCACATTTCCCTCCGAAAAGGTTTTTTTTTTTTTTTTTTTTTTAACCAAAAAAAAAAAAAAAAATGTATACGAGTATACGAGAAAAAAATTTATTTCTGCTCGTCATTCAAAAAAGATTAGTAAAAATTAAAAAAAAAAAAAAAAAAAAAAAAGCAATTGCAAGTTTAATCAAACAACTGAAGTTTAGCCAATATTTAACTGCACTTGACGACATACAGTTATCTCTCAGCGACTAAATGATCCTGGAAGGGTTTTATGGGTTTTATACTTTTCGATACATAATGCAGAGTGGTTTTCCCAAAGGTTTACTTTCCTTCTTTATTGAAGGTATTATACCCCATATAAGGAATAACATAAACACACCAAAGTGGTGTTTTCTTAATGATATTGAAAACATTTAGTTAGATTTCAGAGACCAGATACTGAAAAAAGTTATTTAATTAAGTTAATTTTTAATTACTGAACAAGCTTCCTTAACTGTCTAAAAATACTCCTATTCAAGATTTGTGAACTAAATGCTTTTAAAGAAATTTTCTCGAACAATAAGTTTTGTGTAAGATGTTTGAGAAAACTTCAAAATTTATCTGGTCTCCCAACACCAATCGTTCGTTGAGGTTGAAGTGGTTGTTGTTAGAGCAATAAGTTTGCAGGAGAAAATAAAGAAATAAAAAAAAATGTAAAAATTCAAAACTCAGAGAGATAGTTTCTGTTAGAAGGCTCATTAAACAAGAATTTAACAATTTGCATTCTACTTCGTATAACCTAAGAGGAGTCGGTTAAATAAATCTCAGAAATTAAACCATTTCAAAATTTCTAATTTTAAAAAAAAAAAACTCAATTGTGCTAAGCGTTTTAGTTCTATATATTTTAAGTAATAATTATAACTTCTATTATATTAAAAAGCATTGAAAACTAATAATGCAGACTATAATAATACATAACTATAATGTGCTTTATACAGAAAACAAATATATTGAATAAATTGTAAAAACTCTCAATACTCTATTATCCTAAAGGAGCGACATGGTGAATAGGGCGTCGGGATTTCGAGCTAAAGAAGGCTGATTCAAAACCTGACAAGTGAAGCCTCAGTGCCTAAACACTTCCGTGCCTATGCCGAGATGCGTATAATAAATACTTAGTGCGGAAGGTCCTCCGCTGGTATTGAAGTAAAGTAGATAAGAGGCCGAACCGCCCAGATGCTGTCCTTGAAGGTGATCTTTCTGAATTGCAGTGTCATAGAAAAATACAACCTCTGGTAAGGCAATGGCGTGATGAGTCTATCACTGCCTAAAATGCGCATAGTATCATCTTCATTGTATTAAAACGACATCATCATCACTGTATTACAATAGCATCATCATCAATATTTTAAACAACGTTCTACTGTAAAATTTGTTTATATTTAAGCACAAAGCACATGTATTACATCTTGTCTTCCGGATACAATATTTTATATTTCTTTGCATTAGAGTACAAATACATCTGGGATTATTGATGAAGATATAATCTCAAGCTGAATTAAAAAATAACTATTTAATTCATTTTCTAATATCCATTATTAAAAACTTAATTGTTTTATATCTAAATAAACCGATTAAATTATAAACCACTGTGTTACCAATTATTAATTTCGTGCAAAAATTTTCCTTAAATATTTATTACCAATTAGCATAGGATAGGTCTTATAAATGTTTTAATTGATTAAAATCGGCCGATAAATATATCCATATTTCGAGTACACACATTGACCAATCAAATGTCTCATGATATTTGGCATTATTGTTCTATAAATCTATTTAAATACCTTTTTTATAAGATTGATAAAAACAGGCTTGTTATTTATGGTGGTATAAGAATGTATATGTATGTATGTATGCAATATATATAGATAGAAAATTAGAAGGATTAAAAGGAAAGAATATTTCTGCGCATAAAAACGTGATTGGCTTCAAAAATGATAGGTTTTTAATGGAAAAACTACTATGTTAAAATAATTGTTGCTGAACGATGTAAAAAATTATTGTTGTCAATGGAAGATTCAAACTAAAATTGCATAATTATATCGAGAAAGTTTGTAAAGATGAATTGCTCAAATGTAATGGATCGCGAGTAAGCTAACATAAAACTATGAATTTAAAGGGTTTATTTACTTATTTACTTTTTTTACAATAATTTAGTTACGAGGGAGTTTACTACAAATCTTACGCAACTAAATCATCTAAATTATATAACATACTTTAAAAGTAGTCATTCAGTATTGAGTATAACCTTCATATAATAAACTTTTGCTATTATCGTTCTATAATTTTCAATAAACAATTGTCATTAAGAAAACATAAAAAATATTCTTGTTTTATTTTACGACTGAAATACATAATTTCGATTTTTTTCCTTGCAACTTGAATACATACTTTAAAATTTTTGTTGATTTCATTTATATATAAAGATGTTGGTTTTTCTATTATTGTTTAGGTGCTAGAAAACCAATCAGCCTTTTTCAGACAGATCAGACAAATGCAGAAATATTTATCCAAAAGTAAGATTTTTGAAAAACTAAACTCGTGAATTCATTCTACTCAAAGCAATATGTTATTAAGAATCAGGTCTAATAATTACAAGACTAAATCGTTTTTACAGAACTCTTTCAAAGTCGAAACTTATTATTGATCCTCATTTCTAAAGACATAACTGACAATCGTGCTAACCACACATGTTTCATTCCAACCCTAACTCCCTTTTCTCTTCTTTTTATTTCCTGATTCAACAAATCGCGAGCAGAACCCTTTTAACAGAACAATTTCTTGATTATCTTTCGCAAAGAATGCCTGCATGCAATTCGACACTAATCCGTCCATCGCTGTTTTTTAATTAATGCGTGATTCAGCGGTGCAATGGAATGCCGTTCTGATTATTTGTTCTTATTCCCGAGCGCGGCGAACTTTAATATCATGAACACGGAATGGAAAAGATAAGCTCATTCGTCGGACGCCCGTCATAAAAACGGTTAATGGGAGTAGCCAGCTAAGTATTTGTTGATGAAAAGGGAAGAGAATCACGTTGGCGACATGAATTAATAAAATACCTAGCCCTAGTTATATCAAACAAATGATTAATACCGACTTCATCAATTATTCTCAAAGTTGAAACGAAAGCGCGCAAATCATTACCATGTTCCTGCTCGGTAGTTATTAACATTTAATAGATGTCGGTCCATTATTGTTGTTTTTCCTTCCGCCAAGAAATGATTAGGAGATTACAACGGCAGCGCTCCCCTCTCTCTGCGTTTTCATTTCCCTGGTCTCATCTCTCCGCTTGAAAACAAAAGCTTCTTCTAATACTTCCAGCATTGTCGCAGTGCGCTTCGCTCATAATTATCCGCTCTTCTTCAGAAATCTCATTTATTTTATTTATCCTATAGAAGCTCTAAGATTTCTGTCTGGGGGATTCTGATTAGAGAGGAAGGCGGGTTTCCACAAAGGAGTGCGTCACTTGGAAATTAAAGCAAACGTCAACAAAGAATGCGCAATCGATGACATTCGCCGGGCTCAAATTGAGAGGAATCTGCCTCCATTAGCCCTTCTCCGTGGAAGGAAAAAGTTGTAAGAGAGCTTTTTAAAAAGGACTTATTGGCGGAAAAAAGACGTCCAAAAAGTTAAAGCAAAATAATTAGTTTGGGTTAAATTAATTTCGTTTAAGTAATAAAGATGGGTGTTATTTATTCCTAATTGGAATAAATCTCCTCTTTTGTTTTCAGGGAGTGAAGAAATTCTTCTAGAAATTGAAATTAATAATTAGCTGCTTTAATTCGTTTCGTTTGAACTTTTAAGAATTCTATAGGAAGATGTTAATTTGTGCTTGAAGAATAATATATGTAATTAAAATCAATTATTAGTTTGTGTAAAACTAATTTCATTTTAAATAATAAACAAATTTTATTTCTTCTTTATCCAAAGTATCCATGAAATGAGCGTTAATAATTTTTAAACTTAATTATGGTTTGATAAGAAAAGAAAGAACGTTTCAGGTTTATTTACCTTATTCATTTTAGAAAAAAAAAATTTCTTCAGGAACCGAATTAATAAAGGTAAAAATTTTTAAAAATAGACGTCTAACAAATGTTTATTAAAACAAAAAAACTCAGTATTTTATTTATTCAGTATTATATTCATTGTTTATTCTGGAATTGTTTTCAATTTATTCTTACACTATCCATTATGTTTATTATTATTCAGATCCATGATCTTAGAAAGAAATACATAAAAACTTACTTCATACTAATTTTACTTAACTTATTGCTTTCTTAAAATTCCTAAATTTATATATATATATATATATATTGTTTCAAAATCTGCCAGTAGGCAGAAGGCCTTGGTCTGCCATGAGCTGTTGAGATAAATATGATGATGATGATGATGTATATATATATATATTAGACAATTCAAAAACAAAAATGAAAAATAACTGCTAATTGTAGAAGATCCATTATGTTTATTATTATTCAGATCCATGATCTTAGAAAGAAATACATAAAAACTTACTTCATACTAATTTTACTTAACTTATTGCTTTCTTAAAATTCCTAAATTTATATATATATATATATATATTGTTTCAAAATCTGCCAGTAGGCAGAAGGCCTTGGTCTGCCATGAGCTGTTGAGATAAATATGATGATGATGATGATGTATATATATATATATTAGACAATTCAAAAACAAAAATGAAAAAATAACTGCTAATTGTAGAAGATCCATTATGTTTATTATTATTCAGATCCATGATCTTAGAAAGAAATACATAAAAACTTACTTCATACTAATTTTACTTAACTTATTGCTTTCTTAAAATTCCTAAATTTATATATATATATATATATATTGTTTCAAAAATCTGCCAGTAGGCAGAAGGCCTTGGTCTGCCATGAGCTGTTGAGATAAATATGATGATGATGATGATGTATATATATATATATTAGACAATTCAAAAACAAAAATGAAAAAATAACTGCTAATTGTAGAAGATCCATTATGTTTATTATTATTCAGATCCATGATCTTAGAAAGAAATACATAAAAACTTACTTCATACTAATTTTACTTAACTTATTGCTTTCTTAAAATTCCTAAATTTATAGATATATATATATATATTGTTTCAAAATCTGCCAGTAGGCAGAAGGCCTTGGTCTGCCATGAGCTGTTGAGATAAATATGATGATGATGATGATGTATATATATATATATATTAGACAATTCAAAAACAAAAATGAAAAAATAACTGCTAATTGTAGAAGATCCATTATGTTTATTATTATTCAGATCCATGATCTTAGAAAGAAATACATAAAAACTTACTTCATACTAATTTTACTTAACTTATTGCTTTCTTAAAATTCCTAAATTTATAGATATATATATATATATTGTTTCAAAATCTGCCAGTAGGCAGAAGGCCTTGGTCTGCCATGAGCTGTTGAGATAAATATGATGATGATGATGATGTATATATATATATATATTAGACAATTCAAAAACAAAAATGAAAAAATAACTGCTAATTGTAGAAGATCCATTATGTTTATTATTATTCAGATCCATGATCTTAGAAAGAAATACATAAAAACTTACTTCATACTAATTTTACTTAACTTATTGCTTTCTTAAAATTCCTAAATTTATAGATATATATATATATATTGTTTCAAAATCTGCCAGTAGGCAGAAGGCCTTGGTCTGCCATGAGCTGTTGAGATAAATATGATGATGATGATGATGTATATATATATATATTAGACAATTCAAAAACAAAAATGAAAAAATAACTGCTAATTGTAGAAGATCCATTATGTTTATTATTATTCAGATCCATGATCTTAGAAAGAAATACATAAAAACTTACTTCATACTAATTTTACTTAACTTATTGCTTTCTTAAAATTCCTAAATTTATAGATATATATATATATATTGTTTCAAAATCTGCCAGTAGGCAGAAGGCCTTGGTCTGCCATGAGCTGTTGAGATAAATATGATGATGATGATGATGTATATATATATATATTAGACAATTCAAAAACAAAAATGAAAAAATAACTGCTAATTGTAGAAGATCCATTATGTTTATTATTATTCAGATCCATGATCTTAGAAAGAAATACATAAAAACTTACTTCATACTAATTTTACTTAACTTATTGCTTTCTTAAAATTCCTAAATTTATATATATATATATATATATTGTTTCAAAATCTGCCAGTAGGCAGAAGGCCTTGGTCTGCCATGAGCTGTTGAGATAAATATGATGATGATGATGATGTATATATATATATATTAGACAATTCAAAAACAAAAATGAAAAAATAACTGCTCATTGTAGAAGAAATGTTGTTTTTTAGGACTCTAAAATGTTATATTTTTTTAAAAACTCTATCGTATTAATGGTAGAAGTAATCGAGTATGTTATTTAATAATTTGAAATATTTCTATATTCTATTTTCCATTTTCTATATTTTAAAATATTTTCCATTCCTCATCATCTTAAAAAAATTGACTTGAATTCAATTAATTTAATTTGCCCTTTGTTATTAGTTTTTATTTAAATTGAAGTTAATATTTATATTCAAGTTGCAAAGACTTTATAAATTTTGTGCACTTATAAAATATTAATATCTTTCTGTGTTTATTTTTTTTTAACTATCTAATTAAAATGTTATTTCACTTTAAATGAATTCCAAAATGAAAACTAATGAGTTTAAAAATAAACAAACAGAGCAAAAATTTCTGAAACATTTGTACTTAGCTGATTAAATATTGATTAACTGAGATTTTATTAATCCTTAATGGATTAATAAAATCTCAGTTAATCAATATTTAATAATTTCTTTGAAACAACAAGTAGCTAAAGCTCTATATAAAATTTTGCATTATGCATAACTAAAAATTTCTTAACAAGACGACACATTAGATTTAAAATGACAATTACAAGGTCCTAAACTTTCAATGTAATTCCTTAAGAAATGAAAAAACAAATCTGAAATTTTAAGAAAGTAAATAATAGTCCGAATTAATTGCATCTTTATTGATTAGAAAAGAGAGAAATGAATCTTAAAAAGTTAATAGCAGGAATTTATTTTTATCAAGAATGTGAATAAATCCAATGGTATTAAAAATGGAGAATATAAATAAAAGATGTTGTTCTCTAATTTATGAAAGAGCTGTTTTGTATTTTCATTTTATTTTATTTTTTACCGAGTTACAACAAAGGGCTTATAAAACTATGTCCTTATTGTAGCAAAGGATTTTTGAAATTATGTCCTTATTATAACAAAGGATTTTTAAAATTATGCAACAGGAAATTACTAAATTTTCTGGGGTTTTTTTCTTGATGTAATAGGTCTTAAGGCCATTTAAGGTTTACTTGTGGTTTTACTTTTTTTTAATTAATATTCTTATATTGTTTTAGAAATTATACTGTCTTTCTTATTTAATGTAGAGGAATAAGCGAAGTGAAGGCTTAGGATAATAATTTATTTAAAAATACGTTAAATACCAAACATAGATTTTTCATTCAAAGATACTTTATCTAATCATTAAAAAATATTTATTTTTTATTATCGACATGGACACAGAGCTGAAACTGTGAATAGTTATTTTGTCTACACAAGATATCATCTAGAGATAGCAACAATCAATATTTGCTTATAATTTTTACATTAAATATTTAAATTTATACTATTGTATAAAAGATAATAAATACAAAGTTTTCAAGAAGAGTAACTTGGTTCTAAAAAGATTTTCATGCCAGTTTTTATAAATATTACTTTTATAAATGAGTAATATATTTCCCTTGTAGGAATACAATTAATAATAACTATTTAAGTATGTAAAACGCACTCTTTTTTATACAAATATTGGGTAAATATTTCATAAATATAAATACTAAACATTTTAGTAATATAAAAGAATAAAATTGAAATCACTTCAAAATAATAAACTAGTTTCATTTGGTTGTTTAAATATTTTTTTCTCTTTCTTTTTTTACATTTGTCTATAATGATTGCTCCTACTAGTTATATAATTGAAATACAAACATATAATTGAAATTAAACTTTAGAAAATCTATTTCTAAACATAAAAGTATGCAAGTATATGAATTTCACATCAATAATAAAAGCATGCAATGAAAATATATTGATTTTTTTTTACTCTAACATAAGCTACGACATGAAATCTTAAGTTATATACCAAATGTATAAATAATTATTCTCGCTAGTATCACTAAAAGAACTTCGTAATCTTTTATTTAAGAAAAATTAATTTAGCAGTTTCCTTTTCAGGTTGTCTTAAGTTATATTAACAGTTTCTAGTACTCAAGTACGTAATATCATGTATATCATGTGAATATCAATGATAGTTGTTTGATACATCTTTCTTTTCTTTAAAATGGTAGGCTGTTTTTTTCAATCTAAACAGTATTTGAATAATGGGTAATTAGTTGAAAAAAAATTGTGATAGATTATTAAGATTATTAAAATTGCAAAAAAATTTTATCATTCAAAATATCAACAATTACAATTTTAAAAAAAAGTTGATTTAAATCACCAACAAATTGTTGAGACTTCTACCATAAATTACTAATCCATCTTATTCATATAAGCTTCCCTTAGTTTTATATAAAGTCGTCAAAATTGATTTAAAATTATTCAATAAATTCATTAATTTTCCATTTCGAAGCATTTTTATTCTAAGAGACAATTATTTCAGTTTCCAAAATGTTAATTTACTTTATGGAAACTTCTTGTATCTTAGAAAAGGTCATTCTTTAAAAGCTTTGTTTAATACTAAGATTACTTTTGTTGTTACATCTTAATGAATAAAAATATACCTGAAACGCTTTCTCGTAATTAAAAGCAAAAACTATAAAGAAGATGTAGAAACAAACTTTATGGTAACATAGAGTTACAATGTAGCAATTAAGTGAGCTGAATAATTAATCAAATACATTCAGTACAGCACATGAATGCAATAATAATACGATTAAACACGTCCCCGGAATTTAAGTTGAATTAAGGTTCAAGACTGGAAAGCTTTTAGTACGCGCGTAATATTCTTTCATAATTGTTAACGAAATTTAAGTAATTCAATTAAGATGGACGTAGCTGTAGACAAGACACATTTTTAATTTTTTAAACAAATATATTCGCCTTCACTCACTTAAGTCTTTTTTTTTTCTGACAACGTGTTGCCTTATCTTTTTAAGATGAGAATAAAGGATGTTTTTAATCCTTGGTTAATTTGATTAATTTTTAATCTTAATGAATTTTCCAAGTAAGCCGAAGTTTTGTTTTATATTTTTGATAAACTCTGACAACCAGCAACAAGATCAAGATCTTTGTCATTTTTTTTTCTTTAGTATGCAGCATTAAAGATGATTTTACGATTTCGTATTACTATACATACGTTATGGATGACAAAAAAAAACGCTTTTAATGAAGAAAGATTATAATTGACTGTCAGTCATTTCTGTATGGATCATTTTATGTTATTTCATAAAAGAAAGTTGAATTACACATGTTAATCTGACAGTTTTTCGCGTTCTAGAAATTTTATTATACAGCTTTGATGTGAATTTTAAAAGAATTAATTAATTTGATTAATGTTTAATCTTAATGAATTTTCCAAGGAAGCTGAAATTTTTTTTTGCATTTTCGACATTCTCTAAAGAGTAATAATAAGATCAAAACTTTTGAGTTATTTTTTGTCTAGTAAGTGCTATTAAAAGTAATTTTATGATTTCATATAACCAAGATTCATTGCAAAAGTAAAGCTAAAGGAGAAGATTTGAACTTTTTACCATACGATTCCTTTCATAGAAAAAATTTTCATTTTTATCACAGTTGTTATTCTAACTTTCCGTAAATCATGGCTTTCAGTTTTGATTTGAATCTTAAAGCTTCCCAAATAATGTATATCGAGATGAGTGGACAATTTATGCTTTCAAAAATTGAAATCAAGTCTTCTTAAAATCTCTAAACACTCTAAATTTTCGAAAGTATACTTCATTATGAAATATTTAAGTTTAAAAATATATTTGTTACCTTAAACAGTTGTTTTCCAATTTAAAATTTTTTAAATGTAAAATCAGAGGAGATGTGAAATGCAAAGACAAATTATAAAGCTAATGACTATGAATCAATGTCGCTTATTACATTTAAAAAAAATTATTCTTCCAAATATACATAAATTAAATTATGGAATATTTTTTTTTTAAGGAATGTTTTTAAAAAATTATTTCCGACTTATTTTCCGATTTAAAATTTTTTAAATGTAAAATCAGAGGAGATGTGAAATGCAAAGACAAATTATAAAGCTAATGACTATGAATCAATGTCGCTTATTACATTTAAAAAAATTATTCTTCCAAATATACATAAATTAAATTATGGAATATTTTTTTTTTAAAGGATGTTTTTAATCCTTGGTTAATTTGATTAATTTTTAATCTTAATGAATTTTCCAAGTAAGCCGAAGTTTTGTTTTATATTTAAATCCGATGTTTTATTATCCGATTTAAAATTTTTTTAAATGTAAAATCAGAGGAGATGTGAAATGCAAAGACAAATTATAAAGCTAATGACTATGAATCAATGTCGCTTATTACATTAAAAAAAAATTATTCTTTCAAATATACATAAATTAAATTATGGAATATTTTTTTTTTTTAAAGGATGTTTTTAAAAAATTATTTCCGATTTATTTTCCGATTTAAAATTTTTTAAATGTAAAATCAGAGGAGATGTAAAATGCAAAGACAAATTATAAAGCTAATGACTGTGAATCAATGTCGCTTATTACATTTAAAAAAAATTATTCTTCCAAATATACATAAATTAAATTATGGAATATTTTTTTTTTAAGGAATGTTTTTAAAAAATTATTTCCGACTTATTTTCCGATTTAAAATTTTTTAAATGTAAAATCAGAGGAGATGTGAAATGCAAAGACAAATTATAAAGCTAATGACTATGAATCAATGTCGCTTATTACATTTAAAAAAAATTATTCTTCCAAATATACATAAATTAAATTATGGAATATTTTTTTTTTTTAAAGGATGTTTTTAATCCTTGGTTAATTTGATTAATTTTTAATCTTAATGAATTTTCCAAGTAAGCCGAAGTTTTGTTTTATATTTAAATCCGATGTTTTATTATCCGATTTAAAATTTTTTAAATGTAAAATCAGAGGAGATGTGAAATGCAAAGACAAATTATAAAGCTAATGACTATGAATCAATGTCGCTTATTACATTAAAAAAAAATTATTCTTTCAAATATACATAAATTAAATTATGGAATATTTTTTTTTTTTAAAGGATGTTTTTAAAAAATTATTTCCGATTTATTTTCCGATTTAAAATTTTTTAAATGTAAAATCAGAGGAGATGTAAAATGCAAAGACAAATTATAAAGCTAATGACTATGAATCAATGTCGCTTATTACATTTAAAAAAAATTATTCTTCCAAATATACATAAATTAAATTATGGAATATTTTTTTTTTTAAAGGATGTTTTTAATCCTTGGTTAATTTGATTAATTTTTAATCTTAATGAATTTTCCAAGTAAGCCGAAGTTTTGTTTTATATTTAAATCCGATGTTTTATTATCCGATTTAAAATTTTTTAAATGTAAAATCAGAGGAGATGTGAAATGCAAAGACAAATTATAAAGCTAATGACTATGAATCAATGTCGCTTATTACATTAAAAAAATTATTCTTTCAAATATACATAAATTAAATTATGGAATATTTTTTTTTTTAAAGGATGTTTTTAAAAAATTATTTCCGATTTATTTTCCGATTTAAAATTTTTTAAATGTAAAATCAGAGGAGATGTGAAATGCAAAGACAAATTATAAAGCTAATGACTATGAATCAATGTCGCTTATTACATTTAAAAAAAATTATTCTTCCAAATATACATAAATTAAATTATGGAATATTTTTTTTTTTTGAGAAATTAAATTAAAAGCTGATAACTGACACACTTTCAGAAGAACTTTAACAAAATTTAATAAATTTTCTAAGATAAAGAGTTAATCTGGGTTTGGAAATGAATTGCTTATTATTAAAAGTTAATCTTCATCACCCCATCCCCAAATCAAAATTAAAGATTTAGTCACATAAATGATTCTTAAAAATGTTAATTAATTTATTTGAACTTCAGAATTATTTCATAAATATTTTTTAAATGTTATCATAATTGAAATCTAGAAAAATTAATTTAAATAAAAAATAAAATACTAATTTAATTCCATTTTTAAATATTCTCCATTAGAAATTTTATTCTTATGTCTACTTAATTTTTTTTTTAAGATTGGGATCATAAAAATTAGATAAAAAAAATAGATACATATTATTAAGAAGAAAGAACTTTTAATCTTTCCTTTAATTAACCAAATAATAATAATAACATTATGGGATACACATTTTCTAAATATATGTAGCAAACAATAGTAATTTATGTTTATTGAGAAAAAGCTGTTTAATTCATAAAATTTCTGAAATAAAAAAAAAACGCAAGTTGAACATTTCTTTAATATTCAATTTATTGGTTGTCAAATTGCTCAAAATTCGATTAAAAGAAAGAACGCTTAATCTTTCCTTTGATTAACCAAAAAATAAGAATAATATCTTTAAAAAAAATTAAGTAGACATAAGAATAAAATTTCTAACGTCCCCATTAGAAATTTTATTCTTATATATTTAAGAATGTATTTATTTTTATGTAATATATAAAAATTGATTTAAATTAGTATTTTATTTTTAAAAGTCAATGCAATTAATCATACGAGTGTTTTCTATAAACTATTAAACTAGTGATTTCTATTAAACATGAATATAATTTTTAAAACAAATCGATAAGCTTTGCATGATTTGATAACTACGATTTTTTTGTTGTATTGTATTTGTGAAACGTAAATATACTCCAAACAGCCCACCGACGGTCGTTGAAAGGAAGACATTGTTATTGAGTCATATGGGAGAAAAAACGGAAAAACTCCCACCAGACAACTTAACTGTCCATGCGAAACAATTACATGCGTTTTAATCATCGTCATGAAGTTTTCTTTAAGCTGTAACTGCAACGCCTGCCATCAACGGATTCTAACATAAGCTCTTTTACACGTTAGTTGCAAACACTGCCTCGGATCGAGCTTTTTAACTATTAATAAAATGCTATTGTTGCACTACCCTAGCTTGGTAGAATGGTGATTTGTAATGGTCTCAAAATAAAAACACATATTCTGAGTTGACTGTAAAAACTCAACTCTTTTATTCGAAAACCAAACGCACTCTGCCTTGGTTACATTTCTTTCTCCTCCCAGCCAACTCCCGCCCACGCAAACGAGGATGTTTATAATTCCTCTGGCGCCAGCTTACATTTTTTTTTTTTTTTTTTTTTTTTTTACATATGGAGCTATTTATCCATGATGTAACAGTGGCGAAGAATTCTTGTTTTGTAAATTCTGTATTTTAAAATGGTAGTCAATTGACTGCGAGAGTATTTTATGAGATTCCTTTGTTCTCCCTGTTACATTTATTGCTAACCCTTATGCCCTTAACATTTGAATCCTTCTTCAAACACGTATTCTTTTTACAATTTATCATATAATTCTGTTATTTATTAATATACTATTATAATATTTGTTATTTATATTTCACACTATAAATTCTAAAATTAAATAAGAAAAATATTTAGCGCACGTTAATAGAACTGAACAAATGTCATTCGTTGTTCGAATTGTTACTAAAAATACTAGCATTTTTTTAATTATAAAATATATTGTGTGCTGCAATTCCAAAAAATTTGCAATTTAAAATATGTGCTTTTCATTTCTCTCCCACAGACTATTTTTATAATTTTTTTCTTTTGTCAAATGACAAATATATGTTAATATACTTAAGCAAATCACCTTTTTACAAAAAATAACTTAATTTGCTGAATAAAAAAATAAAAAACAGAGTGGAAATGGGAAAAAAAATGCGAACAAAAACACACTGAAAGCAAAATATAAGTTAATTGTCTTTTTTGTTTTAATAATTCAACTAAAATAGATCATATAGTTTCAAAAAAGAGATATTTCTATTTTACTGGTAAATGTTTTAAATGTTTCACGCTTAAAATCTTACAGTATAAATTGTCTTCCATTTTAATCATAAGATTCACTATAAATAAAAAAGTATAATGTTTAATATTTCTTAAAATCGATAAAACCAAGTGGTCTTTTTTTTTTTCTTTTCTAAATTTTTTAATATTTTTTTTATCTAGTGTTAAATAAAAATCACAAAAAGGTTTGTGCCAGTTATTTTGTAAATAAATAAAAACTGTAATTATTTTTCTAAAATTGATCTTACAAATTATGTGTTCACAAATCGTTTACATTTGCTTACAATTAAAAATATATAAAAATAATTTAGTTGTTAAATATATTAATTTGCAAAAAATCAACAGCAACAAAGTAAACATTTTTAAACTTTGAATTGATTAAATTTTTAACAGAAACACAGAGTCCCAAAGAATTCAAAATAGTTTTTAAAAAATATAAAACTTTAATTTTTTTATTGTAAATAAACAGCAAAATGGAAAGGTCGTCACATGTACCTTCTGACGTTCGTTGTTCATAATTCCTATTAATACCTTGTTGTTTACGAATGTCAGATACTTATGTGTGTCATTAATATGTGTGTAGATCTGATTCACCACTAGAAAGGCAGATTTGGAACAGATTCAGCACTTGCATCCTTGCACCTACATTTTACAACCACATTTGTGCTTGTTATTTTTTTCATTAAAACTGATTTCGTTTAGGATCTCAATATCTTTTTGGTTGTTTTTGTTTCGTGTGGAGAAAGTCAGAAGAAGACATAATTCTTCATACAGTTCCTTTTAGTTTATACTTTTATTATTATTGTCCCTCAAATGAATTTGAAAATTAGAACGTTCCTTTAATGTTTTTCTAAGTAAACTTCACCGAGTGTAATTATATTGGACAAAACTTCAGACTGTTCATTTGCAGAAATCATCGTCAAGAGATAAAGTTATCGTATTTGATATTGTGATAAAGGTTTTGTCAGAGAGTACTCAATTGCGATGTTCCTAATAAGAAAAATAATCGTATTTCACTACATTATCAATTTTAAAGTGGGGCTATCCTTCTAAATGTTCGCATAAATTTTTATCTGTTTGAAGTAAGAAATTGTAAGAAGCATTTGAACAAGCAATATTATTTGATTTCTTTTAATGGCTACCAAAGCATGTAAAATATTTGCTTGAGAATTTTGACAAGCAAGATCAATAGATTGTGGCATGCCATACCATAAAACAATAGGACGTAGAAACTGATATGTTATTCTGTACATAATATCTGAGCTTCGTTTTTATTTTCATAGTCGAAATTGTCTTCAGAAAATATTTTAAATAGCACATCATATATTTCTCTATGCTGAATATACCGGTTCCCGTTAGATCACCGAAGTTAAGCATCATTGGGCGCGGTCAGTACTTGGGTGGGTGACCACCTGGGAACACTGCGTGCCGTTGGCAAATTTGGGACCTGCATGGCCGAGTGTCTAGCGCTCTGGCGCTCGGTGCCACAGGTTTCGGGTTCGAATCCCGGCGGTGCCATGGATGTTTGTAGTGGTTCGGAATCCACTTTAAGCCGTAGGTCCCGGTCTTCTATGACTGTAAGAGCGTCACGGAGCAAAAGTCAGGCTTCTACCTACGGGTGCTCCATCACAACAGAAGCTGCTTCCTTCCCCTTCAATCATGAGTCCATATGGGCTCGTGGGCTTGGCCAGCCAAGTGGGATAAGAAACAACAACAAAACAATATATTTCTCTTGCGTGATTTTTTAGTAGTTGAAGAGAATTTATATGATTTTTCCTTAGAGTTTTAAAGTTGATGAGGTAATTTTTTTTTTTACAGGATGATTTTTAATAGCTTAACGTTTAACAAATAGCAAGAGAAAAATTATAAATTGCTGAAGTTAATTTGGCAACATCTTTGAGTAGTAAATTTAAACTTTGAGCTGCTTGAGCAAAAAAATCATGAATTTTTTGTTTTAAATTATTTTTTTGTAGGTAAATTTCTTTTCTTCTCAAATTATTTTTAGCCGTTTTCATATCCTTGGACTCTTATGTTTTATACATATAAAGTCAATTTTGAAACTTGTTAATTATTATATTATATACATTTTTATGGAGTTTTCAATTGCCGAAAATTTCTCAAAAATGGTCTTCAATAAATGCTCTTCCTTAATTGGAAATATACCTAATAATAATCATTTGTTTAGGACTTCAGTATGACTTTTATTTGGAATATAATCTAACATGGTGGGAAAATGCTTCGCCAATCTAATAGACAACAAAATTTTATCTGTGAAAGTGTTACTCAGAAATTGAATAACTTCATTTTGTTTGTCTTTACGCAAATATTTGGTCTTATATTTAGGTTTCTTTTCATGCAAATTTCGATAACTGAATCAAATTTAACAAACAATTCTGTTGATTTCAAACAATTACCATTACTTTTTTTGAATCGCTTATATGGCGCATCTTGTACAGATAAACATTGTGAAGCCAGATATTTATTATTTCAAAATTTCTAGCAAATCAATCTGGCCAGTATTTTTCTACACTTCCAAAAATCTTAATTTCTTCATTGCATATAATTTGAGTATATAATTTAGCATATAATTGAGCATATAATTTCAAACATGTTGTGAAAACAATACTTTTTTCATTTATCAGAATTGTATAGGATTAATTTCAGGATTGATTATAAGCATGCAACTTTATTTCAGTTTATTTATTTATTTATATTTTTTTGAACGAAATACTTTACAGTTCGAAAGAAAACACTCTTTCGAAACTTAAACTAACCATGACCGTAATACTGATTCCCTATTTTCCTTTTCGAAACTTAATAAACCAACCATGGCCGTAATACTAATTCACTATTTTCCTTTTTTTTTTTTTTTTTTTTTTTTTTTTTTTTTTTTTTGTTGTTGTTGTTGTTGTTGTTGTACCTTAATTTACAAATTTTTTTATTATATCAGGCATAATAAGTATGCTGCTTTTGAAACATTCTCCCATTTTAGATCAATTTGCTGGAATAGAAATAGAAATTCTTTTAGTTCTTCGTTGAAATTTAATTTGTGTTTTTTCCGAAATCTCCACTTTAGCTTCAAATAAATGTTATGAACACTCATTACACAGATTCTTTTCATTTTAAAGTTTATTTATAAAATCATCAAATGCTCCGGATTATTATTTTATTGTAATAATTTTTATTTGACCCCCTAATCTAAGAACCAAACTTATTCCTTTCCCTTCATAATATGTATTATATCTAACAACGGGAAAGTAAATGAATTATACCTATTTAAATATTATATTTGGAGTTCTACCCTTAATTTTATATAAATTTATTTACTGTAATAAAATTACTGATTGATGTAAAATTTCTGTATCAAATTTTCTTCTTGTGATGCATCTGACCAGGGAAATATTTAACGAGCACGAAGACAGTTAATAGATATAATTTTCATGTGCGGAAGTATTCTTTTAAATTATAAGCCTGGAGTGCCGTGTAAGAAAGGAAAACACAACGAGACATAGAAAACAGTTGACTAATACCTGTAAGGTGTAAAGGTGTCCCGCAGGACAACTATCAAAAGGTCTAGTTATCAAATGAAACGGAATTCCAGACCATAACTCCTGGTTGTCGGGCTGTATGACAGGCGACAATCTATTTTGTACTTTCTCTGAGCATCGGGCATCAGTTCGAAGTTGAAACAATTAAACTCCAGTCAGTAAGATTTTCGGTTTAACAAGCTCAGAACCACTTCAGACGCACTTATCAGTGTGTACAGGTTACGGGTATTCAGCACAATTGACAATAAGAGCTCAGATCCCGTTATCTGAGTCGGTTATCAATGGTCATTTCACTCTCCAGTGTTTCGGTTACCCTTCAGATCGTTGATGATGACGAATCAAGTACTGTGAGATCTTCTCTGATGATCATTCTGTCTCTTCTCTAGCTCAGTCGCTTCCTTCTCCACGTAACGTTCTGATATATTTCAATCATTAAAGCCAAAGTTGTCGAATGGTGATATCATTCCGACCCAAATGTCGAGAGATGCATGTCACGTCTTAATTCGAACACCCTGCTTCCATTAATCCAATTGTACGTCCTATCTCAAACAATGACAAATGCTATTACTGTATGCGAACTCGTATGCTAGTCATTGGTACAATCAAAGTAAATAATTGGAGTCGAATTGTAATTTCTCCGCTCTTACGCATCGTACGAATGCTCAGTTGCGATTCTATAGAGCTTCAGCTATTCATTCAGTGACCCCCAAAAGGAATCATTATTATGTTGGATTGAAAGGATTATCATACAAAATTTCATTGCAATTAAATAATTAATTTTGGTATGTCATTAACATACACACACAGATATATATATACACACTCAAGAGCCAAAACATTATGACCATCTGTCAATAACGAGTTGGCCTACCTTTGGCGCGCAACACAGCTTCAACCCGCCTTGGCATGGATGCCACAAGTCCTTGGTAGATGGCCGGAGACAGATTGTACCAGATGTTTAAGCAACGATCACGCAAATCCGAGATATTGCGAATTGGTGGTCTTTGAACTCTGAGCTGCCGTCCCAGGACATCCCAAATGTGTTCTATCGGATTGAGATCCGCTGAGTCAGGCGGCCAGGACATTAAATGGAATTCAGAATCATGTTCCTGGAACCACTCCAACACAATTTTAGCCTTGTGACAAGGGGCGTTGTCCTGTTGGAACGTTCCATTTCCTGCTCGGAAAAACAGAGGCCATGTAAGGGTGCAACTGGTCCGCAATGATGTTCAGATACCCTGTAGCATTCATGGTCTGCTCTACCACAACCACGGGACCCAGAGAAGCCCAAGAAAACGTCCCCAAAGCATAATACCGCCACCACCGGCCTGTGTATGACCTACTGTACATTGAGGGAGCAACTGTTCGCCTGGAAGACGGCGTATCCTGACACGGCCATCGGCGTGATGAATGACAAACTGTGATTCATCTGACCAGGCAACACTCTCCCACTGATCCATGGACCAGTCACGATGTTCCCAGGCCCAGCACAGGCGCAGTTGGCGATGACGCTTGGTCCGCAAAGGCACACGAGTGGGACGTTCGCTGCGTAGCCCCATATCCAACAGCGTCCGCTGAACAGTGTGCTCCGATACTATTCTACTTGGCCCTGCTTTGTATTGGGCTGTCAGCTGAGTCACTGTCTGGCTCCGGTTTTGCTTCACCATGCGAGGCAGTCCCCGACGACTTTTTTCTTTGATAGCGTGTGGACGTCCAGCACCATGTCGTCTACTGCTGGTTTCACCGTCATTCATCCACTTTGCATAAGTACTATCAACTGTAGATCGCGAATAACCCACGAGTCGTGCAGTTTCGGAAATACTTGTTTCGAGCCTTCGAGCCATTACAATCTGCCCTCTATCAAAGTCGCTTAGATCCGCAGCCTTTAACATCACACACAGAAGTAAGTGAAAGAATGATTCTTCAGACTTTCCAGCAGCAGTTAAATACCATTTCCACCTGATCACGTGCCTTCGACGTCATCCAGGCGAGTTCATTGCAAAATGTAGGGGTGGTCATAATGTTTTGGCTCTTGAGTGTATATATATATATATATATGTGTGTCTTAAATTTACCTATTCTTTTGTAATACCCTTTGGTTGTGCTGACATATGAAAAGTTATGTTTAGCGAGTGCTATTTTATGGCTTTGTTATACGAACTGATATTGCTTCTGAAAATGTCTTTGTTTTTGAAACTACATGTATATTATAATGACAAAACAGAAAGAGAATAGGCAAAGAAACTTTATATATATATATATATATATATATATTTATAATATAACACCCAATTTTTATCTTTCTGAATTCCCAACTTATAATTATTCAGTTACTACACTAGTTCAGGGGTCGGCAACCTTTTGAGTCGGAAGAGCCAAAAATGGCAATTTACAAATTTCAAAGTTTTTAAAGAGCCACAAAATTTTTTCCTGCCAACAATAAATAACAGGTGGGCTGAAAAGTTCGTAGGCTGACACATAAATGGCGCTACTAGTATTAAATACATATGATTTTTAGTTAGCCCTAACCTTCAAAAGACACGTGTATAAATTTGATAGCTATTAGTATGTGAGTTATAGCATTTTTAATGAAGTTATAGCATTTTTAGTGTTCATCAGGTACAGTCTACTCGGCTGACTGTCGATTGGACTCCGGTGTGAAATAATGGAGCCATGTTTCATCCATTGTCACATATCGACGCAAAAATTCGGGTTTATTACGATTGAACAGCTCCAAACACTGCTTAGAATCATCAATTGGTTGTTGTTTTGGGTCGATTGTGAGCTCGCGCGGCACCCACTTTGAACAGAGCTTTTGCATATCCAAATATTTTTTCGCGATATATCCAACACGTTCCTTTGATATCTTTAGGGTCTCAGCTATCTCAATCAACTTCAGTTTACGATTATCAGAAATTATTTTGTGGACTTTTTTCATGTTTTTGTCGGTAACAGCCTCTTTGGGGCGTCCACTGCGTGCATCGACCTCGGTGCTCATTTCGCCTCGTTTAAGTTTAGCAAACCACATCTCTACGGTTGATTTTCCCGGTGCAAAGTCCGAATAATGTTTATCAAGCCAAGCCTTGGCTTCAATAGTATTTTTTTTTCCGCCAAAAAGCAATGCTTTATTAACACATGAAATTCCTTTTTATCCATTTTTTCAAACTAATAAAAGTTGCTTCCCTAAAAATGCTATAACTCACATACTAATAATGTAACAGCTTTCAAATTTATACACGTGTCTTTTGAAGGTTAGGGCTAACTAAAACTCACACGATTTAATACTAGTAGCGCCGATTTAATAATACTAGCCCACATGTTAGTACTCGCATAAATAAAGTTTTTTAATAAAAAAAAAATCTATTTATTCATAAGAAAACATATCAATTTATTCATTATGTCATTCTATTTATGCATTATTAGATAATTACTTATTATTTAAGTAAAAAATTAAAACAAATAAACATTTACTTACAACACTAACTTGTACTTCAATAACAAACAATTGAACAAACAAATTCAATGGGAGCGATGGCTTTGCATGGTTATTCAAGTAGAAAATTTAAACTTTACTAAACAATGTAATTTGAACTTAAAATAAAAAAAAAAAACAATAACATACATTTGAGCAAAGAAATTCAATGGGAGCATTGGCTTTGCATGGTTTTAGAAAGTTTGGATAAATTTGGCTCATAACTTGTTGTTTTAAGTTTCAAACACGACTCTAAATTTTCATTTGTTAGTTGGCTTCATACTTTACTTTTAATTATATTCATGCAAGAGAACGCTTGCTCGCACGAATATGTCGATCCGAAGATAGTCAGCACTCCAAATGACAACTTCTTCACCTCACTGTAGCAATCTGGAAGACCATTCCATGCGTCGAATATAAGTGCCTCAACTCGCGGCATTTCTTTTAAAGTTGTCCACTTTTGTTGGGTTACATACATACATTTCTGGACCTCCAACTCTTCCAACTTGCTTTTCAGCTCTGTAAATTTTCTACTCCACAAACCTTTACTTTTTAAATCGATCAATTGCATTTCTAGAGATCCAGTATCAATTCCAAATGGCTCAATGTGGATTTCGTTACTATTTGTGTTGAGAGGATTTACTATGAATGCTAGAGTGGTTTTGTTGGTTTTGAATTGCTCAAATCTATCAGCAAATTCATCTTTAATTTTTTTTATAACTGTGCTGAAGTACCTCGTGTCAACAGTTGCACTAGTTTTATCACGATATTGCTTTAGAAATTGAAAATGAAGTAATATACCGCTCTGAATATCTTCTGCCAAAAGAATTAATTTTTCTTCAAAACAAACCAATTCTTCTACCAAAACATAGTCTGGGTTTCCCTTTCCTTGCAGTTTTAGATTCAGCTCATTTAATTTCGCTGTGATATCCACCATAAAGTAAAATTTTGCCAACCATTTGTCGTTCTCTAATTCAGGGTTATTAATGCCTTTTTTATTTAGGAATGTATTTATTGCATTCAAGCACAAAGCAAAACGTTTCAACACCTTACTTTTGGAAAGCCATCGCACTTTATTGTGAAGAAGGAGGTTGGAATACTGAGACTCCATTTAGTTTAAGAATTCTTTAAACTGACGATGGTAGAGTGCTTTTGACAAGATGCTGTTAACAATCTTGATTACCAAATTCATGACCTCAACTATTTCGGCCGGAAATGTTTGGGCACAAAGCGCTTCTTGGTGTATTATGCAGTGAAGCGTAAGAATTTCGTGGTTTATTTTGCTCTGAAGAATCGTTGTTGCCCCTTTATTTTTTCCTGTCATACTTCTGGCTCCATCAGTTGCTATTGAAACGATTTTATTTAATTCGATCTTATTGTCTTCAAGGCATTTTTGCACGGCATTCGCTATATCTTCCCGTCTAGTTTGTCCCGAGAGCGGTAGCAATCCTAGAACTTCTTCTTTTGGACCTTGGGGAGACATATACCTGACAATAAGGGCCACTTGTGCCGTGTCTTTTATGTCGCAAGACTCATCTATAGTGAGTGATAAGGCAGAAGAAAGTTGAATATCTTCCCCCTGCAAATATGTTACATTTGAAGATATTTTAGCTATTCTATCTTGTACTGTTTTAGCGGATAGGGGCAAATCTTTGATTTTTTTCAAGATTTCTGGTTTGTTTTTGAAATCACGAAACAGTTCTTCAGATTCCTCGTTAATCGATTCAGAACGATTTTAAATTTTTTTTTTTTTTTTTTGATAAAATAAATAATATTTGCGTATGGAACTAAAGAGCCGCAGTTTCACATCCAAAGAGCCGCAGGTTGCCGACCCCTGCACTAGTTCAATTAATCTTGTGTTCCGCATTTTCATACTTATCTCATACTTTTTAAATTCCGTAAAAAAGCTAATAAAAGGAAGCTGATTCGTATATTTTCATTTATCGGCAAATTCCACTTGGTTCTCGACTTATATATATAACATCGATCCAAATCAATCGATCCAAGGTGTGCAAATGTAGTGAAAGTGAGTCAAATCATCCAAACAAAGAATCAAAAGCGTAATAGGGCACTTTGTTGAAATGGCAGCTTCGGGCACAACTGGAGAGAAGACAGAAATGTCCATGTGGCGTGATTCTGGCAAGAAATATCCAATCCTTAGAAGAAGATATTATCACCCCTGATTGTAATTCAGGAATTACAACGTCTGCTGAGGGTAAGATTGTACAGGAAATGTTGAGACATTGCAACTCATTTCTTTTGTATCTCCAATTTCAGCTGCGGAAACGTTGCTGGTGAATGGCTTCAAGCGTCTCCCAAGAAGGTCCCCCATGTGAACCTATATTATTTTCAGAAGGGAAAATACTGATAATTTCTTTAACTACGTAAAGAGCTTTATGGATAGAATTTTGAGAAAGATTAAAAGGGAAAATTGGTTGATTGAACTGGGGGGGTAGGAGTTTGTTTTGGCCTATCCTTAGAGGTTTTTCTGACGTAGGAAAAATTGGGAGTGATATAATAATAATTGAAGGATTTGTTAATGTTTTCGTAATTAGGAAGTTTATTAAAGTTATTAAATGGCTTTGGAAATTTGGGACACAATTGCAGCAATTAATACATTTAATATCTATAATGATATTTTGAATTTTTCAATCCTTATGGAAATGTTATTCATAACATTTTGAGTATCTAGGAGATGATCCGCAGTTATTAAAAGTACGATGAAAATAATATTGTAAACACTGGGTTGCCCCATATTTCAGTATGCATTTTTCTATTGTAACGCTAAGATAAAATTATTTATTTAAAGAGAAGTTAATTAGGTTTTTCTAAGATTTTTTAAAAATTGATTGCCATACCGGTATTTTTCACTTAGTTTTCCCGCTATTTAATTGATTAACATATTCAGGATAAGAAAGTTCGTGAACGTTCGTTTTAAGAAAGTTCGTGACCCTGATTTTGTCACAATTGGAAAATATTTAATGTAGTCTCCTGGTTATTTAGTAATACACTCATGTCCATAAATTAAGGATAATGAAGTTCAGACAAAGAAAGAGACAGAAGCAAAACAAATTTGACTTATTTGTAAAGTCTATTTATTAAACAAAAGGTAAAGAGCAAAAAAGATGCTATATGTTTGACATAATTAATAAAAATTGCGATTTTTACTCCCTGGAGCAAATTTCAAAAAAGAACATATTTACAAAAAACAGTATAACGTGGTTAGTATGATGGTTAATATGGAGTATATCTCCCGGACGATGCAATACAGGCCTTACAACGCCTAGGCATGCTGAGTATCAAATTATCAATGTGATCTTGGGGAATATTACATTCAGCAGCCATGGCGCCCCGAAACAAACGTACATGTTGTTCCAGAATGACATCCCGATAGATGTGGCCTGTCATCGTTACACTCTGAACATGCAGGTCAGTTCTGGAACCAAGAATAATTCCTCCCCAAACGAGCCATCCTGCACCACGGTAACGGTGTCGTTCAATGGTTTCTCTTGGTTGTAACGGGTACCTGGCGCTCTCCATATGAAAGTCCGGCGAGAATCAGACTGCAAACTAAACCTGGACTCGTCGGAAAAAATCACACAAGACCACTGTTGCAGTATCCACAATGCATGCTCTCTACTCCAGGTTAATCGCAGGCGACAGTGAGTTGCGGTAAGTGGAACACATCTGAGAGGCCTACGAGCATATAGACCAATGTGTCCTAAGCGTCTGTACACGGTCTGTCTTGAAACTGTCGTACCGGTAGCTGAAGAGAATTGACGAGACAGGTCTGATGTTGTGCTCCATCTGTTTCTTTTGGCAGTAACTGCTAAATACCGGTCCTCATTCGGCGTTGTAACTCGGGGGGGTGACCTGTGCTGTAACATCTACTCACATTACCATCATCTTGGAATCGCTTCCAAAGCCTGGAGATGACACTCTGGGCGATTCCAAGTTCCTCGGATACTTCCAGCTAGGTACGTCCACATTCCAGTCGTCCGATAATTCTACCACGTAAAAAATCATCCAAATGCTTCCTTTGTGCCATAACTATGCGGTTATTGCACTGAAAGGCTTTTAAAGCGCTTGTGAACAATTTTACTTCTTTGCCACCATTCCTTATATACCCCTCTCTTACACTCTCGTCATTGTGACGTACTATCTGCGCCATCTGGTGGTTTCCTGTAATTTGCATATTCTTCTTCAAGATGTGTGTGATAATTCTACAGGTGAAATTTTTATTTTAGACTTTAATTTCTGTGTGATTCTGAATTATCCTTAATTTATGGACACGAGTGTATTATTGCTATTGCTGATTTCATTTAGTTGTTTAAGTAGCTGTTTGAGATTTTTATTTTGGTATATCATAATAGAAGGAAGTCTTTGAGGGATAAAATTATCCTTAATTTCAATGCTAGTTTAATTTTCCAGATTAGAAAATTTATTAGTAATAATAGTGGCGTGAGGATCCTGATTCGGAGTAGATTTGAACATTAATCTCTTAGGAGAATTTTCAAAACAGATTTCTTCAAAATGTGTTGCGTTTGTTAGTGGATTACGAGAAGAACAATTAGCAAGTTGTTAGTTACAGTAATACTTAACTGCTTCTCAAGCACAGTTCTTTGCTGCGTCAGTTGTTTCAATTTGTTTTTGAAAATTTCTTGCATTGATTGGTCCTGGAGGTTATCACTTAGATCTCAAATGTACTTTCGATTAGTCTCACAAGTCTATCAAAAACAGTAGAGTAGCTTTCATCGTTTCGCAGTTAATATTCATCTTGATATTTAGAAGTGGTAGCTTGGTCCGAATTTGCAAAGGCTGGTTGTTGACGAGAATCTGGGTCGGAATCGCAGTTTCCAATCTGCTGCTTAGCCGTGTCCTTTATACCTTTTCGCGCTCCCCCCCCGAACGTCATGTGTCATATATGTGCACGCCCTGTTGTGTCAATCCCAAGTCGATCTACTGATGGTCTTTCTTTTGTGCTAACTTCTCTACCTCGCCCATAACTTTTGCAAAATTAAGAATACACTTATATATATATATATATTACTGGCTTTATCAACTTATTAGATAAGTTCGACTAAGTGTCTTTAATTTCAAGAAGAAATTCATACAGTAGAGAATGACATACAAGGTACAAAAACTATTTGACAATACTATAATTATACAATACTATTTGATGTAGCTGATTAATTGACATATAACGTAGAAGTAATAGTAATGCAAACCACAGATAGTTATAATCCTTAAAGAGCATCGTAAGAAGTAATTATTTTATTTTAATATGTTCGCGTTTCCCTATTTTATTGAAATAAGGAATCAAATCGTCTTAATTCTTCTTCTTTGTTAAACATCAATGGGCTTTATGTACCACTTATGTATCCCATGAACAGAACACCAGCGGGTGAACTTTTAAAAGTAACTGCCATGAGTTTGAGTGTCTTATAGAAGAAAACCAGATAACTCCCTGAGGTAACCTAACTATCGACATTTATACATATTGTCGTAATCGCCATCGAGTCTCCTCGGTTCGGAAAGTAGTGACTACAACAATCTCGACAATGAATTTCAGCTTGTGCCCTTCTGGACTCTAACTGTGCACGTTGTCACTGAGCCACGAGTCGGACTATTATTTAACACTGATAACATAACAAAAGTGTATTCTTAATTTTGCACCTTTTTGATGTGTCTTCCATATCAGCGCCCTCATGCCTGGCTCATTTTGATTGCTGTCTTTCCCTGGCTTTTTCTATTATTATATTATATTATTTTATTTATTTATTTTATTAATCGTGTAAACATTATAGTATTCATTACATTAACAGTGTACAGTGGCTCCGTGGTTGGGGAGTATCAGATTTTACTTTCCGTGGGCGTGTACACTAACACTGAAAGCTAATTCAATTCGGCAAGCAGTGTCAGACTTGCTGTGTACAAGCTTAGAGAAAGAAAATTATTTCAATTCCTTCTATTAGCTCACACTCTCCCTATATATATCTTGTTCAAATTTTCAATAGTTAGTAAAATACTTTTTATTCATCCATTCCAGTTTTAAAAAATTTACTTGAACTTGCAGTGGATGACACTTGATGTTAATACAGTGTTTTCAAATATTAATTCATTAATTAAATTTAATTAATTAATTATAGTTTTTTTTAGATTTAAGTTGCATGTATCTGCCAATAGATGGCGCCAGATAAACTTAAAGAAAATGAATGAAAATTATTTATAAAGGACTTTCTGCAATATAGTGGGAAAAAAAGTAGGAATTGGTTCAATTTCAACAATTTTCAATCAACAATTCCAAAATTGTTTATTTTATATTACTTGTTTTTAAATATGTTAAGTACCGCAAACTATTATTCGCCTGACACAACAAAATGTTTTACATTGACCTTAATGGTACTTTGTATAATATAAAACATAAAGTTTGTATTTATATAGTATTGAGCATATTTATAAATTATTGGCATGGCAATCTGTTTTGGTTATTTCTAACAAGAGATGCAAAATACACTGAATCTTTATAATATGAACAAGTTATAAAAATACCACAGTTGCACTTCGTAACATTAAATGTTTGATAACTATCTGAAAAATTAAATATATATATAAAAGATACAGAACGCATCTTGAGAGTTCCAAATTTAGATATTTGGAATTTTTAATGGCTCCATTTTTATAAATACGAATTTTAAAATTCAACATTAAATAAAGTCTATTTATATAGAGTTAAGCTCTAAATTTTCTAATATTGAATACATTCAAGAGATCAGTTTTTTTATACATTTAGAAAGCTTGTAATTAGAAGAAAATTATCTTGGACTATATTTATCTATAAATTTCTTTAATGTTGCCTTCGGCTAAATTTATTTAAGCAAACGATAGAATATTTTTCAATGTTTCTAAAAGATGGCAGCACGGTACACAAAATAGCAATGTTCGACAACTTTGAAGAAGACTGAATAAAATATTTGCTTTAATCTTTCTGAATCAAACGAATTAACATTTTTTTTGGAAACAGTTTAAACACTAGCCTGTTATTATCAATGCGGATTTTCCTATAGGCTAACTAGGCTTCAGCCTAGGGCCTCAAGATTAAGAGGGGCCTACATTCAAATTGTTAGCAAAATTAGAATTACACTATTCTAAAAACAGTAAACACAAAAACACTCAATAAAAAATAAGGAAAAATTTTACACATATGAATAATATACAAACATAATAAGTAATTTGCAAACTTAAAAATAGGAGGTGAAAGGGCCTCATAAGTGGAATAGCTTAGGGCCTCTTTTCATTTAAATCCGGCCCTGGTTATTATGTTTATTTTGTAAAGGTGTGAAGAAAAAAATAATAATAGTTAATGATTTTTCTCTCTATTCTACTATAAACCGTAGATCCCGGTCTAATATGATCGCAGAGTGTTGTGGGAGTAGTGTTATTCACGTCCGTAGCTTATCTTCAAGCTACATGTGCCCCCTGGGCAGTACTAAATGAGTAACAGTGTTCGTCAGTGCAGCCCACTTTCAGCTGCTCACAGGGACATTGTCAATACAACCCAGTCCTCGACGCAATTAAAAAAATAACTTAACGAAAAACTGATAAAAAAAACCCAGAAAGAACGTAGTCATATGTAATAAAATTTTATCGCACAATTACATAATAGTAATAATACGGAATTATAACAAAGTAATATGGAAATCCCTGATGTATAGCAAAAATTTATCCATAAATTGTTTTATTAAGGCTATATAGTATATTTCTAAACAAAAATTGCATAATTATATTTCGTTAAGACATAAAATAATATTTAATTTTTCAGTAACAATTGTGAATTCTAAACTTGTAAGCTTACAAGTTTTATTAATATTAGTGACAATGACTTGAAAAATAAATTTAATAATATACAACAGTAATAAGTGAACTCATAAATATTTAGATTTTAATTCTAAGCTTTCTTTTTTAGTACTATTATATCTACTCAAAATATCTACTATTTTAATTACATAAAAAAAGTAAATTAATAGTTTATTAGAAAGATTTTGTCAAGAGAAAATTCTAAAAATGAAACTTTAAAAGAAAATCGTAAGTTAAGTCCATATCCTTTAGCGTACCTGACTTCAAAAATTTCCTTTTGATGCTGTAAGCATTTCAAAAACATTAACATTAAAATATTAAATATAGTCTTAAAACACATTCTAGAGATTACTATAAAGTTTCTGCATAGCATGTTAAAAAGAATTGGGATCGTTTGATGTCAGTTTAAAAACTAATGATTTGATTAATCCTGTTAATTAATGTGAGTTAGTTAATTTTAACAAGAGAAATTTCAAGACTTTTCGCTATTTTAAAATAAGGTAATCCTCTATGGCTAGGTATTAATTGTAAATTACTGATATAAGGAAATAAAGAATTTATGTACAGCACATCAGTTTACAATTATTTTTGGCTTGACTTGACTTGACATAAGAATGCCAGTTTGCCAGGTTGAGTTATTTATTTACTGCTGTATACTCCCCTCCCAGTGTCAATGATACAGACTTGGAGGATAACTGTTCGACCAGAATGTATAGATGGAAGTACAGGACTTTGTGAAGTTTTCTTTCCATTGAGAGGGGGGTATCAGTGTCTTGTTTTCAATTAAGCCATCTATGTTTAGTAATAAAGCAGATTGTCATCTACAATAGACACTGATACATGTTTGCCTTTGATATCAAAATGAAATACTTTATCCTTCCTGTCTAAAATACGGTAAAGGTCATCATTGTAGCATTTTTTCTCACGGGAAGAGTTGTGACATTTCTTTCCCAGGAGAGAGAAATGTACATTCTTTGACAAGTACATAATAATAACCCATTACTCAAATTTGACAGCAGATAAGCAGCGTTATGGGTAGTTACGAGTATATTACATGCAATTAGTGTTTTGTACTAATGAGAGCAATCTGTCACTCAAATCTGATAGCAGATATTCAGTGTCATAGATAAAGAGACTCATGAAATTATTGATTGTCTGTGCAACCTTCACAGGTCGAAACAATTACAGATGGAATATGGACTGACTGCACCATTAGTTGTTGCATCGGGATGAACTTAGAAAATGCTTACTTCCATACGCGTACATCACAACTAGGGATTGCAATACCGGTATACCGGGATACCGAATACCGGTATTTTGAGCCATTTGTACAATTTTGTAATACCGTTATTCACGAGTTTAAATACCGTTTTTTCGGTATTTACTAGAAATTTAGAATTCTTATATGCGAAAGAATTCTTATCCGTGAAATTCTTATTCTTATCTGTGAATTCTTATATGTGAAAACAAGATTGTAGTTGTGAATAAAATGTGTAACATTTCGATATTTTTTAAATTGGTGAGTTTGTTATTCGCATTGCATTTGCATATCATACTTTAGAGTTCAAAATATTTTTCAGATTTGTTATATATATACTCATAAATAATACCCCATAATAATGAATAAGAATAACTTTAAAGAACATAAAAAATCAGCTGATAATACTTCGGTTTAGTTTCATTATTTATATGATGAAAAGAATATGGTAGCACAATGTAAAAAATGTTCAAGAGTTATTAAAGTGAACGGAGGAAGTACAAGCGGACTCCATACACATTTAAAAACGAAACATAATACAAATTTGTTAAAGAGGAAAGAATCTAATTGCGATGAAGATACAAACTTAAACACAGTTTCTAAGCCCAAGCCATCAGAGATTTTAGATTATTTTGAAAAAAAAAAAAAAGATAATTTGATGAAATTAAAAGTAAAATGACAGCATTAGATGGTTTGCCATGTCGAGATGCCGAAAGAGCGTTTTCGACAGCTGGTAACTTTTGCACAAAATTACGTTCCAGGCTTAATGATAGTACAATTGATGCACCATGTTTTTTAAGATCCCATTTCAAAAATGTTTAATAATACCCCAGACTGGATAGTGATATTTACACTTTTTTGTGATTTAAATAAATAAAATGTTCTTTTACTTTTTTGTGATTCTTTATACACAGTTATAATTTATAAATTACAAATTTTGTTATGATATTTACATTCTCTAATAAAACTGGCAAATAAAACAGAAAAACGCCTGTTTTCTTTCTTTTTCTAAAATTTCTACTACCGGCATTAAAACCGGTATCCCGGTATTAAGATCTGAAAAATACCGAATATCGGTATTGAACTTTTGGTCCGATATTGCAATCCCTAATCACAACACTGCAGACCCGATTCATTCGGATGGGTAAGAGGCACGCCTGCGGCGTTCAAACGAATGATCCTTCATGTCCAATAAGAAGATCAGCATACAGATTTTTCCTGATTGACAATTTTACATTTTATGCGTGACTGTAATTTTATAGTCACTTTACAAGTACTCCACACTAAGAGAGGAATTCGCCATAGTTATTTTTATTAAAGTATGTGTTAACTTCTATGTTGCATCTTTTTACAAAACATTGATTTATAAAACTAAATGTGCCAAATTCAATTCTACCCCATTTATTTATACTTGGGTTAAAGATTTTTATAAGCAACTTGGTGAAACTGACGTAGAAAATATGGTGGGAACTGCTACAGTAGGATTAGGGGACGGTTACTATTAGGGGTTTTAATTTACATACTCTTTGATAATGTTCTTTCTTTTCACTTTCCCTACCTCTTTAGCAGTTCATAGACTTTTTACGTGACAGTTGTTTCCACAAAAGAAGCGCTTCTGGAACTGTGAAACTGCAGCTGAAGGATTATTCTCAATAACCTTGTCAGAAATGTGATTCAAAATGAAATGCATCCATGTACGATGTTGATTATTGGGAATCGACAAATTCTAGTACCGTAGCTTAATCGAAAGCATGTTCTAGGGTAATAGTACAGTATTCTAGCAATCATTGTCTAATGCCTGTATATGTATATTTCCCAACCTCAGGTGAATAATCCTTGATGTACTTCTTCTTGTATTGGTCAGTAGTCACAGCTTTGAAGTTGCAACCCTTGCTAAGTTGTTTGAGTGTTTGCAAAACTTCAGCAACAGACTCACAGGTCTCTTGTATTCTAGAAGCTAGACAATGTCTGGCGAAAATGTTTTTTTGTTTGGCGACATAAATTGAGTCCAAAACAGTGTGTTTGTGAAGCAGCTCCATCTGTAAGGTTCTACGGTGAATACCCGAGTCTAAGGAGAGTCGAATGCTTGTTAAGAAGAAGATATTGCGGCGAGACTAGCCTCGAGAGTGATGGTTGCCACATAAATGTGAAATGCAATCCACATATTATTTTTATTTGTGTTAATTTATTATGAAAGAGCTATTGTTCAAGACATGTTTCAGCTATTGTTCAAGAGACTGGTCCAGTCTCCCAGAATGGATTGGTGAACATTAGTGAAATCGCAATCCGTTGGACTTTCGTAAACGTTGGACAATCTTGAATGTATTCTATGGATGAGTCCGGTAGGTGAAGTGTTTAATATTCTTAATTTGTGAGGGAAATTTGGTTTGATTTAGTGCCTATAGTGTTTCTATATAGTGCCTATAGTGTTTCTATATAGTGCCTATAGTGTTTCTATATAGTGCCTATAGTGTTTCTATATAGTGCCTATAGTGTTTCTATATAGTGCCTATAGTGTTTCTATATAGTGCCTATAGTGTTTCTATATAGTGCCTATAGTGTTTTTATATAGTGCCTATAGTGTTTCTATATATTGCCTATAGTGTTTTTTATATAGTGCCTATAGTGTTTCTATATATTGCCTATAGTGTTTTTATATAGTGCCTATAGTGTTTTTATATAGTGCCTATAGTGTTTTTATATAGTGCCTATAGTGTTTTTATATAGTGCCTATAGTGTTTCTATATAGTGCCTATAGTGTTTCTATATAGTGCCTATAGTGTTTTTGTTATTTAAGTATAGCGTGTCTATTAGAACTGATATCTGTTTGCAGGATTAATTTGTTTTTGAAGTGTTGATTACTTAGATTGCAGTGTCGGTTGCTTAGTTTCTTTAAGTGTTGGTTGCCTATGTTTGCTATTTTGACAAATTTTAGGTGGAATTAGCTGTGAGCTTTGTTGGTCGGTTCAGTAAATTACGGTTTTGAGTTAAGTTATTTAGTTTGATAGTTTTTGTTAAATTCTGGAGTGTGTTGTTTTGGTGTAATTTTATGAAGTGAGTGAACAATGGCTGTTACGTTGCATCTTAAGAAGGATAAATTAATTGAAGTTGTGGAAGAGGTGGGTTTGACGATTCCAGACAATGCTAGAAAAATAGACTTGATTAAATTAATCGAATCCAGTGATGTCCATAAAAATAAAGTTGAGATAGTGTGCAATCTTGTTGGCGATATTTTGGAAGAAAGGAGGGTAAACGAAACTACAGAGTAAAATAAAATTAGAATTAGAGAAAGAAAAATCCCAGGGTAATAAACGAGGGAGTAAAATAAAATTAGAAGTAGAAAAAATAAAGTTAGCCAAACTTTAAAAAGAGCGAAAAAAGAGCACTTGCGAAAGGGAAAAGATATTCAGCTAAACATCCCAAACTAGTGAAAACAAAAAAACTGAGTGATGACTTGAAAAGCTTAATCAGAAGTATCATAACACAATCCCAGTGCCATCAAAGGCAAAGTCCTTCAACCTTTTCGTTAATTCGTTAGAAAAAGCTTTCAGGATTAAAAATGTCCCAGAAGAATTAAAATCGGAAATTCTTATAAACTTACCGGGTGAGAGAATAGTAAACTTATTTATATTGAAGAATAGGATATTAATAAGTACGAGAAGATTAAATCCTTGGTCCTGAAAGAATTCCAACCAACCGCCCTTGAATGCTTAAATCATTTAAAAAAAGCTCACAAGTTGCTATCCGAAAATTATTTGTAGTTGGCATCCAGAATGAGTACATTGTTTGAATATTACTGTCCAGTGAGAAGGGTATCAGAATTTAAGGAATTATGCGAATAAATTGTTTCAGATCAAATTTTAACATCCCTTGACAGAAAATTGATGAGGCACATCAGTGTTAAACAAAGGGAAGCATGGTTAAAGTTTAAACCACTGGCAAGGGATTTAGATCTGTACATAACCTCAAAAAGGGAAATTAAATGTGACACTAATTATGGTAGATTCGTAAAAAGTAATCATAAAACGACCTTTTAAAACCACTGCTAAATTTATTATTATTATTTATTATTATTTTTTTTTTTTGAAACTATCAAAACTTCAAAATGCGTATTGTGTAAACAAATTAATTCCCTTTACAAATGCCCCAGTTGTAAAACTATCCAGTGAATAAAGAATTGAAGTTATTAAGAAACACAATATTTGCTTTAACTGTATTTCTCGAATCATAATGTGAAGAAATACAGATAAAAATACACTGAAGTGACAAAAGTCATGGGATAGCAATATGCAAATTTTCAGATGGCAATAGCATCGCGTAGAACAGGTATAAATGCGCAGTGCTTTCGCAGAGTTTTCATTTCTGTTCAAGTTATTCATGTGAAGAGGTTTTGACGTGATGATGACCGCACGATGGGAATTAACAGACTTTGAACGCGGAATGTTAGTTGGATCTAGACGCATGAGTCGTGCCATTTCGGAAATCGTTAGGGAATTCAACATTCCCAGATCCACTGTGTCAAGATTGTGCCGAGAGTATGAAATTCCAGGCATAACATCCCACCATGGACAGCGCAGTGGTCGACCGCCTGCACTTAACGACCGAGACCGGCGACGCCCGCAAAGAGTCGTAAATTCTAACAGACAAGCAACACTGCGTCAAATAACCGCAGAAATCAATGTGGGACGTACAAGGGACTTGTCTGTTAGAACTGTGCGGAGTAATTTGTTTTTCTTGGGCTATTCCAGCAGAAGACCGACTCGAGTGCCTTTACTGACAGAACGACATCGCTTGCAGCGACTCTCGTGGGCACGTGAGAATATCGGTTGGTCCCTAGATGAATGGAAAACCGTGGCCTGGTCGATTAGTCACGATTTCAGTTGGTAAGAGCTGATGGTAGGGTTCGAGTGTGGCGCAGACCCCACGAAGCCATGGACCCAAACTGTCAGCAAGGCACTGTTCAAGCTGGTGGTGGCTCCGTAATGGTGTGGGCTGTTTTTTCATGGCATGCACTTGGTCCTCTGGTGCGACTGGACCGAACATTGATTGGAAATGCTTATGTTCAGCTACTTGGAGATCACTTGCAGCCATTCATGGACTTAATGTACCCAAACAACGATGGGATTTTTATGGATGACAATGCGCCATGTCACCGGGCTACAACTGTTCGCGATTGGTTTGAAGAACATTCTGGACAATTCCAACGAATGATCTGGCCACCTAGATCGCCCGACATGAATCCCATCGAGCATTTATGGGACATCATCGAGAGGTCTGTTCGTGTCCAAAATCCTGCACCATCAACGCTTTCACAATTATGGACGTCTATCGAGACAGCATGGCTCAATATTCCTGCAGAAGACTTCCAACGACTTGTTGCGTCCATGTCACGTCGAGTTGCTGCACTTCGCCGGGCGAAAGGAGGGCCGACACGATATTAAGAGGTATCCCATGACTTTTGTCACTTCAGTGTATACTACACTGGTGGACAAAATTAAGAGATGGAAGACATTTTCCCAAATATCTCAAAAAATACTGAATATAAATAAATGAAATTTGGTATGGATATAGCTTATTCCATGATAATAAAGTATACAAAACAAAAATGAAAGTGCCATTCACTGACATGACCTATTGCCAAATTTCACTTAAAAACCAACAAGAAACAACAAGATTATTCAAAAAAATGCACTGAAATCTGCAACTGTGTTGAAGAGTGGAATGAGATGAACAGTTCGATGCGAACTTTTATATCTCCTGCTGGCTTAGCAACGCCCACAAGAATACGTAAACTTATCTCAGGGCCAATAGCACTACAGTGACCATATATGGCAATCAACTGTCCAAGTTTTGTGCGGTATTTTTAGAGAAATGTGCGAAAATGCTTTCCATCTCTTAATTTTGTCCGGCAGTGTAGTTCGGAGTGTGGAAAGAGACATGATGCTACTCTCCATTTCAATCGGAACCTTATGAACTAATCAATTCAAAGAAAGAAAAAGGAAGTAAGTGAAAGTGAAATTTTTTTTTTTTTCCTTCGGCAATTGAGTTTAGGCCAGCTGTGAATCAGGAGAATAATCTTTTAACCACTACTTACACTTCCAGGAAGAAAAATGTTTTATTGAGTACAGCCATCTGATTCAGTGCTTGCGCATTTAAAAAGAGATGGATACGATAAATCTGTTGGCTGGCATGTCTGTCCGTTAGTCTCAAAGAAGATGTTGTGATCCCAAATGCCATTGTTAGGATGTTCGATCCAAAATTGTAGTGACATCAAAGGAGTACAGTGTACAGGCCCCTTGTCAGCCTCATTAATATTAAATAATTTATCCTGAATAATGTTGAATATACTGCATCTCTGCTATTCTAATGGTGAATTACTTAGGTTCCAGTGCCCGGCATTCGAAACGACAAAATGAAATTTAATGAAAATTATCATGTAAATCATGAAAAAAAGTCACTTGATTATCTTTCTATAGTTTCCTCAACAATAATTTTAGTAATGATGATTGTTAATTTCTTAATTACGATAAATCATGCATCACCATTTACCTTTACAATGCCGAATAATTTATTATATTTGTTGATATAATTTGTTGTATTTTTTATTGTATTTGTTATATTTGTAACTATTAATTAATATTTCAGTTTTCAATCATTTAGCCTGCTTTTTTAACATTTTCAGTTTGGTATGGCAACATCGTTAATTGTGGTATATGTTAATATTTGATGTTTGCAAGTAGAAACCAAAACTGCTTTACTTGAAAGTAGAAAGGTAGGTAAGAACTTTTAAAAGATTAATTATTGTTTTGCGTTTTCTTTATTGCTATCTTTTTAGTATTTTATATTGAAAGAATTTTTAATGTATTTACTTTGTAACTTTTGTGATTGTGAATTAAACCGAAACTATTTTTCTGTCAATTATTTAGAATACTGCAGAAAATCTTTTAATTTCATTACTTTCACTAGTAACTTAGTTAATTTATTAGTATACTATTTCATTATAAAAACAGGCACCGTAATTTTATAATTACTGTAAAATAAAATCAATACAGCTTCGTTTGTTTACTATATCAGTGTTATCGAAATATTTTAAATAGTTTCACTGCATTAGATCCGATAAATTTCTGCTGCTGAGTAATGATACACATTCCCTTTAATTGTATCAGTTAGGTAACTGAGACTGACTGTTTAACCACTTCATAACGTTCTATTATTTTTATCAATTATGATTATGTTAGGTATATTATGTTCTGAGGGAAACCTAATATAATAAATAGCAGTTTGTTTTCACATATCCTCAAGTCTATGTCTATATATGTTACTGATAAATTATTTGATATGTAGTTAAATTAAAATCTGTAAATTTTTTTTTTTTTCCATGTTTACATTTTTAAGTTGAATTAATATAGTGGGTTGTTAAATGAAGAACTGCCTCCAATTTCTTGTATATTCTAATTAATTTGTTACATTTTTATTTGATTTACTCTACAATAAAACATTAATTTGAATTAAAATATTGAAACTGATATTAATTATTATTAAAATTACTTTATTGCTTTTTTTATTTAGAAGATTTAACGTGAATATACTTATAGTCCTTATCTTTGTAAAAGATGATTTAATACAAAAAATTTGTTTTTAAAGGGAAAGGAAGAGAAACTTATATCTATAATGATATGAATCAGACCAAAATTTAACAATAAATATAATTTACCTAAATATTTTCTCTTAAGAGAAAACAATTGAATGTTTTTGTTGTAAATTGTTAATTTTAAATTTCTTGTAGAGATTACTATTATTACTAGAGGAGATGGTAATATTGAAAATTTTTAGGAAATTGCATCCTTCTGTTCTATTTTTTTTTAATTGGTAGTTTTGAGAGATATTATTTTGCTATTTTGTAAAGTAAAAAGAAAATTTTATTGAAAATTAATGTATTCAAACCTAAAAAATATATATCTCTCAGTAATAGACCTTAATTTATACATAAGGCTCATTTTGAGTGAAATATAAAAAAAAAAAATTTCAAGATAACTCCACTATTTATATTTAAATAAAATATTGAAAATGAGATTAATTAGATCTTGCTTATTATATCTCCTTTATTTATTTATGCTGTTTCTTCAATTTTCTGTTATTTTTCTACATTTCTTGTTAAAAAAATTTGTTAAAGTATTGGATTATATATAAAGATTTTTAAAGAGTAAAGAGTAAGGATAAAATACTTATGTTTTATGACAATTTTGCTGAATGGAAGGAATCATTAAATCAATGGACTTTTGATTATTGATCCACTTATAAATGTCATATAAGCTGTCAGAAATTTGAAATATAAATTATAAATTAGTTTTTAAGTTCTAAAGAATTTTTAGTGGAAATAATTTATAACGGTATTGGACAACTATGTTGAAACATGTTATAGATTGGAAAAGAATTTTAATTACATCACTGTAATAATGAGAATAATAATAACTTATAAATGAGATAATAGAAAGAAGTTGAACATTTTTTTTTTTTTTTTTTTTCTATTGATTTAATCTTTATAATGAACTCCTATATGCTTCAACTCATTAATAAAATATATATATTTTTATACGCTAATTTATCCTTTTGATTACCTGAATTAGTGTGTCTGTTGTGTGATATGACTATTTAAGAAATGCCATGTTAGCATGAAGATTTATTAAAAATGGAGTAAAATGCCTATCAAACATCTTGGCCATTTTCACCATCATTAAAAAAAAAAAAAATGTAAATTTAGTATAAAGAATGTAATTGAATCAAATATAATGTAATGAAATGGTGTTGTAAAATGTTTCAATTATATGTATTCTCAAATTTCTTATGCTTTTATTAAAGATGGTCTGCATGACATAACTTAATGCAATTAATAAATGCCTTAATTGTAAAAATTAACATTATAATTTAATCGGCACCTATATAATGTATTGTTTATACATCATTTCTATTAAAATTTTAAAATAAAAAAAATTGGATTCATAGGTATTTATGTTTATGAAAGAAATTAACTTTGAAAATTTCCATAATATGCCAGTATTAGAAGTGTTATATTTATTGTACTGGTAAAGTTTCAAATTCATGTCGAAGAAATAAAGTATTTTTTATAAATTTTTATGTTTGCTATATTTAATAAATTTTGAATTAATAGTAACTTAAGTTTTTATCAGTAAATTGGTCAATATCTGCAATTGTATAATATATCAATGTTTAAGTTCATTCGTATTAATTCCTGGTAGTATGTAATTTTTTGCTAAAGTGGGAGTTATTTATGGTAATTCTTTTTATACAATTTGAATTAATATATGCCTCCTTAAGTAATGTGTATTTAGTGATGTTGTCATCCATCATTAGTTGTAATATTGAGAAAATGATTGTGATGTTTGAAGTGTTTCAGAATAATTAATATTTTATTTTATAAAACATAAATCGGAACAGATATTTAGTTATGTTCAAGAATATTTTCCTTTTAAATCAAAAGTATTTTATATCTGTATACAAAATTTTTTCTTCAAAATATGCTTTATTAATTTTTATATACATGTAAATTTGTGACTGTTTTACCCTATTTTTTTTTTTTTTACATCATCACAAAATCGGCGATCAACTTTGGAGAGTTATTACAAAATGTATCACTCGATTAAAGATGCTTCGATTCTCATTTGATAAAAACAGATTTTTATTGATTAACTTAAATTTCTATTGTAATTTTCTGCCTACAATTCATAGACAATTTGCCTATGTATATTGCTTTCTTTTTTGGCTTTTCTTGGATACAATAAGCTTTCCTTTCTATTACAGATCCAAAAATCGGAACATAGATGGTAAACTACAATAAAATTTTTCAAATTTAAAGAGGTTTTTTTATTTTTGTCATTGAAAAATGCTATAGTATGAAAACTGTTAAAAATTGTATGAAAGTATTATAAAATAATTGGACATCTTATTTAATAGTATTACAGAATTTTTGTGAGCATGCAAGAGATTGTATAAAAAAATTACTAGTATGTATTTCGTTTTCTTAATTATTTTGAGCATTTTTAAGGTTTTCGTTTGATTTGTACATTTGACATTAAATTGGCAATGGCAAGAAATTTACATGGCTGTTCTGCTTGTAAAGTGAAGGGTACTGTAATCAGTAAATGAAAACTATTGAAGCTGTACAATATTTCTACTTTAGCTCTGGTGAAGATGTGAATATTTTGTGAAAGAAAAAAAAAAAAAAAAAATATGATTTTGAAATTAAACACTTTTTGTATGGCTTTTACTTTATTTTCTAACTACTTGAAGGTAAAGAACTATAAATGTATTACTGCTTGTATAATTACAAAAAGAAACAAATGATAACTTTTAGTTATAAAATGTTAATATCATTTATTAGTAAGAGGAATGTAAATTGTCTTTATTTTATTACTTTCAGAATTATATGAAACAATTTCTTTAATTCTATAAGCCATTTTTTTTTTTTTTTTTTTTTTGCTTTTTTTTTACATTTATTTAAATATTTACTAGATCATTTTGCTCTTAAATTATGTTTGGGAGGGGGATATAAACATCTGCCTATAATCCATGGACTATAGGTCGGTGTTTATTATCTGTTAAATGAATGTTCTTTCCAGAATCCACATGCCTTTCTTTCATTGGCTTTTATATTAATCTCTTCCTGATTTATCGTGTTATACAGTTATCATTATTTTCACTTTTATTAGACATTTTATATTGCTTAATTATTGTTTTGATTTACTTAAAATTAGTTGCAACTTTTAATACATTTTCAGGTTTTCTGTCTTCACTGGTTACATCTTAGTTTTGTAAATGTATGTGAAATCGGATCTCCGTAGCAGCGAAAATTTTCGCTGCTGCATGTGTTTCCATGTTCGTACTGGAACAATAATGCTTGGGATTTGGCATATGGTAAGTTTGTAGTTAAAGAAAAATGGTGATAATTTAGTTTTTCAATTTTTGTATAGTAAATGTAGAGTGTTATGTTTCTGAAGTATTATACTTCATGATGGTGTCAGTTTTGTGAATTTGATATTTATTAATAAAATGTATTTTAATTTATGTAATATGAATTCTTATTTATTGCTGATTTATCTTAAAATTACTCCTTTTTTATTATTGTTTCTATTATTTTAAAAAGGTTATTTTTACTTGAATAGAAATTTTCATACTTTTTGATTCGCATGATGCCACAAGTTGGCAAACATAAATATTAGTACAAATTTAATTAAAATTAAGAATGGTAACTTTAACATTATAAAGAGCAGCATAGTTGATAAAACAAACATATAGCATATAAAATCGTTTTAGAAATTTTCTTTTCTATCGTAATTAACAGATTTTCTTATATATGAATAGTTGGCCTTAAATCTAAATTTTTGTTAAAAAATTTCCAAGTTAATTTTGTTACCTGTATACATATACATTTATCAGATTGCTTTAGTAACTGGAATAACATCTCTCTCACATGGCAGTAATAAACACTGGTGTAAAACTAATTTACTTTGACTTTATTAATTATAGTTTTGATGCAATTGGCTCTTGTTGAACTGCCACGTTTGACACCGAATGATTTTAATCTATATTTAAATTAATAAATATGCACTTACATAAGATGGGTACATATTTGATTACGTTTTAATAATAAATGATTTGAAATTGCTTTTATTAATAGATTCCTTTAATGTATCCCAAGAATGTAATGTGTTTTACAGTCCATTATAACACAAAATTTGAATTAACTTGGTGCTTTAAATGTGCGGGTTTGCAATTTTGGATCTTTTGAAGTCAATTCGTCTGTAAATGAATGTATCGTCGATAAAAAAAATATAGAATCCTGTATCCCTTGTTCCAAATACATGGTCATGATGCCAAACTTCCAAGTAAACAAACAAAATGGCTGCTGCAGTTTTTATGGTAAAATGATATTACTATACTTCAAAATCCATTGTCAAAAATTGCTTTTACATCAAATTTTACCATTATGCCAAAATTTTATTGATAAATTTCTTTTGTGACAACTTTTATTGCTTTAACGCCGAATCATTAAGTGGGATTTTTTGTTAAATTTCCAAAATATATCTTTTATAATCGAAATTAATCGCTATTATCCAACATTATTCATTAATATTCTAAAATTTATTGCTATTACACATTGGACATACATATTCGTATGTGGAAAATGGATTGGTTTCTAATAACACTTAATCACTGCATTCATACCCAATTTATCCAATTCATAAAAGAAAAAGGATTCAAAGGCCTTTTTCCTTCCATTGTGCTGGCTGATAATAATGTACACAATTCCACTCGCCTGTCATCAATTTCAGTCCTTGCATAGCCATATCGAATGAAGAAAACATAGATAGCGGCACAAAACCACAGAAGAATTTTAAGGTGTTAGTGTCGTTTTTGTCTATGAACTTAACATACTAAAAGTAATTTTCTGCTCGAATTGAAATAATGGTTGCTGCAGTAACTTTATCAAATAATCAACTCCTTTTTAAAGTAAAAAAAAAATCATATTTTCATGAGTGCCAACATAATAGTTGCTTATATTCTGTATTATAATAGTTGCTTATATTCTGTAATTGTTTTAAAAAAGTATATATTTCTGTTGCTGTTTGCTTAAAACAAATATTCTGCAAATAAGAATGAAAGTAACATTAAAATAGTCATTATATTGTTTTGAAAAGAAAAAATTATAAATTTCTCTAATTAAACTATTATAATTTTAAAAACTATTGATGGAACATGGTGAAATATTTCGAGTTGCATGATTAGCTACTTCCTCAGGGGAACAGGATTCTAGATTTCAATTGTATTGCCTTCTGCAATATTTTTCTACATAAGAATGTATAAAAAAAAATTTCCCCGCAAGTCATGCGTTTAACTTCTCATCCTAGAATATGATGATGCATGCCAAAATATGCAAGCTTAAACATATTGCTGTTTAAAGAATGCTTATATAACATTCTGATGTAATACTTAAAGTAGAGTTAAAGTTGCTTGTATACTAAAGTCGGTGGCAGTTTGTATACAATAAGGTGGAATGTTTACAAGATAACGTTACTTTTCGAATAGTGTTAAATGATTCATGAAAAAAGTGAGGGTTGCAACAGTATTTATATCTTGTTATAAATTTGTTTTCAAGAAAAATAACAATGTTGTTTTTCTGGAATTTATATCAAAGTAATTTTGGATGTTATGATGAAAGTCATAAAAGTATGTTATAAGGTGCAAACATGATATGGAATGTTATGGGGAGAAATGATCAAATTCAAATTTTCTATAGTCATAATAATTATGAAATTGTTTTAAACGGGGCAAATAATATAAAAAAATTTCATGATAAAAGAAAGGTCTGATTAGTGAGATGTCAAAGCATTTAAGGATATGGTTAAAGCAAGAATAAATTTGTGGTCAAATATCCCATTTAGAAATTTTTAAGGTGCAAATTTTTCTTTGCATGATTTAGTTTATTAAAGAAAAGGTCAATACCTAGTTCAAAAGTAAAATAATTTGGGACTAATTGTAGTACACTTAAACTGAGTGTATGGTAATTTTTTGGTGCAATTTTTATTCACTTTTACAAGATTAATCCAAAGTCATCTGTATTTTGAGAAAATCCTAAATGATTAGCTTCATGTGATTTTCAAACTTTCATTTTAACTTGCGATTTTAATCCATCTTACACAATTTCTTAAGTGAATTTTTTTTTTATTCTTAAAAAGAGATTTAGGGATGGTCTCGTACTCTACAGGGCAAGTCAGAAATGATGCTACAAATTTAAAGGAATGACATAACATGTAAAAGTATTTTTCATATAGCAGTGTATGGGTGCATATGATGCATGCATTCATAAACAGAAGTAAATAACTGAATATATTTCCTAAATAAATAACATTTTTTGGAGGAATTTTTTTATTCAAAGAATCATGTATGTAAAATCAACTGAAATATGTTACATTTATGCTCATAGAAAGAGTGATATTAAAATTAAGCATAATAAAAGTAGTTACTTTACATTAATGGTGACTGTGTTTATTCACATGATTGGAAGCCATCCCATTTCCTATGGGTGAAAATGGATTAATTGAAGTCACCAAGATCTCCGAATTACATCTTTTAGGCACGTCTGAAGTTTCTTGTATATGAATTCCAGTGGCCAAAATTTCATGTCTAGTATTCGTAGATTATACTTTAAAAACTTGAAAATTATCCGTTTCCTATTATAAACCATTGCATACAATATTTGCTTCTTTTTTATTTTTTCTGGAAGTATTAGATGAAATTAATGCCTTTAAAAATAGTATGTGTTTGTATTCAAAGCTGATATTTTGAACTTAAGTGTAAAAAAGGAATAAAAAATTAATTAAAAATACAAGGAATAACTTACAGGAACTGCAAGTGATAAAAAAATAGGCATTTTGTTATAATTGGAAGTAATATAGAAAGCTAGTTTGCTGATGTTAGAATATAATTTTCAACTAATTAGATTGTATGATGTACTTTCTGAATTTTGGAATCTATATTGATATCGTACCCAAATCGCATAAATTTTTTGTCAATGGTCAAATGGAACAAATTATATCATAAGGTGAAATCATTCTGTTTTTAACAGCTTAGGATAGCCTTGCTTAAAATGCACTCACTTTTTAAAATCTTAAAATATATGATAAAAGACAACAAAAAAAAAAAAAAATCTTTCAGATTCTAGAATGCTAAAACAACAATAGCTATATTAACTATTTATATTCTACTGCTATGTAATATCTTAATTGAAATTTATTTTTAAAAAAAAGCATCATATTATTAATTTAATAATTTTTTTCTTAATCATATTTAAGATAATCATTTTGTGTTTATATTTCAAAGGTACTATAAAATTACATTTATAATAGAAATATGGAAGTATTTATACAAGTTTCTAATATTTAGGTATTGCATCTTTTGGCTTTTACCTTGCTATTCAGTGTTTTGGTTCATCCAGAAGCTAGGAATCGATTCACTGCTTGGGCAACTTCTGGAACTGCTACTCCTCATGATGTTAATGGTCTTCTAACTTCAGAGTATTATAGCCCTCAATTGCCTGATATTAGTGCTGGCCCAGCAGCTAATTATGCATTTGGGCATGACAAACATCAGTTAAGTAAGTAAATTTGTATTCATTTCATATGATTTATGTTGGGTTTTTTTAAATTGTGGGAAGAGCTTGTGTGAGAAATTTTGTTAGTAACATATTTCGAGTCAAAATTAATACCATCTGCATAAAAACTCTTCAGTAGTGATGAGATCTTCAAATTTTAGAACTGTTCAGCTCATGTTTTTGTACAGTCCATAAAATGATATTATTTTGTTATATTGGCCACATGAATTATATACATTAATATCAAGCTATTTAATCATTGATCTGGCCAAACCCATTAAAAAAATTTTAGAGTGATTCTCCTAAGTTAAACATTTTGATTCATGAAGTTTTTGTGATAAGAAATACTATTTTTTGCAGAGGATGTTCATGTAGCATTGGCCATTACTGTCTGTACTGGAATTCTGACTGTATTTTTATTATATGGAACAGTTAGAGTGAGTATATATTATTTATATACATTAATTCATTTAAAAACAATTGTAACAAAGGAAATTAAATAATAGCACTCTGTTATCAAGTTAATATAAAATAAGGAAAATAAATTTAAAAAATGAATTTTTATTCTAAAACGATATATATCTTTCTATAAGAGGAATCATTGTGGACACCACAGCCGATAACTAATGTTTTTAAATTTTAAATAAGTATAATATACATGAGATCTCTATTATAAAGCTGTTATTGAGAATATTTTGTACAAAATGCAAACTTATCACTCTATTATCAAGAAGGAAATATTTATTTTCTCTTGTTTTTATAAGTAATTGCTTATCTATTGCTGTAATAACATATAACTTAATTTCAGCCACTAGCACATACCAATGATATACATTTATAGTGAAAAATGTCTCTGCCTGATGGTCAATTGGCTAGCACTCTGGCCTTTGGTACCACAGACTTCAAGTTCGAACCCTGGCGGTGGCATGGATGTGTGTTAGTGGTTTGGAATCCACATTAAACTTTAGGTCCCAGTCTAATTAACCCAAAGTGTGCACAAAATTACTATAGAGACAAACCAAATATGCCATATCTAAAACTGCTTCCCTTTTTTTCTATTACGAAAACAGAATTTTATTTTCATCATAATCTCATAACATCCCAACTTAGAATTTGTTGTTACTTAGAATTACCTATTTACATAAATTTGTAAATGTATAGGTCTCTTCCATCCTCTATAATTATATTTCTTTCTTTAGGTTTCGAAGATAGTTTATTTTTCTGTTGCACAAAGTTTTACTGAAATTTGTTTTGCAGAAACTATTTTTAAGTAGCTGATTTTCATTCGCTTCAAAATAAAAGTCTACAGATTGTATGCAGTGACATATGATCGGAACTCCAAAATTTTAAGGTTTTCTAGTATATATAGTTGATTATAGGCAAGATTTATGGTATTTCCTTGTTATATTAAATGATAATGAAGTTAAAAATAAAGTTCAAGTTTCCCAGAAGAAATAATAGCAGGTATTGTCAATGCGCCTTGGTCTATCTGAAGAAAATATTCATTGGGATTTAAATATTCTATTCTATTCTGGACTATCTTGCATTTTTTTAGAGACATTGTAGAAAACACTGTTGATTCATTGAAGCTTATTGTGTTGCATGTAACTCTGTGCCAAAATTTTTCATGCAGTTATTATCAATTTTTTCCAAGACTATTTCCTTTATTATTACTTTTGCCATTTAATATTATATTCAGTCAATATACTTTTTTAATAAATGAATAAAAGAGGTTGTTTTCTTAAAAATAATTAGGATAATTTTATGAAATCTTTTTGGTTTAAAATCTGTATAAATGTCTCAATCGAAATAATCCCTTGAATAAGGGATCACTTTATATAAAATAATTTTAGTCATTAATCAATATCAGATATTACATGAGATCTAATTGTATTGTGATTTCTTTTTTCAGGGTAAACCAAACTATTTAATGCCATTTTTCAGTTTACAAGTATTTGACTTCATAATATCTGCCTTGACTGCAGTTGGATATTTTTCGTCTATTCCTGATGTTCGCCGCATGCTTGAAGAAGCTTCTGATTTGCCTTTGCAGAAAGAATTGTTGCTTTTAAATCCAGAATGGCTATGTGCCATTTTAATGATTGCTGCTGTTATATGCATGATGTTGAAGGTATTGAATATCTTATATATAATTCCCGTGTCACGATGTTTGTTCGCGATGAACTCCGAAACTAACCATCCGATTTCAACTTTTTTTTTTTTTAAATGTGTGTTTTGTTCCAACTTGAGAAATAGGATAGTTTTTATTCAGATTTTTTGTGTATTTAAATGCAAAATCGGTTAAAATCTAGCATTGAGAAAGGCACCAATCTTGCAACCCTGAATTTTCGCCAATTTTCCGCCAATTTCTTTAGGGTTGCAATACTGCAATTAGAGGAATTCGTAGCTTCATTTTTCGAACAATATAATGACTATTTTTAGATGGCGCCGTGTCTCGATGCCTGTACTACATAACCGTAAAATTCTCATGTTCTGAATATTATTGTTTTATGTACTACTTTAAATTTTGTGAAAATTATATTGTATGAAATTTATATTATTTCTATGAGAAATAAATCAAATGTATGTAAGTATTACCTGATTTGATTATCAATACTTTTTTTAATTTCTAAGTTTGAATTGGAATAAAATATATGGAATGAAAAGTTGTGAATCAAAACATTGAACTTTTCTATGCTTAAAGTTTGTCAACATGTGTTTTATTTCATTAAGAATTCTAAAATGAAATGTGATCTGCAAGATAATATAATATAGACAATATAATTTTAAAGAAATATGATGAATTTTAAGGATTTTTTGAAAAGTGTGAAAATGAAGTACACTCTGCAATTATTTGATATAATGATAACATTAAAATTTTATAACAGGTATTATAATAGTTGCAAATTGAAAATCAAGGACATTTCTTTTAAAAAAACTTTTGTTATTTGAAAAACAAAGAATTTGAGTTATAAATTTGAGTGATTTGAATATTGTCGAAGAAAAATTGATAAATGGTACTTTTAAATTGGTAGTTATTTAAAGAAAACAAAACAAATAAGTGTTTATATTTATAAAGGAGAATTTAAAGCTCAATAACATTTTTATGTATGTACATTTGTTTTTATTTACATTTAAAAGTTGGTTTTAATTATTTCTTATTTGAACTTTTATGCATTTTGTGTTCCTTTCAAAACATCATAATACCCATATATTTTTATTTAAATGCTTTGAAACTTCATGTAAAAGTTTTCTTTAAATATATGAAAGGAATAGAACATGGAAATTAACCTAAATTCATAATTTATTTTTATTTCAGTTTATAAACTAAGAATTTTTGTAAATTTGTAAAAAAAAGTTTGTGTCCACAAACTTTAAGCATACAAAAATTTATAAATAATTAAGATATAAATTTGAAAACAGTATATTACCTACATAAGGATATTCCCAGCATAAAAATACTTGCAAAGGAAAAAACTATTCATGTTTTATTTATTTTTGAATTATCAAGTTTTGCAACAATATCACATTTTTGCAATGTTTATCCATATTTTACAGAATAAATTGTATAAAAAATAGTTAAAGTTGATATTTTTATGTGAAATTCAAAGGTTTGGAATATATTTAATCAAAACACTTGCAAAAAGGCTAAATATTTTAAATCCAGGTCATTTCATATTAAAAAGCCTTTGCAAATAGGAGGAAGTTGTAAAAAAAAAATTTTATCGAGCAAATTTTAACTTTTTCAAAACAAAGCTCAGAAAGTATTTAGAGCTTTAAGGAAAAATAAAACTATATTTTTTAATAAATAAGACTATGAACTTGATAATTCAATGGAATTTTAATATATTTACAATATTTTTAAAAGTAATATCTCTAATTAAAAGTTGTTTTTAGCTTTTTCTCAGAATGAATTTTTATGCTTTTTGTTTTCATGTGAAACACCATAACACAAGTAATTTTGATCCAAATGTTACAAAACTTTGTAATTATGTTTTTCATAACTGTTTACAGGTAATAGATCTCTGAAATTATTATAGCTACATAAATATTTTTTATTTTAATTGTTAAGCTTGGAATTACATGCAAATTTTGAAAGAATTTTGTGTCGACAGCATTTAAACTTGCACAAAATAATAAATAATAAAGATATAAATTTACCAGAGGTCCATTTCCTGTAATATGTTAGTACAAACAAATACAAACTTAGAAATTTAAAAAATATTGATTTGATTTTGAGTTATCATGTTTTGTAACAGTATCAATTTTTGGCCATTTTTAACCTTATTTTAGCTTATAAAAATTTTTTAAAAAAATAAATAATAATAATAATGAAATTTTTTTATGTGAAATCATTAGTTTTTAGATACATTCAATCCAAAAATGTGTACAAAGATAAAAAATTTCAAAAAAATTCATTCGAAGGTGTTCGTGTACCTTAAACAACCGTTTACATTTTATTGTGAATTTTTTTTTTAAGTCATTTATTATTATATCCCGATTTTATTTTAATTGTATTGTATTTTTTCAAATATCATTTTCAGTAAAATGCCACCAAAAAAATCTAACTTCAACGATGCCCGTAGGCGTGAGGCACGACGTAGATGTGCTGAGAGGGCCCTCATGTCAACAAATCAAACCACGACAGCAAACGATAACAATACCAATTATAGTATCTAATAATTGAACGAAATACAAGGAAGCCACAGCAACGCGTGGCCGGGTCTTCTAGTGATTTATATAAATTTTTTCTTTAGCGACACAAATTTATTTTCTTAGTGTTATTTAGGCCAGATAGATGCTCTTCATTTTTCAACTTCAATAAATAATTGAATTGTTACTTTTCTGTAATCTTATTAAAAAAATTTTTGTTTATCAATTTTTACATTAAAATTTTTTTTTCTATGTTTATTAAATATTTAGTTATATAAACTATGTAGTTTTCTAAGTTTCTTACAAATACATAGCTGCCAACTTGTACTGTTTGGCCATGCATTACAGATTTAGGGTACATTATAAGGTTATCAGTAAAAATGCACAATTTTCTATAAATTATGCAATTAAACCATAAATCATAAGGTGAAGCCAGGACTAAGGCAAGCCTCAGTCTAAATTCTATTAATTGCAGATTGACAAATTACAACATGATGTACTTAAAGTAGGCCATTCTTGTGAAAAATGACAGCATCCAATGACTCATTAGAGTATAAAGCCTCTTGTGCTGTATTTGGACTAGTCTTCTCAGTCATGGTGATATAAAAGAACACAAACAAACAAAAACAAGAATTGAGTTAAAAAATTCTCTCTTGGATGGAAATATTTTAATTGCAAAAAGTCTACAAAATTTTGATTATTGAGGTCAAATGAGCCACTACTGAAGACTTAAATATCAGTAAAAAAGCAAAATTATTAGTTTCAAGGGGAACTTATGTTATGGTTTTGTAGTAAATTTTTAATATATTTGAGATACTGAATTTAAATTAACATGCTACTGTATGATCCTGTAAAAATTGTATATTTTTCAGAATTGTTGTAGGTATGTAAATAATTTAAACATTTTATTCTCTATATTCTTTTAACAAGCAAATATTACATTTAAATTAAATATGCTATTTTTAAACTTGTTAAAAATTTAATTATCTAAGTCAAAAACATAATAAATATGGTGTTTTAAGTTACTAAATGTTGAAAAAATATATTTGAACTATGTTGTTTTATTGATAAAAATAAAGTAATTCAGAGATTCTGATATATATATATATTTGGTACTTCTGAATCTATATTCTTTATATTGGCTAACAAATGACAGCATGCAAGTTAGCCCAATTTCGGTTCCCACCGGTGCTGTTTGACTTGTAAAAGAATGTTTCATATTGATTTAGACTCCGTGGTAAAAATTATCTCTAGGATGGGAGAGGAGATTTTCCTAAAAGCCTTCATGAAAGGCAGTAGTCATTTTGGGGAATAAAATTGATAAATCTGTCAATTGAGTGAATTTCATAGACCAGATGGCAGTGCTTCTGAATCACAGTGTGTGTGTGGGGGGGGGTATGCTTAATTCCTTGCATTAAATAAATTTGTAAAAGGAAAAATATTAATATTTCAAAACTGTGAAAAATTTTATAAACTTCAATATTACAGTCAGGGTTTGCTCTGAAATTACATTTTGTATAAATGATATCTAATTAAAAAATAGTGGAACTTAATTATTTAGTAATTAAAGAACCTTACAATTTGTATTACTTTATAAATTAACAATTCATGTTTTTCATTATAGGCATATTTCATGGGTGTTGTTTGGTCATGCTACAAATATTTGAAGCTACTCCAAGTTGCACAGATAGTTGAAAGCTATATTGAAGCTGATAATGAGGTATAAAAATAAGTTTGGTTTAAGTATTATTTTGTTAAATACTTTGACACTGCATAACACGTGGGCTGAAAGGTTCGTAGGCTGGCACATAGATGGCACTACTAGTATTAAATCCATATGATTTTTAGTTAACCCTAACCTTCAAAAGACACATGTATAAATTTGACAGCTGTTGCACTATTAGTATGTGAGTTGTAGCATTTTTAAGGAAGCAACTTTTGTTAGTTTGAAAAAATGGATAAAAAGGAATTTCGTGTGTTAATAAAGCATTGCTTTTTGGCGAAAAAAAAATACTATTGAAGCCAAGGCTTGGCTTGATAAACATTATTCGGACTTTGCACCAGGAAAATCAACCGTAGAGATGTGGTTTGCTAAATTTAAACGAGGCGAAATGAGCACCGAGGACGATGGACGCCCCAAAGAGGCTGTTACCGACAAAAACATCAAAAAAGTCCACAAAATAAGAAGTTGATTGAGATAGCTGAGACCCTAAAGATATCAAAGGAACGTGTTGGACATATCGTGAAGGAATATTTGGATATGCGAGAGCTCTGTTCAAAGTGGGTGCCGCGCGAGCTCACAATCGACCCAAAACAACAACGAATTGATGATTCTAAGCAGTGTTTGGAGCTGTTCAATCGTAATAAACCCGAATTTTTGCGTCGATATGTGACAATGGATGAAACATGGCTCCATCATTTCACACCGGAATCCAATCGACAGTCAGCTGAGTGGATTGCACGTGATGAACACTAAAAATTCTATAACTCACATACTAATAGTGCAACAGCTGTCTAATTTATACACGTGTCTTTTGAAGGTTAGGGCTAACTAAAAGTCACATGGATTTAATACTAGTAGCGCCATCATAATTAATTAGAATTATTTTCTTACTACGAACCTACAATTTTCAGCCCACCTGTTAAAGATCTAATTCCAAACCACTTATTTAAATGTTTAAAATTGAAAAGTCTTTTAATTTTTTTTATTAGTTCAAATAGTTTTTCTCTTTTAATAACAATCTTAAGAAAGTCTATCAAATCCTAATTAAATCAGTATTTTTTTTTTTATGTACACTTTTTTTTTTATATATATCTTAAGCTTGCATATCTGAGAGGACATGGTAATGCATTTGTTTGACTAAAATATAAACTAAGGGTATTTGATAAGCAGGTTAACAAAAATCTGAATATTAATTTTTTCAATATCATTATTTATTAATAAAAAGTACATTTTAAAGTAAAAAATTATGTTCTCTGTTAAATTATAAATAATTGTATGTATTTCTTTGTGCTAAGATAGCATAATTAATTAGAATATGTAATGCATTTCATTTTGTAACACACTTACTTATATAAAACTGTGGTAGTTGTATTAATACTAAATTTAATTGCTTATCATTATATATAATTAATAATTTAATTCGTTTTTATGCTCTGAATTTGCTTTAAAGATTTTCTGGTTGTGTAAAAACCCTCTTCACTTTCTCTTTTACAATGTTATTTGAATTATTTTCTTACATCAGAAAATTTTTTAACTATAGAAATCTTTTAAATAAAGTAATTTTAAAGGTAACTCTCATTTTCTTACCCTGTTTGCTACTTGATATAAACTTGGCAAAAGTTGGTATATAGGGTTTTAATTTTATTTTATCAAAGACTACTATTGTTTCTTTAGAGTATTTTGATTTGAGATGAAATAATTTACATTTCAGTCATCAATAATGTATAAGAAAAAAAGTTACTACTTTGATCCATTTTTTTTTTCCAGGCTCTCTTACCACCTGATTATGACACTGCTACCAAAACCCCACCTCTTAATGCTATGTATGCCCCACCACCTTATGCTGCTGATTTTCATGGCGTATGATTCTTCTGTTGAGAATATTGCTTTACAATTTTCATAAATGTGAACATTAATTATTTTAGCTAGTCACTAAATTTTTTGTTTACTAGGTTAATTAGCATAGAATAATTGTTGTAGTGTAATTATTAAAAATTATGCTTTAAAAATTATATTTGTTAAATTTTTAAAAGTTTATTGAATATGTTTTAAAAAGCAATTTGTCATTCATTTCTTTCTGTTATTCTACTTCTTGCTTAAGATAATTTTTAGTCTTAGTAATATATATGTTAATTTTCATATAGACTTGATGTAAAATATTTGGTCTTTATTGAAAAACTACTGTAGAAAGCTCCAAGTTTTAAAAACATTTTATTTTCAATAATTTGTTAAAAAATGGTATGTATTATTAGACATTTTTTTTCTCTTTGAAGGAATGTGATTGTGCGAGATTTGTAAGCATTTTATATTAAATTCGTCATTTGTTTTAATTTAAATGCATAAAATATCTGTATGTATGTTGAAGAAAACGGCCATAGGTCAATAGAAATATTTCTCCAATCCGAAATTCAACATTTCTTAAATTGAGATTATATTCAATGCATTTATTTGTATTTTATTTAAAGTGCTCATTATTTGTGTATGTCTCAAAATAATTAGAAATGAATGTTATTTTTTAAAGTTCCTTACAGCTAACTTAACTTACCTGTTAATATTGCTTTTTTAGATTCAAATTCTTATTTTAAAAATTCAACTGTATATTTCATAATGTTTATATATTACCTTTTGTAAGGCCTATCATTAACTAAATTTTTATAAAACTTGCATTCTTTTTTTTTCCCCCTTGTTAGTATTAAGATGTATTAAAACTATTTTTTCTTTAAATTTCATGACCAAATTAAAGTATTTTGTATAGTGAATGTTGTATGCATGAATTTGCAAGGTTACAATTGCTGAGTTATGTATGAAATAATTACATAAGAAATATTTCCTGTAACTGGAGTATTTTCAAAATTTTGTCCTTACTGAAAAACTGCTGTAAGCTTCAAAAAGTGTAAAAAAAGCTTCAAGTTTTAAAAACATTTTTATATAATATATTAAAAAATGGTTTGTATTATTTATTAATGATATATTATGAGTTTAAAGTTATAATTTTCTTTCTATTTATGTTAACTGAATATCATTAGCTGATTCCGAGTTGTTTTTTTAACAAATAAGTAGTAGAAAGTGATTGTTGGGGCAATAACTATTTATCATATTCCTTCATAAAACCAACTTAGATTTGTGTTTCGCATATGTATAGTTAAACAATATTAAAGAATTATGTTTTAATGCATATAGAGTATCTTAAACCAAGGAATGAATGTAATATGCATCTTTTGCCTGAAGTGTTCTACATATATCATGTATTTCATGACGTATATCTTGTGTAGTACAGATTATTCATTTGTTTTTATATATTTGGTTATCAATTTTAGGATATAAGCATGCTTGTATTTTTTTTTTTTAAATCATTTGTAAATGTGTTTGGTTGCTGTATTACCTTGTGTATCTGTAACTCAAATTTTTGATTTACAAAATCGCCAGGTTCTTAAGAAAAATTTATGTACTTGGTGATCTTACCTTTAAATAAATGTTGTATGCATAAAATTCAACTATACTGCATCATTGTTTTCCTAAATTAATAAACAATTTTTTTTTTTTTTTTTTTTTGTCAGACTAATCCGTATTTTCTCTTTTAAAATGATTTTAAACCACTTGACAAACTTAACATCTCCGTTCATAACCCTTTTACAATCTTCAAACCTAAAATCTTTTACAAATCATACATTTAATATATATATAACCTAAATTCTTAGTAATGAAAATACAAAAAAAAAAAAAAAAATCATGAATGGTCCTATAAAACTGATAGTCCACTGATTTTTCCCCCATACTTATCTTGTATCTGGATATTACACACATAGTTTTGTAGTATATATAGTAGTATAGTATAAAGTTTTGAATGAAATGTATGTATTGCCTGATTATAATGCTAATAGAAATAGTTATTTACCGAATCTTTATATTAAATTCAGCTTTAATATCACATATAAACTTATAGCAAATGAGAATAAATACATAAATCTTAAATGAATAATACACATGAACTTTTTTGTTTTTAGGGAATTAAACACAGAATATTTAAAGTCTCTAATTCTAACTTTGAATATCTTTTAAACAAATCTGAAGATTTTGGAATGCAATTTCTTAAAAATTGTACTGTCCTTTGATATACCTCGGAGTCTGGGGATTCTGGTTTGCAAGTGCTTAAATGATCCATTGGTAGAGGATAAAATTCTCCAAAATCAGGATCTGAAAAACACAATGTTTAATTTAATTGCATAAAAATTAATTTTGAAATGTTTAAAAGCCCTAGAGCATGTAGTATAATTATTGCATGTTGAATATTTAATTGATAATTACTCAAACCTGTTCCGGAGGAAACGAATGATTATCTAAGTTATAACGATTCCTAAGTACATCCTACAATACAGTCTGTCAGGCCTTTCTCAATTGTACAAGGTCTGTGAATTTTCATAGTGCTGGAATCTGATAGCCTATCTTGTCCCATACATGTTAAATTAAAGAAAAGCCTGCTGATCTTTCTAGCCAAGGAAGAGTATCAACCAGGCATTATATAATTGGAAAATGGCCCTAGAATATCGTGCCATGAAGGGTAATGAAACAGTTGGTATTGAGCTGTTGAAGTTGAATGACCAAAAGTAACCTGCTGACTGAAACCACTGGCTCTGGCTTCTCTGCTGATGGTTATCAGCCAATAGAATTTTAAGATGACCGACAATAAATAGTATAGCAGTATCGGCCATTTCGCATTTTTGAAGCTAACGAAACTTCAAAATTTTTATTGCAAATATATTTCTGACAAAAATCAACTAAGGTAATGAAATCGAATATCTTCACTTTTGCAGTGACAGATTTATCTGCTCCTTTAAGTTGGTTATTAAAATAACTCGCAAATACTTGACAGATAATTCATTTCCAGTTTGTCACTTAAAAAAAATTCTCTAAGAGTATCAAATATTTCCATAAATTTTTTACTTTACACTGATACAAAGGTGGCATTCATATTCATATGACACATTTATCCTACTGCAAAATAACATTTTTTCTGGAAAACGTGTCTAAATTGAAATAATACGCTTTTAAAACAAAATAAAACACAAATACTTACTACTATACATTTATACACACTTAAGGAGAAAAAAAAAATTATATAATATAAAAAACATTTATTAGAACAGATGCTTTTTTTTCTTAAACTTTCTTTTTCCAACTGAAACTATTGAGCATTTCAAAATGCATATTTTTAAAAATTATCAGGATTTTCAAATATCATTAATGAATGCTTGTTACAAATTAACACCAATGATTCTTTTAATTCCGCATTTGACAGGCAACTGTCAGTTGCTACTTAATGCAATATGAGTTCTGCCGTTTAAAAAAAAAAAAGATACAAGAATTGCTGAAAGAAAAGTGTGCAGTTTCGATTGAATAATTTTTTATATACTTGTTAAATTGCAAAAGACAGTTTTTAAACACTGGAACAAATCCGATTTCGAATTACCCACCTATTGGGTGTGGTCTCCCCATTGGTAACATCGCTCTAGACCTTTTTTACTACTGCAGCCTATTGCTCAGTATGATCAGCCAGCTTCCCACTTTCTGACTATATAACCATGTTCAAAATTGTTTAAATGGCTATTGGTTTTATCTCTAGGGAACTGCAACTTTGACAATGAGTAAAGATAAACGGTCCTCAATTATTATCCATTTTTAAAATACACTCATTTACATACTTAGTATGAAAGAATCTGCATGTGAAATGTTTGGATAATCAAATTATGTTTAGGGGTACATATGCATATAAGAAAATAAAAAATTCTCTAAATTAGTCTGTTAAAAACAGATTTGTACCTTGCTCTGCAATTTATCATAAACAGAATTTTTATATAATTTATGTAATTAAAAGTTATTCATTAACAAATCACATCATACTAATTAACAATGATTGCTTTTATATACAAAATTTTGCTTTTATATACAATGATTGCTTTTATATGAAACTTTCTTAAGGAATTAAAGAATTCCTTTTCCCCCTTATTTTTAGTCTTAACACCTTGCAGTAGAAATACTCAAATTATAATTTTCATTAAGAAAAAACTTGTGTTTTAATATATCAAAACAGTTTTTATGCAAATTAAGAATCAAAAATATTTTTTCACATAACTTTTATTCATTTTTATATGAACAATTCAAATTTAAAAAAATCTATAATTAAAGAAATGTAAAGAATTCTTGTAGAGTTACTTCCAGCTTTAATATAATGCTTTCAGCTTTGTTGCCAGAAATTGATAAAGTTACCATGTCTTTTTACTAGAATTTTACATATATATAAAAATAAGAATGTATCTATTATATAAAAAGTTATTGATGTATTTAGAAATACACTTAGCATTTCGAAGCATGCATTGCATTTTGATTATTTTAAATATTTGAAAACAAAAGGTTAGTTTAATATAATTTTTAAAGGCAATCCATATGCAGATAATTTTAAGAAATTCAATTAAATACTTGCCTGATGAATCCTCTGTAACTAACATGGATAGTGTAAGACCCCATCTAGATTTCTTAGTCTCTCCAAAGCTTAGGATAGCAATGTTATTTTGATGCACAAAATTTTTAAATCTTTCATGTAGTGAAAGCAGTTTTGCAGATCCTAAATTCAAAAGAAAGTGAAGTTTTTTCTTTTATACATAAAAATTAGTAAAATAAAAAAAAAATCACATAGGCTTTAAAAAATTGTGGTTTAAAAAGACCCAAAATTTTATGTAGAAAAATCTGTAGGCATATTTCCAAAACCACTCAATTTACTCACCCTAACATTTAAAAATGAATAATTAAGACTTAACTAGTATGAAAAAAGTGTAGGCTGAAAAAAACAGTTTTATCATTAAAAATGGAAATATTTCCTTTGTCTCTCTCAATATATATTGTATTTAATATATTGGGGTAAAAATTTCCTTATGAAAAAATAAAATCAATTTTAAACTGGCATAGATTGTGGATAATGTTGAATCATTAATAGAATACCATAAATATTAAAATAAACCGTTGTGAAGCATCTATTTAGCAACTTCTGGAACTGCTACTCCTCATGATGTTAATAGTCTTATAACTTCTGAGTATTATAGCCCTCAATCGCCTGATATTAGTGCTGGTCCAGCAGCTAATTATGCATTTGGGCATGACAAATATCAGTTAAGTAAGTAAATTTGTATTCACTTCATATGATTTATGTTGCTTTTTTTTATAATTATTGCCACAAGCCACAATTTCTCTGATTTGCTAATTAATTTTTTATTAAATTATTTCTTAATTTTTTTTTTGGTTTTTACAAGTGGCAACTTTAAACTGCACAATTAATTTTAACTTTTTTATTGTTCTATTTCTTTCACTGAATGGTGATTATATAGTGCCCTATTTTTAATGTCCAAAATAGCATACGGAAGTTCATAACAAAATAGCTATAAAATAACTTAAATTAACTGGTGCTTCTAAGAGCTATTTAACCCTTTAGGATATGATTTGTGCATATATATATATATATATATTACTGGCATATATGCCAGTAACAATTGTGGGAAGATCTTGTGTGAGAAATTATGTTAGTGATGTATTAGAGTTAAAATTAATACCATTAGTACAAAAACTCTTCAATGATGAGATCTTCAAATTTTAGAACTGTTCAGCTCATGTTTTTTTACAGTCTATAAAATGATATTATTTTTCTATATTGGTCAGATGAATTATATACATTAAGATCAAGCCATTTAATCATTGATCCGGCCAAACTCATTAAAAAAATTTTAGAGTGATTAAGGCACTAGTTAATCAGAAGAAATCACAGCATACAGTACAAATAATATAAAACAATAATACAATATAGTATGATATAATATTTTGAGAACTAAAATAATTGTTTCATGCTATTGGAGGTCACTATTAAACTGTAATTGCAAAAAGAAGTTTTCAAAATGAATATGAACAAAAATTGAAAAAAGACATTTACTTTTTACATTTAAGCTGCATTACACTTTCGAGAATATAAAATAGTTCATAAATTTCGTTTTAACGTACTTTTAATACATTCTCAGATAGAAAAAATATGTTACAATAAGTTATTTAATGGTAAGAAAATCTGTACATTCAAGGAGATAAAACTACACTGAGCAAACCAATCAAAAAGGTGTAGATCCACTTCTGACCCTTATGGGAGTTGTTTTCTGGTTTGCCAATGATTCATAGAGATAGCAGATGGTTTTCTGAGAGATTTCTAACTAAATTGTCTCTAATAAATTAGACCGGATAAGATCCTCTATGATAAGAAGTGTTTGTTAATCAAATTTTAAACATGCTCCATCAAGGAGAGATATAGCTAACTAGGGAAGTATTTGATAAGTACAAAAACAGTCAGTTAAAAGTATTGCCATATGTGGCACAGCCTTTTGTATTGAACTGTAAGCCCATGGTGCCATGAAAGGGAGTCCAACACTGAGGCATGGAATATCAACAAAATTTAGGCATGCTATAATCTTAATAAATCTTATGGATGGTAATCAAAGGTGTCCCGTTATCGAATAAAACGGCATGTCAGATTGTAACTCTTAAAAGTCAGGCTATGTGACTGGCAATAGTAGAAGGTCAGTATTCCATGACTGTTCTGAATGTTTTTATACATTTTTTTCTAATCATTAGAACTCAGTTCAAAGTAGGTCTCACGTCTGAAAGCAATTCTACTCCAGTCAGTTCCTGGTCAAACTAACTCAGCACCACAGCAAACATGTTCATTATTATGCACAAGTAAGAGCTAGTTGGTATAATGATCAAGTTCTATTGTTTGAATTGCCTATAAATGGTTCTTGAAGACATTCTTGTCCCAGTTTCACATCGAATTGTTGATAATGATGAATCAGGTACTGCAAGAGACAGTCTGATGATTGCCCTCTGTCCTCACATTCAGACATCTCTCTAGGTTAACAGACACCTTCTTGAAGTGATATTACACCATGGTTCAACTATTACCCAACACTCTTAAAATATATCATTGCTTCTACTCAAATACTTGATTCTTCAATTTGATTATCCTGCTTCTTTTAGTCCTCTCACAAATGGCTATGTATTCATACAGAATGCAACTTGTTTGCAAAACATTTGCATAGTAAAATTAACTAGGCCCCTAGTTTCTAAAATGGGCGATGCTGCCAATTTCGGGGAAGTAGAACAATCAAGAGGGTGATAATAGTCTCAGGTAAATTAAGAAGACTTCACTTCTTTATGTCTTCACAGCCTTCATTATTTTTAATAAAAATAAGGGAGCTGCGAAGGCATAAAGAAGGAAAAGAAGTTTTTTTTTCAACGATTCAAAGACAACTACTAGCAATTCTGACTGCAAAAATAGATTCCTACAATCAATCCTGAATTATAATACAAAAGCTATTGATTGTTTTTCCATTTTAATATTTAGTGGAACATTGCTTTAATCCCGTCACAAATTTGTTGAGGGAAAAAAAGAAGCCTACTGCAAACACTGAATGCTGCTGACAGAAATAAAGCCGAGGATTCATTTATTGATAGCAGTGTACCAGATTCATCTTTCTAATTAAGATAAGTTTCAATGTTATTCATAGTTTTTATTTTCATATTATCCTTTGCTATCTTATTTTTCATCATGTAATGTGAATGTTACTACAGTTGGTTTAATAAATAGCATTGAATGAAGTGTCTTATTTACAACATCTTTATTTACTGTTTTACAACATAAGTAAATATGTAAATACATAAACGAACACCAATTTTTTAATATATCTTTCTCTTTGTTCACAAAAAGAAGGTATATTTTCACGGGGGTTCTGAGGAATCTTTTCCTGAAAAGGAGGCAATAAGACACAAATAAATTTGGGAACCACTGGGCTAGATGTAAACAATTTTGAATGAAAATATTTCTGACCTATATTTTCTTCCTTTCTTTTGACCTTGTATTTTCTTCTTTTATACACACCATCTGGATGCTTCAAATGCACTACTCTGGAAGTTCAACTATTTATTCTTTGGGCGGCAAAATTTAACGAATTGCATGTTAAATTAAAAGACATGCAATTCATTAAAAATTCATTTCGTTTTTCCTTGACAGAATATATGGTAAAGAAGTGAAAAACTCATCTAATAAAATGCTTATATCTCTAAATACATATATTCCAAAATCTTGCTACTTATCTCTAATCTTTATTTTTTTCTATTTTTCAAATAACATGGCATTTTCCATTTTCAGTAGAAATTTTAAAAAAATGTGTAAAGTAAGTTTTAAAAATTAATCTATCTTTTGAATAACTAACTGGGAATTTCAACAAGTCTCTGTTTCTCTAAAAATTTATATTTTAATTTTAGTAATAATACTTCATTATGAAGAATTGCTTTTCATGAGGCTAAGAAATAAACTAGTCTTTTACAGGTATTTCCAAAAGCATACCAACTTTTTCCTCACAAAGATAATCACGATGTCATGAAACATCATAAACTCCAAATAAAATAATCAATTACTACAACTGCTACAGCACAAAGTAAAAAGGCTGCTTTGTACAACAAATTTCAATGTTATTAAAAGAAAATAACACAAAATTGAACAGCAGCACTTTGAACACATCGCCATAAAATAATGATTTTATTTTTTATTTTATTTTTAATATTATAATAATAATATTTATATTTATAATATTAATATTTATTTTATTTAATTTTTTTATATTTTTATAATATTTCCATACAAGAATTGTTGTTCCATCTCAATGGAGAATATGGTTCTCAATCCCTTCCTTTATAAATGTAAAAAAAAAAAAAAAACACTAAGACATGAATTATTCTTCAGATATTACCTCTATCATTGTTGAAAATCAAAAAGTCCATTTGATGAAGAGCTTGTAAATTTTATTCAAATTTAACTTTAAAAAATGTTCATTTAGTAATCTTGGAAACTACCCCAGCTATTTTTAATAAGCAGTTTTAATAATTAATACATTACTTAACTATTATTATTACAATTATTACTTAACTACTAAAAAAATTCAGATTAAAGTAACGAATATAAAAATATATTTATAATCGGTCAAAAGTAATTCCATGGTAGTGAGTTTTATTAACAAATTTTCACACTTTCTACAAAAGAAATCATATATTTTGATATTTAAGGCATAAATATGATAAAGTCATTAAATAGTATAATGTGTGAGCTTCAACAGATACTACCTCGAAAGATTTTTTAACTTGACTTCAGTGAAACACCAAAAAAACTATAGCTCAATAATACATTTTTTTAATAACAAGAAGCTAGTTTGAATATATAGTAGAAACATTATAATTTTGTACCTTGTCCATAAACCTGGCCTAAAATTATACAATAAATACTTACACAAATATTACAAGAAAAATTACAATCACCTTTTTGAAGATGTTCAATATCAATTGATGGTTTCAAAATATAAGGAACAGTTTTAAATAGATTAACCAAGTCACTCCCTTTATGTGGTACACTAAAGAAGATCACACCAATAGTTCTTTGTGCAATTGATTTCATTTTCTTCTCTTCGCTCTCTGCTGCTTCTACAAGGATTTTTTTTACAAGAAGGCCTAAAAATATATAGTTATAATGAAAAAGAAAACTTAAATAGTAAATAAAAATAATTGCTTTTAAATATTAAAGGTTTTAACAAAACCTTTTACTTTTATTACTTAATTCAAACACCTTAAAGAATATTTAAGAGTTCAAATAACATTAGACGATAAATACAACGAAACTTCTGTAAAGTGCTTTATCTTGGCATTAGACAGAAATGAATTAATAAAGAATAAGTATATTTTAAGCAGTTTTATACTTGTAGGCAAAATAAAGTGATAGTGCCCATTATCATAAAGATGAGTAATAAGCATCATAAGTCAAACACTGACAATATAAGCTGAGTATAAATTCATATGTTGCGCAAATTTATTAAAATTTATTTATAATATTAACTAATGGTAACATTCATATTATATAGCAACTGATTATGTGAAAATATTATTCTATTTGTCAGAAGCTTTGATGAATGTGGAAAGAGAACAGGTTATTATTGAGATCACAAACCATCTGTAACCAATATGATTAAAACTTCTAGAACTATAATTCACAATTAAGATATCAAATATTAATCTGAAAAATGTGCTTTTATATATATTTTTTTTCAGTACATTAAATAGGTTTACAATCATAAATTTTTTACTGTCTTTTTTCCCTCAAGAGACAAATTCATAATTTAAAATCTTATGTTTTTAATTCTATTTTTTTCTTTGTTTGCTCTATAATTCTATATAGTGAATAGCTGTTTGTCGTGCAGAAAAGGTTTCCATTGAGAATTCAGCTTTTTTTTCTAATTCTAAAAGAATTATGAAATTGAATTTTGATGAGAATTTCAATTTGAAGATTATGAAAGCTGAATGTTGAAGTTGATTTTCATATTTATTTAGCATATTTGAAGCTATAGAGTTATTGAGTTTAAAAAAAATAAGCAAATTACTCAATTCATTGAATAAATAATAATCACATGAACACTCAATAAGAAGCACAGCTTAAAAACCTTGAGATGAAAGCAGATGTGGTCAATGGAAGATGTTACAGTGATTTTATTTTTCGAATGCTCCTTTCAAGATTATTATTCTAAATGGAAATAACAGTCATAGAAGCATGATAACTGTTCTGTTATTATGTAAAAAGTGAGCAAAATTTTAAACTGTGATATAATCAAATTGGAAAAACAATTAATTTCCTAGTAAATAGCTGAATAATTTTGAATATTTGATTACAAACTTTTTTTATTTACTATAAACATTTGTTGTCTAAAGAATTACATTTTATTGAAGAAAGATCAACCTTGTAGAATAAATCAATTTGGTGAATTGCAAGTAATTCTAAAATAAACAAAAAAATTAATAACGATATAAAACTTAAAATATGCCTTATGTTCCATGATTGTCTGTATGGTAGTAGAAAATTTTAGTAGAAAATAAATGGAAATTTATTGTGATTTATAGATAATACAAAAAAATAAAAAGATTCCTTCAAAAGGAAAATAATAAATTAGAATTTTTTCTTAAAAAAATGTTAAAATCATCTCATTATACTATCAGAAAAAAAGTTCAATATCCTACATTAACAAAAAAATTCATTATCTGAGCAAATTTTATATTGCACTAAGGCTTTGAAACTTCAACAAAAACTAATTTTCAAATATCAGTACCTAAGAATACTTTTGGGGTCTGATGGCTGAGTGTCAGGCACTCTGCAGCTCGATGCTACAGGTTTCGGGTTCGAGTCCCGGCAATGCCATGGATGTTTGTGGTGGTTCAGAATCCATTTTAAATCGTAGGTCCCGGTCTAATATGACTGCAGAGCGTTGGGCGTAGTGCTGACAACCCTACCCCGTAAAAAGAAAAACATCTGTCTCAAAATCGGCCAGTAGGCAGACGGCCTTGTCCCAACAATGAAGAAGAAAACTTTTTACCAAAGATAATATATGGAACTTCAGCATGTGACGGTAATAAGAACATTTTTTAAATATAAAGAAACTCGAAAGTCATGTGGATGAAGAGGGATATTCTTATAGAAGGGGGTAAAAAAATGGTGTTCTATACACTATATGCCAAAGCATGCAATTGGATATAAAATGAGGCTTGAGAAGTCATAGATAAGAATTAAAAATTCTTTACAGAAGATTAAATTAATAGTCAACAGTGATATTTACAGAAATAGATGAAAAGGAAAAAATTTTTAAATGATTACAATGAGCACTAATAGTAACGTTAAATTTAGCTGCTACAGCTCACAGATAATTCCACTGCATTAAGGAAATAACAGACTTGACAAATCATACAGAATACGAACATATAAAAATAACAAAGTTATTGAAGAGTTCTTAATAATTTTCCCAACCTGCTTTTAATAAATATTAAAAATATATATTAAAAATATTTTAATATCCTGAAAATCCATATAAAAAAAGCCACAAATCCAATTAAAATATTTATATTTTACAGAAGATTCATAAAAACTAGCAAGTATGCTATTCTGCTAACTAATGTTAAAAACAAAACATCATTATGATGAGGGACAATACTATAAAATGCCTATTGTAATAAAAATTGAAAACTTAATTTTTGAAAAATGCCCTATAGGCATAGGCTATACAGAAAGCTAAGTTATATTTTATGAAGAATTTGCTCATTATGCCAATTTCTCATACAGTTAGAAATAAATATTTCCTAATACAATTTTCCACACTGATCTTTCATGAACAGATATTAAGAATTTCTAACATTTAATGTTTATAGTATATTCTCAGACTAAACAACAATATACTTAGCAAAATTTAAGAAGGAATAATTACTGATTATTAAAAAAAAAAAAATTTATGACATTTTTAGCACATTTATATGACATTGCTTATTTCATACTACATTTTTCTAATTTGTAATTAATAGACCATTTCAAATACAATAAAAGTATTTTATAATTACAAAATTTTTCATAAAAATAACTTCAAAAAATATAAATACTTACCTCCCATAGAATGTGTAACCCATACAATAGGTCTATTACCAATATTTGAAAGTAGTAGTTTGTCAATCAAATCATTGGCTTTAGCATCTAAGCTATCTCTATAACAGAAACAAAAGCTAATTTGAAACAGAAAATCATTCCTTAACATATAAAATAATTATCTAACATTGTAAAAAAGAAAATGTAATGTTATTATAACAATTTTTCTTTGATATTTTCAAAATCAATACAACAGAAAAATATTCAATAAAAATGACATTTAGATGGTATTTTATCTTTCAGTATAAGAAAGAATAACAAAATATCCTCTTCCTATTGAAAATTAACAATTGATACCTCTACAGAGTACATATAAAAAAATGTATAAATATTAAAAATGTATAAATGTATCTTTAATTACACTGCAGAATCAAAAACATGTTTAGGAACTCATATTTTATATGATACAATTTTATAGTTTACTTGTAGCAAATGCCCTAGCATTACAGATTCTAAAAATACTTCAGAACGATTGCTTTTTATGTCCAAAACTTATTATACTTCAGATAATTAGGAAGAATTATTATAATTCAGATCTTTAGGAAGAACAATATTATAACAGAAAACAAATTCCGGGTCCACATAAGCATGAGCTATATACATAGGATACAAATTATTTTGATACATTTTTAAAATTTAAACTGGAGAATGTTTTTTTTTTCAAAATTCTAATTAAAAATTATCATTTTTATTCAATATTTATCTGTTATATTCGGTTTGAAAATGTCAAAGAAAAATTATTACAATAACATTAAATTTTCTTCTTTACAACATTAGAGAATTATTTTATGTTAAGGAATGATTTTCTGTGTCCAATTAACTGCATTTTTTAATTTATAAATTATTTCAGTAATACTTTCAAAAGATATTTTTCCTTCCTCTAACAGATAAAAGTAACAATGTTTTCAAAGTAATTTTTAATCAAATGTAAATTATATATATATAAAATTCTATGCATTCATATATAATTTTTATATGAGCAAACATATGTACTAAATATAAATATACACATCTACATTCATAATGATTACATATGTCTGAGCATATGTATAGACATGAATGTATGTATACATAGCTATACAATGCTATACATGTTAATATAGCAAATATATACTTGTAGCTGAGTGTATACAGATACTGATCATTAGTAAATATATAATTAATATTTGATCCTTATATATATTTAAACATAAATCTTTACTTGTGCATGACAACTCATACAATCATACATATTCAGACATACACATGCATATAAGCCTTTATAAACATGTATACTTACACATACTCACATACAAATAAAAACATAGGAGAGTTTTTAAAAGGAACCTTAAGTTAAAATTTATAAATAAAATTTAATTTAATTTAGGTTCCAAAACCTAAATTTTCAAAGGTTTGAACGTAAAATGCAAATAGCTGAATTTGAAGGGCAAAAGATATAAAGCAGATTTAACATTTATAATTAAAAAGTGTATAAGAAAAGAGTATGTCAATAATATTATTAAAAGCAATTAAGTATATAGTAATATGCAATTCTTTTAACAATATGTTTAAAAAGTTATATGTTTGAATAAGTTTTGATTTAGAAAGAAATATTATTTTAAAACACATAAATAAACAAATGAATATACAAAATTATTTTAGAATCTTAAAACACAAAAAATATTGAAAAGATGTTAATTAAGTTAATATTAAAAAAAAAATGGAAAATCAATGCTTTACTTATTCAGTCATGTTGTATAGGAAACAATATTATAGCAAATTTTAATGATTTTTGCTGAATTTCATAAAAATAACTGCCTTAATGTAAGATCCAATACACACTTTTAAAAATAAGAAATGTAAAACTTTGTACATATGAAACGAAATATTATTCATAGAGATCTTGTACACATATAAAGACAAAATAGAACTCAGTTTTAATTTTTATTTTTTTTTTCCTTATTCTTTCTGTTGAATGTCAAATTATCACAAATTGTTTGCCTTTTAATGATTCCCTATAAATTTAACTTCAATGCTTTTCTTTTTTTTCTTGTTGATATTTTATAATTGTAAACATGCATTTATAACAGAAATTCATTAGAGTTAAGTAGCTCATACATCTAAATAATAGCCTCTAAATAGCTATACTACAATCAATATAAAATAGTTAAAGTAATCACTTTATAACACTTTTTAACTTCAGCCGGTATTAAATATTAGCAAATCAAGTTATAATTTATTCAAATATAAAAAAATATTATTATTAAATTTAAAAAATTATTTATTATTATTATTAATATAAAAATAATTATGAATTATTATTTAAAAAAATTATTTCTTGCAAATATAAAGACGATATTGTTCTTTATTGGAATATCCTAAGACATAATACCTTTCTTCCATTTGAGGGCAAGATGCTTTCCATTTACTTATGCAAGTGCTATAATCAACTGAAATAAAACGGGCATCTGGAAAATCAACTGCTAACCAATCCTGAATGTTTAATATAAGAAAAGAAAAATATACACAAATACATATATATTAGAAAAATATTTATATACTTTATTATAAAAAGCAACTCATTAAATTGTGAAATATTAAAGAACTTAACTTAAAGAACTTATTATGTGAAATATTAAAGATTTTCTTTCAGAATAGTTTAAAAATTATAGTATTTTGATTTATAAAAAAGATTATTTTAAAACATGCATAATATTGAACAACATTAAAAATATGAAGAATTGTGATTAAAATTGATAACTATAATTATTCAAATTTTTAATTATAAAAATATAATGAATATAAAAATTTATGAAAATTAAATTGAAAATAATAAGGCTACATAATATATAACTAAAACTCAATAGGAAAATAGAAAATACAATCACATATTTAGTATGTTGAAACATAAATACACTGCTCAACATCCAAAATGCAACATCAATGGAAGAAACATCTAAAAAAATTAAATTTGCATCATGCATGTACCTGTTTTAGGATATGTGAATGATTAGCATTTTTGCACAGATGCACATTATTGATGTATGCAACAGAAACTATAAGTGCTATGTAAAAGGAGAAAATAATTGGGTTTTTTTTATGTATACTATTGTGGAATGTTTTTCATGAACTAATTTTTCTTTATTGTAAAGCAGGTCTCAGAATACTTCATAGAAAAATGCAGGCATAAATCAAGTACATTTCTGAGTTTGATAGAAGAATTGTGGCTAATAGATGTTGTGGAATTATACTTCAGAAAATTGCTGCTTGTATTCGACACAATTAAGACACAGTGATGAGCATATATAATTAATCAATGCAGGAGAGATGGACTGGCTGATAAGAATGACAGCAGCAGCTCACTACACCATCACATATGAAGACAGTATACAGTGAGTGTGGTACTGATAGATTGCACTATACTTTTAGGAAATTTAGCACAAGAAATAGTGTCTGTTGTTCAATACTCTGTATCAGCACCTACTATTTAAGATTGTTTGCAGCACACGGGAATTTCGCAAAGCATCTATTGCTTCAATTATATTTGACTCCTCAAGACCACAGGCATTCGAGTCTGCAATAGTGTGATGAATGCAGAACATGGCAAACGAAAGGATCAATTTTTTTTTTTCAGATGAGTCATGATTCTTCCTACAAAAACTATGATGGTCATATCTGAGTTTGTCGACACCATAGTAAGAGAAGGCATAACTCTAGCATCAGCATACCAGTCTTTCTCCTGACACTATGATTATGAATACAATTGCACTATGCTCGTGCAATCTCCTAATACAGTACACTAAAAAAACAGAGCTAGATCTCAGATTTTAGAGCTTGTTGCCTTACTTTACTTTGAAGGCTTCCATGAGACCATATTTCAACAGGACAATGCAAGACCTTACAGAGCATCAAAAATTCTTCTTTGTTCACCAGATTGCATTGTTGCCGTGGACTTTCATTCTCCCAATCAGTCGCCCATCCAATATGTCATTGATAATTGGCAAATGATTAGACCGCAGCTACATCAGATAAAATATGGCATGTTGTAGAAGTAGTATGGATTGATATATCCCAAGAAAGCATCCAAAGTCTCTTTCATTCAATGCCATGGCATATAGCAGCAATTAATACAAGCCAAGGCGACTACACAAAACATGGATTATTTCATTCTCCTCAACTCAAATTATGCTGTATTTTTTATCATTTAACCTTTGTACTTTGTGCTATTTCTCTAATAAACTTGGCTTTGAATGATTCTCGTTGTTCTTCTTGATGCTGCATTTTGGATGGACAGCAATGTATTTCTGGTGGTGTCTGAAAGAAAACAAACTGAGTTATTTATATTTGATTGAAAAATAAGCAGATATTATACAAGAACTAGTATTTGACTATTTCTGTATACAGCGGCACCTCCATATATATCCACTTTGGAAAATGTCCAACTGTTTTATCTAGTTTAGATGTGAATAATTTTGTTTGAAATATGGCCCATACATCAAAATATGTAGCTACACTATGTATTACCCTTGTTACACCTCTTTTGAGACAAAACCATGAGTAATAGAACGATAATTTGCAACTATTCAGTGAATAATCTATAACTGAATTTTCAGATGATTTTTTTTTCAAAATTTTTTTGTAAATTTATAATTCTCTAATTGAAAGGAAAAAAACTTTTAAATCTAAGGATCTGGAATGGATAAAGGACATACTGAGATACCACTAAATTTGAGTATTATGAGATTTTCAACTACCCCTCACAAAAGAAAATATTTCATTGCTCTACAATTTTCATTAGTAAACAAAACACTACATAATTGTCAATAATTTTGAAATTGATGATAATCAAAATAAAATTGAAAATGTTCTCCATTTTTTTAGCAACATAGGCAAGATCTTGCTGATAGAAAAAAGTTTGCATCTCCATAGATACAGAATTAAACAATTTTATTTCAATTGACTAAAACATGTATATTTTATGATAGTTCATTTGTAAGTAATATTAATGAGTATAGAAGTCCTGTGAAGTGATCCTTGTGATTAACATATGTGACTTCTTTAAACTGCTTTTGCTGTAAATTTTTCACAAGTATATTAAAAAGAAAATGAATGAGTTTAGCAGATTTCTTAAGACATTT